>SRSE01000690.1:0-165464 GCA_005024645.1 Planiliza haematocheilus | reverse complement strand
GCAGAGCCATTGATGGCCTTCAGCTCCTGTCCAAGCAGCTCCACATCTTTCTTTCTCTCCTGGATTCCCTGCAGGATTTTTTGTAGCATCACCTCCACCTCCTTCTGCTTCTCTCCTTTCTGCTGCAACGAGACTGTTTCATGTCCTTTATGTTCATCCAGAGCAGAGATAACAGATAGTCTGCTGATCAGTACGACAGAACATCTTCATCACCTCATCATGGAGAGCAGATGTTCTCCTGGAGCTTCTTGGAGGGCTCCACCAGCTTGTGTTTCTTTAATGGAGCTACATCATAGTGAGGTTGGAGGTGTTTCTCACAGTAAGAGGCCAGACAGACCAGACAGGACTTGAAGGCTTTCAGCTTCCTCCCAGTGCAGACATCACAGGCCACATCTTCAGGTCCAGCATAGCAGTGATCAGCTGGAGCAGCTTGGAGTCCAGTCTTCTTCAGCTGCTCCACTAACTCTGCTAACATGGTGTTTTTCTCCAGGACAGGCCTCGGTGTGAAAGTCTTCCTGCACTGAGGGCAGCTGTAGATTCCCTTCTGGTCTTCTCATCCCAGTGGCTTTTAATACAGTTCATGCAGTAGCTGTGTCCACAGGAATAGACACAGGATCCTTCAGTAGATCCAGACAGATGGAACAAGAGAAGGTTTCTCTGTCCAGCTGAACTCCTTTCTGCTCCATTTCTCCTCTCAGTGTCGACGACTGTGTGAGTTTCTGTTTGCTAGAAGTGAAACTAGTCTGAGCTCTGATCTGAACAACATGTGATTCTACAGTGAATGGAGCCTGTCAGCTCTCACACTTCACCACATGCTGGTTACACCCATCTTCAATGTAGAGATCTAAAGGGGAGGGAACAAGGAAACATGAGGAAATATGAGTGGAGCTGCTCCAGGAAGAGGGAGTGGTTATCAGACGTTGACTAATTCCAGGAAGAGAAACAGTTTGAAACTTTTTACAGCAGAGCACATTTAAAAACGTTGGTCAGTTAAATGTTTAGGTGGTAAAATGAGCTAAAACACAGTTTGATGACACATTTTCATGACGACTATAATTCACATACATTAGATGAAACAGAGAAAATAACCACTGCAGTAGAAGTAAGAAAATCACAAACCCCTTCACTACATCCTTCCGTGTGAGGAACACTCTACGAGACGAAGGCAGATTATAATCCAAGTCTACCACAAAGAGAAGGACATGAATGAATGCTCCAGATCTTTACCTGCTGATTGTAGTTTTCTTCTAGTTTCCTCCTGTTGAAGTATTTCTAGATTATAAATATCTTCATGCAGAGTGAGACACCACTGAATAAACTCTAACGATTGTTAAACATGGTCGTCGTAGAGTTAAACTAAAAACTTCTTCCTCCTTCCTTGTTGTTGTCGTCAGTGTTGCCTGACGTCAGTACAGCTGCATTAGAAACTGGTGCATCATGGGAAATGCAGTTCTCCTGCTGCACAGTCTTCAAATGTCCAGGACTGTGTTTGTGTTTAACATCTGTCATCCTTATGAGACAGTCACTGATCTGCAGCTTGAGGCCAGAATGCAACACAAATAATCTTTACCTTAAATAATTAATAATAATAATAATACATTTATTTAAAAGCACTATTCAAGGGTGAGGAAGTCAGAAAGGTCAGAGAGGAAGGAGGGGTTTGGTTTGGAGGGCGGTAGATTCATTGAGATAAATTCCTCGTATTTGACATAAATAAATTCTTCATTCTGTCCTCGCACTCATACAAGGACTTTTACTGAATACAAACCCATCAACCTCGTGTGCGTTTTGTCGGCCATCAGCACGCCACGTCGTCTCTGCTGTGGTTGCGCGGTAGTAGTCAGCTGCTGGAGAAGGAAGGCGACGAGCTGATGGACTTGTCTGAGAGGACAGAGAGACGTCAGGCTGGACGACAGCTTTGGCGTCTTCCACACCTTCTGCTCAAAGTTCCACCAATGCCGTCAAGGTACGTGGGTACATTGGGACGTTTAGGTTTAGGCTTTAGTACAGACACAGAGAGAAACTCAGCATCAGCTCCTCTTTAGTCATGTTTGATGTGACTTTAGATTTTCTGTGGATTCTATGACTTGTTGCTTCTTGTTTGCTGGACAGTTTTATTCCTTTTTGCTGGTGAATCAGTTTAAATGTTTGAAAAAGTCTCAGTGAGATAATTAGATCAAAGTAATGACGTGGCTTCACTTGTTCTGATTGTTCTCATGAAAAGGTTATTTGCTCCTCAACATTTACATTTGACTCTGCTGACACCTAGTGGCCAAAGACAGAAACTGTCTCATTAGCCCAAAGTGCAGTAACTGACTTGAATCATTATGTAGGAGCCATTAATGCATTATATGTTTCTGTTAGTAGTAAGGTTAAGGGATATTGTTTGGGTTTTTGTGTTTATTAGGATATTGTTCATGTGATCATGTTTATTAGGGGAATAGTCAGACAGTTGTGGACTGTGTGAAACCTTCTTAAGACACAGTCAGTCAGTCATCTTCTAAACCCGTTTAGTCCTGTTAGGGGTCACGGGGTCTGCTGGAGCCTATCCCAGCTGTCATCAGGGCCAGAGACCCTCTTGCTGTGAGGCATCAGTGCTAATCACCTCGCCACTGTGCCGCCCCTTAAGACAATGTCCTTCCAGTCATTTCTAAATGTTGGAGTCAAGTCCTTTTCAAATGCCAACTGGATCAGATTGACTTTGCGTTGATGAAGCACAGTTAGACAATGCTCTGTGAAGACATTTTTAAAAGTGGCAAATTCATTTTCAAAGGACGCAGGGCTGGTTTACATGCCTACAATTTTATTAGTAAAGAAGCTGATGAAGTCATTACTACTGAGGGCTAAAGGAATAGATGGATCAACAGAGCTGTGGCTCTTTGTCAGCCTGGCTACAGAGCTGAAAACAAATCTGGGCTTGTTCTTGTTTTCATCTATTAATGATGAATAATATGCTGTTCTAATATTACAGAGAGCTTTTTCATAAGTTGTTAAACTATCTTTCCAGGCTATGTGAGCTTCTTCAGAATCAGTGGAATGACAGATTCTTTCCATCTTTCAGACTGCCTGTGTTGAGCCTATCGATAATTACGATGAGGGGAGTCATTTTCCTTATATGGAAGTCGCACTCCAGGTGAGGGGGTGTTCTCGATGCCATAAAGCTGAGCCATGGAAACGCACGAGGCGCGCTCCATAGATTGACAAGATTCTTTTGTTTCCCCTTCCCCCACAAGTTTAGTTTGTAAAGAAATAGGCAATAAAGAGCAAAACGAAAGAAACTGCCTAAGGACCCTTTTTTTCCTGCATCTAACAAAGTGGTGCCGAACCCGGGATTCCAATCCGACAGACAGTGAAGAAGATTATGTTGGATTACGATTTGACTGAAGTTGCGGGGACAAAGAAAAGGAGAAGCATGGCGGATTTAACAGCCACAACGAGGCTGTTAAATAAGATTGACGGGGAACTTTCCAAAGAGGAACCAGATCTTTATGTTTTGGAAGAAAATATGGACCAGTTGATGAGTAAAGAACAAAGTTTAATTGGATATGACAGAGACATTGAAGCATTGATTGGTGAAGACGAACTTGATGACGAAATAAAGTATATGGATGGCATAAGTACACGAAAAACAAGAATCCGACGCGTAATGCGCATGGATGGAGAATCAAGCGCAAGTGTTTCCAGTCAGAGGAGCAGTGGACAAAGAATCAATACAGTCAAACTTCCCAAACTAGTCATGCAGAAGTTTTCCGGGGAGATAAGTGAGTGGCAAGGGTTTTGGAGTCAATATAAAACGGCCATACACAGAAACGAAAGTTTGAGTAAAACGGATAAATTTAGTTACTTAAAGTCATTTTTAACGGGTACCGCTGTGAGCGCAGTAGCAGGCCTTGCATTATCTGATGACAATTATGATAGTGCAGTTAACATGCTAACAAGACGATTTGGCCACAAGGACCTGGTGATAAATGCACATATGAATAAATTACTAAATATGACTCCTGTAAAAAGGGCCACTGATGTAGTGTATTTGCGCAAACTGTATGACGATTGTGAAGTGCAAGTACGTAGTCTTGATGCTATGGGTGTTGTGTCTGACACTTATGGAAGTCTGTTATGCCCTATATTATTAAAAATGATCCCAGAAGAAATTGCACTGGAGTTCACCCGACAAGAAGCTGATAATGTGCTCAAAGCAAAAGATTTAATGGAGTTTCTAAAACTGGAAGTGGAAAGTAGAGAGAGAACGGCAAATCTCACCCAAAAGAAAGGAGGATATCAGCTCGAGGAAAGAAATGCTGGCCGCGACAAGGAGCGTAGAATGAGAAGGCCAAATATGGGCGCAACGGCTTCAGCTGCAACTTTCCACACCTGGAGTCCAAATGATAATGGTAACTGTCTGTTTTGCGGTATGGCCGATCATAAGTCATCCGAGTGCACAGAACTCACCGTTGATATCCGAAGAGACAAATTGAAACGATTTGGCAGATGTTTTATATGTCTAGGACCCAGACACATTGCGCGTAATTGCAAGGCGCAAGGCATTGGATGCGACGCATGTGGCAAAAGACATTATAAAACCGTTTGCACCCAACAGCCAAAATGTGCACGCGAGGATAAAGTTTCCGAACTTAAACCTGTAGATACTGTAGTGTCAGTTTCCTCAAGTAATTCGGAAGACAACACTGTATTGTTACAAACTGCTACTATATGGATTGATGCCCCTAGACAAACCCAATTAGCCAAGTGTTAATTGGATGGTGGGAGTCGCAAAGAAACTCAAGGCATTCTTGAGAAATTTAAGAACAAATGAAGCTGTAGATGTGGAGTTACTGGAAACACCAACTGTATGCTCTTCGAAAATACAAATGGCAGACGAAAAAATAAGACGGTCTCTGGAAGAAAAGGGTCTACAGGTCGCCGACACTCCGGTGAGAGGCACGGAAAAGGAATGTCTCGGGATCTTAATTGGAGGCGACCAGTATTGGAATGTGGTGTCAGGACGCACGGAGAGACTTACCAATGGACTTGTAGCTGTAGAAAGTAAGTTTGGATGGCTGATTCAAGGTGTTGTGTCCATTCCTGTTATGAATGTTACGGCAGAACCTGTGGATGTTGATGTTTTGCATCTGAGTGTTGGAGAGGAGCGAAACCTGAACGACCAACTGCGTAGTTTCTGGGAGACAGAGTCGCTGGGGATTCATATGAAAACTGAAAAGATCCCGGAAGCAGAAGCAGTTGGAAATTCAACGAGTCAGTAAAATACCAGCAAGGTAGATATGAAGTTTGTTTGCCTTGGAAAGAAAAAAATGTGAAATTGGCTAACAATTATTGTACAGCGCTGAATCGATTGCATAGCCTTGCTGAAAGATTTCAGAATAACGCACAGCTGTATGATCACTACAGTCAGGTTTTCCAAGAGTATTTGGCTGATGGAATTATAGAAGAAGTAACTAATGTTGACACAGAAAATCCAGTATATTATCTACCACATCATCCAGTAATCAAGGAGAGTAGAGTTACTACTAAGTTACGAGTAGTGTTTGATGCTTCCTCCCATAAGAAAGAAAGTCGCTCTCTGAATGAATGTCTAATAACTGGCCCAAAATTGAATCCCAATCTGTTAAGCATTCTGATTAAATTTCGACAGCACAGAGTTGCAGTGATGGCAGATATAAGCAAAGCATTCTTGCAGATAGGCCTAAATGAAAGGGATAGAGATGTGTTTCGATTTTTATGGTTAAAGGAAAGACCAACTCCCCTTGAGGAGCTGAAGGTGTTAATTATGAGAATGACACGTGTGCCATTTGGCGCATCTGCGAGTCCTTTTTTGTTGGCTGCAACTATTAGACATCACCTCAAAACCTATGAGCATATCTATCCAGATGAAGTCGAGGTTTTAGATGAGTGTATGTATGTAGATGATTTAATTACTGGAGCAGAGAATGTTGACATGGCCCTACAACTATCTCGGAGAGCTAAGGAAATACTGTCAAGCGCAAACATGAAACTTTGCAAATGGAACACCAACTCATCAGAGTTGCAAGCTGTGTGGAACATGAACATGAAACGGAACAGGTGGAAATCAAAGGCCCAAATCCACTTAAAGTTCTTGGTCTGACATGTAAAACAGACACAGATGAATTTGTGTTTGAAATGAGTGAATTAACTGAGTATCTTCGGGACAGAAAAGACACGAAGCGAGGTGTGCTTCAGGCTGCTGCGCGCATCTTTGATCCCATTGGACTGTTATCTCCATTCACTATTCGAGTGAAATGTCTTTTTCAGGAAATGTAGGAAAGAGGAATTGCATGGGATCAAAATCTTCCTGAGGATCTGGCAGAGAATTGGCATAAATGGTGCTCAGAAATTCCATATTTGAAAACTATTACCATTAATCGTCAATATGATGTTAAGTTGAACGGTGATGAGTCAGATGCACATTCCGCAGTGAAGCGTGAGATCCATGTATTCACAGACGCCAGTGAAAAGGCTTATTGTGCTGCAGCATATTTACGGTCTGTAAATCCAAATGGACAATGCACATCAACTCTAGTGGCTTCCAAAACTAAAGTTGCCCCATTGAAAAAAAATGACACTCCCTAGATTGGAATTAATGGGAGCACTAATTGGAGCCAGACTCGGAAATTTCCTTATGACTAACTTAAATGTGGGAGATAATGATGTGCATTTTTGGACTGATTCTATGATAACTTTTCATTGGATTAGGAGCAGTTCTAAACAATGGAAACCATTTGTGGCGAACAGAGTCGGTGAAATTCAGAGTTTGTCCTTGCCAGGAAATTTGAATCATTGCACTGGAAAAGAGAACCCTGCGGATCGTGGAACAAGAGGGATGCGTGTGCAAGATCTAAAGGAGGATGATCTGTGGTGGCACGGGCCGGAGTGGCTGAATGATGTAAGTTATGCCACTGAAACGATCACCGAAGTGGATGAGGTTCACGAATACCTTGTTCAGAATACAGTGACTGAACTAGACTGTACAGTTCAACCCCTCTTTGAGTTGAGGAAACACAGTGAACTTAGTAAGGCTTTGAGAATAACAGCCTGGATACAGCGTTTTGTTCATAACACACGGAACAATGAAAGACATACCGGACAACTGTGTACTGAGGAGATACAGCAAGCGGAACATTTCTGGATGAAATTCATTCAAAGTACCAGCTTCCCAAGGGAAATGGATCACTTGTCAAAAAACATAAGTTTGGACAGACAATCGAAAATCATTACATTGAGACCATTCTTGGATGAATGTGGACTTCTGCGAGTGGGAGGCAGATTACAGGAAGCAGACTGGTCTTATTCCCAGCAGCATCCCTACATCCTACCAGGTAATGATAAGTTTTCAGAACTTTTGATTAAAAGAGCCCACAGAGACGTGATGCATTCAGGATTACAAGCTACGCTCAATCAGCTCAGAGAGACATATTGGATTCTTAAAGCAAGACAATGACGAAAAGATGCGTTAAACATTGTTTGATCTGTCAACGAGCTCGAGTTAAAGCTGGGCAGCAGGTTAGTGCGCCGCTGCCAAGGGAACGCATTTGTACTTCAACGCAAGCCTTTGAGACTACTGGGGTGGATTTTGCTGGGCCATTGTTTGTAAACCACATAATAGAAAAACATATATAGCTTTATTACATGTGCTGTAACACGAGCGATTCATTTAGAATTGGTTACCGATTTGTCTACCGATGCTTTTCTAATGGCCTTCAGAAGATTTATCTCCAGACGTGGCATCTGTAAAGTAATCTATTCTTACAATGCAAGGACCTTTAAAAGAGCTGAACAGGATTTAAAATTTCTATGGACTCTAATGAAGGGAAAGGAAATGCAGGAATTGTTTACAGAGAAGAGGATCCATTGGAAATATATTGTGGAAAGAGCCGCCTGGTGGGGTGGCATGTGGGAGCGTTTGGTGAGAACAGTCAAAACGTGTTTACGGAAGGTGCTAGGAAAGTCCTGTCTTGAGTATGAGGAGCTTCAAACGTTGATCTGTGAAGTGGAAGCTGTGATAAACTCTCGTCCCCTCACCTATCTTCATACAGAGACCAGTGAGCCCTCACCTCTCACACCTGCTCATTTCCTGACTGGACAAAGGATCACTACTCTTCCGTCATACCCTGTTCGCGATTCCAGTTTGGATAAAACGAACGCCACCCAGCTCAACAAGAGATGGCAATACCGTCAAAGACTGAGTAATCAATTTTGGAATCATTGGAGAAAAGAGTATTTGATGGAGCTTCGTTCCGCTCATTATGTGAGTAATTTAAAACAATCTGCACCATTTAAAGTTGGAGATGTTGTATTGCTACATGAAGACAAGCAACCAAAGCACATGTGGAAAATGGGACGGATTAAGGAACATTCATGGGAAGAGACGGAAAAGTTAGGTCGTGTGCTGTTCGACTCTCGTCTTGTTCTTAGGAGACCTGTTCAACTTCTCTACCCACTGGAATTGGATGAACAATGACTCTGGAAGAGAAAGGTTCATCGGGCCGGAGTATGTTGAGTCTATCGATAATTACGATGAGGGGAGTCACCTCCACCTGTTGTGTGACGTCATTTTCCTTATATGGAAGTCGCACTCCAGGTGAGGGGTGTTCCCGATGCCATAAAGCTGAGCCATGGAAACGCACGAGGCACGCTCCATAGATTGACAAGATTCTTTTGTTTCCCCTTCCCCACAAGATTAGTTTGTAAAGAAATAGGCAATAAAGAGCAAAACGAAAGAACTGCCTAAGGACCCTTTTTTTCCTGCATCTAACAGCCTGCTTTAAACAGATCAACTGTGAATTATACCAGAGAGCTAGGCTCCTCCCATTCATGACCTTCTTTATCAGAGGAGCAGCTAAGTTTAGAGCTGAGCTAAGAGATGCTGCAGAGCCATCGACAAAATCATCTGTTAGTGCAGGAGTTAAATTGTGGTTGCTGTAGTCCACATCATTGACACATGGCACAGATGTAAATAAAGAAGGAATTAACTCCTTATATCTAGTTACAGCATCATCAGATAAACATCTACTGGAATGAAATGTCTTTTTAGTTCCTTTGTTATCCATTATTGTAAATTCAAACGTTGTGAGGAAATGATCAGACAGAAGAAGGTTATGAGTAAATACTGTTAAACCTTCAGGTTCTATGTGTGTGATTAAAACTGTGAGTTGATCCGTTTATATTGTGAGAAAAGCCAATTGAGTCTAATAATGATGTAAATGAGGAGGTAAGGCTGTCACTGACAACATCAACATGGATGTTAAAGTCACCTACTACAATGACTTGATCTGTTCTAAGAACTAAATCACATAGAAACTCAGAGGAAGGAGCAGGTGGGCGATACACCACGACAAGTCTGGGTGAGGAAGACTAAGAGTAAGACTTTCAAATGAATTAAAGCTCTGCTTAGGTCTAGGATTAATAGATGAATCAGAGTGGAAGATTGCTGCCACTCCTCCTCCTCCACCTGTGCTTGGAGGAACGTGATAGTTTCTATGACTGGGTGACGTAGACTCATTTAAACGAACATATTCATCATCCTGCAGCCACGTTTCAGTCAAACTGAACAGATCAATCTGATGATCAGTTATCAGATCATTCACTGAAAGAGATTTAGACCAGAGAGATCTGGCGTTTAAAAGATTTCATTCTCCCATTCTTTTGTTCTACCAATGAATTTGTACTGATTTGTATCAGGTTCCTATAAAGAACTCCTCTTTTGTTGTTTTTGTGATTTAAAGAATCTGGGAGCAGACAGAATATCTATGGAGTTTAGAGAGTTTTGGGTGTGAGACAGTCCTAGAGAAGCAGCAGAGAAGTGTGTCAGACTACAACTCTGCCTCCTGATATGATGGGGAGTGAACACTCTGAACATGCCTGTGAATCTTTGATCACCTTTGACTGCAGCTCCCACATTCCCATGTTTGTCCCGGTACAAAGCTGTTACTGTAAGTGGCTGTTTAGGATCTTTGAAGAAGAGTTCTTCACATTGTTTGTCTGATCCTGGAGTCGTTAGCTAATGAGTGCTAATGTGCATTTCACATTCTCTGCTTGCACTGCATTTCCTGCTTTGTTTCAGTTTTCAAAGCTGCTGTGACTGATGCTGGGCCTGTTGTTATTGGATCAATGCTGAACCAATAATTAGGTTGAGTTCTGCCTGTCATTCTGACTGCTGTCATGTCTTTCCCTGTTGCTTTTATTCCTAGTTTTAGTTCCCACATACCATCCCTCCCTAAGAGGTCGACAGGACAACAGGAGGAAAGTACCATTTGTAATGTTGCAGTGAAACCAGTAACTGGATCATAAAGGTTTGTCTGTTGTGTTCAGGACTCAACGACTCCATTTCCAGCCGATGACTATGAACTATCATCCTGTGGTTTGACGTTTGCAGCCGTGTGGAGCTTCATCTGCTCGTAGCACAGTTTGCTCCAGAATCCCAAAGGAACACTGTCTCCTGACCACAAACATTAAGAGTGAGAAAAGGTTTTTCTCCTTCTGCATGCAGCAACCAATCACTTCTCCGTGTACGTGTGGCTCATATTCTTGGTTGGTCAAAAGTCAAAGTCATGTTCTGGTCTTCTGTCCGTGTTCACGTCATCGTCATTGAGCGCGTACGTACGTGACCTGATTTCGTGGCGGTCAGTCATGCCGATGCTCGTCCGCCGCCTCCTCGTCCCGTCCCCCACCATAATCCGCAAGGATGTAGAAACACAAAAGCACTCCTCACCGTGTTCGTACCATCAGAGTCTTGTTCCTTTCTCCATCTTCTAAGATGTTAAACATGAACATGAATCTTGAATCATCGCTCAGATCTCTGGTTTTGTTTTTACTCTGATTGACCCCCATGGTTTTTATGAATGGATTTGATCCTCCTACAACTACTGTTTTAAAGATTTGTTTTTATTTTTTTCTATCAGTTATCTTCACTAAGCTTAGAATCCTACGTCCATTTTCAACAGGTCTTCCACAACTCAGTACTGTTTCTAGGCCTTCACTGTCTCATAGGTTCTTTTATAACCTCTTTTTATTGCTGAGAAGAGATAAACTCTATTGAATCTATTTTATCGCTGACTAAAGAAACAGACTTCTCACCTTTGTTCGATCCCGTTGACCAACCCGTCCCTCCTCCTCCTCCTTCTGTGGAATGCATTATTCTGAATTCACAGATAAGGATTTTAGTTCCACCATGCACGGTCTTTACATTCCCAGGTTTGGAGAAGGAAAAGGAACGGCACCAGGGATCCAGCTCCAAGGACCAAATTATGTGAGGTGAACAAAGGAATCACCACTCTGGCAATGAGGATCTCCAAGTCAGTGTTTCTTTATTCAAGCAGTGCACAGAATCTCACAAAGTGTACATGACTGCCCAGTTACAGCTAAATGTGCCTTTGATTATGAGAAGATGGAGCCAAATTATTGACCATCTAGCCTCAGACTCTTATACCTCTAAATGTATAGAACTAGATAAGTGCATATGTGCTCTACCTTTTATACAGTGACATCTCTGGGTGACAGTCCAGACCCAATACCACCATGAGTTTTTGTTTCCTTCTGTGATGTTAATAGACTAAACTCTGTGGTGTTTAAACTCTGTCAACTTTTATTAATTATTGAAGTAAATTTTATTGGAAGCACAAAAAACAGCAACAAAGAATGTAGACGAAAAAACCTTTAGATGTCCACGTTGAGACTAACAAAGTCCATCCATGTGTTTTAATGGAAGAATAAACTGGTTATATTGAAGAAAACTCTTTACATCAATCAATATGTCGACATGATCAGATCAATTCAAGGCTCCAGGGAAAAACAAATCAACTCCAATACAACGATAGAACAAACAAATGCAAATGAGTTTTATATCAAAGTCAAAATCCTTGACTTTTATTCCTACTCACTAATTTAACTAGAACTAATAAAAGTTAAAGACAAATGACAAAAACAGCAGCTTCATTCATCATGTGAAGCTTCAGCTTGAGACTAAAAGACACATTTTAACCAACTGTCCCTGAAGTGACTTCTGTCTGTTTGAGTTTAATCAACTCAGCAGTGGATCCAGAACGAAACAGACCAAGTCCAGCATAGAGAGGCTGAGTGAATGTGGTCTGGACTCTGTGGAGGAGAGTCATGGTTTCAGAGACGCTGTAGAAAGACAGAATACCTGCTCTGTGATCCAGGTACACTCCTACTCTGGAGGAAACAGGACCTGAGACGACAGTTGAGACATTGTTGTAGTAAAATCTATAACTGTCTGTGGAACAATATAATGACCAAGATTTGTCATTGAATCCAAATCTACATTCAAGTGAGTTCCCTGCTCTGCTGATATTCTTGTATGCGACTGCTACATAAACTCCTCCTCCTCTCCACTCCACCTCCCAGTAACAACGTCCAGTCAGACTCTCTCTACTCAGGACCTGATAACAACCAGTGAATCTGTCTGGATGATCAGAATAAGACTGTACTTCTTCCATTCTTGTTACTTTTCTGTTCCCCTCAGATAATAACAGCTTTGTGTATGCTGTGTTTGGATCCAGTGTGATTTCACGTGAATATTTCAAGAATTCATCTCTGGTCTTTGGCTCTGGTTGTGACAGTAAAACATCCACTTCAGTCACTGTCAGTGAGATGTTTGTCCATGTCTCTCTCAGAGTGTCCTGTAGTTTCTCTCTGGTCTCTGTCACAGCTGCTTTCACGTCATCAAAGTACCTCAGAGGACGAATCTTGATGCTGGATGAGTGTGTAGACTCACTGGGTGGTGGCAGTGAGGGGTAGTTGTGTAGAAACTGGTTGTGATCCTCTGTGTTTAAGAGCTGCTTCAGCTCGGAGCCTTTCCTCTCCAGCTCAGTGATCTCCTGCTCCAGCTTCTCCTGAACATCTTTGACTCGACTCTTTTCAGTTTCCTGCTGGGATCTGACCAGCTGCTCAACATCAGAGCTTGTTTTCTGGATGAGACGGATCATCTCAGTGAAGATCTCCTGACTGTCCTCCACTGTTTTATCAGCAGAGCCATTGATGGCCTTCAGCTCCTGTCCAAGCAGCTCCACATCTTTCTTTCTCTCCTGGATTCCCTGCAGGATTTTTTGTAGCATCACCTCCACCTCCTTCTGCTTCTCTCTCCTTTCTGCTGCAACCGAGACTATTTTGTGGCCTTCATGTTCATCCACAGAGCAGAGATAACAGATAGTCTGCTGATCAGTACGACAGAACATCTTCATCACCTCATCATGACGAGAGCAGATGTTCTCCTGGAGCTTCTTGGAGGGCTCCACCAGCTTGTGTTTCTTTAACGGAGCTGCATCATAGTGAGGTTGGAGGTGTTTCTCACAGTAAGAGGCCAGACAGACCAGACAGGACTTGAAGGCTTTCAGCTTCCTCCCAGTGCAGACATCACAGGCCACATCTTCAGGTCCAGCATAGCAGTGATCAGCTGGAGCAGCTTGGAGTCCAGTCTTCTTCAGCTGCTCCACTAACTCTGCTAACATGGTGTTTTTCTCCAGGACAGGCCTCGGTGTGAAAGTCTTCCTGCACTGAGGGCAGCTGTAGATTCCCTTCTGGTCTTCTTCATCCCAGTGGCTTTTAATACAGTTCATGCAGTAGTTGTGTCCACAGAGAATAGACACAGGATCCTTCAGTGGATCCAGACAGATGGAACAAGAGAAGGTTTCTCTGTCCAGCTGAACTCCTTTCTGCTCCATTTCTCTTCTCAGTGTCGACGACTGTGTGAGTTTCTGTTTGCTAGAAGTGAAACTAGTCTGAGCTCTGATCTGAACAACATGTGATTCTACAGTGAATGGAGCCTGTCAGCTCTCACACTTCACCACATGCTGGTTACACCCATCTTCAATGTAGAGATCTAAAGGGGAGGGAACAAGGAAACATGAGGAAATATGAGTGGAGCTGCTCCAGGAAGAGGGAGTGGTTATCAGACGTTGACTAATTCCAGGAAGAGAAACAGTTTGAAACTTTTTACAGCAGAGCACATTTAAAAACGTTGGTCAGCTAAATGTTTAGGTGGTAAAATGAGCTAAAACACAGTTTGATGACACATTTTCATGACGACTATAATTCACATACATTAGATGAAACAGAGAAAATAACTACTGCAGTAGAAGTAAGAACATCACAAACCCCTTCACTACATCCTTCCATGTGAGGAACACTCTACGAGACGAAGGCAGATTATAATCCAAGTCTACCACAAAGAGAAGGACATGAATGAATGCTCCAGATCTTTACCTGCTGATTGTAGTTTTCTTCTAGTTTCCTCCCTGTTGAAGTATTTCTAGATTATAAATATCTTCATGCAGAGTGAGACACCACTGAATAAACTCTAAGGATTGTTAAACATGGTCGTCGTAGAGTTAAACTAAAAACTTCTTCCTCCTTCCTTGTTGTCGTCAGTGTTGCCTGACATCAGTACAGCTGCATTAGAGCTGGTGCATCATGGGAAATGCAGTTCTCCTGCTGCACAGTCTTCAAATGTCCAGGACTGTGTTTGTGTTTAACATCTGTCATCCTTATGAGACAGTCACTGATCTGCAGCTTGAGGCCAGAATGCAACACAAATAATCTTTACCTTTAAATAATTAATAATAATAATACATTTTATTTAAAAGCGCTTTTCAAGGTACTCAAAGATACTTTACATAAAAAGAAAATCAAATTAACAAAACAATGTGAAATATAACATTAAAAACACAATGGACTGAGCTAAACATTAAATGCAACTTTAAACAGGTGTGTTTGTGTGAGAGATTTGAAGGTGGGAAGGTCGGTACAGTCACGGATGTGTTTGGGGAGAGAGTTCCAGTTGGATCAGGCAGCTACAGAGAAGGCTCTGTCACCCCAGGTTCGATGCTTTGTCTTGAGTGGTGGAGTAAGGAGGTCTGCATCACATGAACAGAGGCTGCGGGATGGATTGTGGCGATGGAGCAGGTCAGTGAGATAGGAGGGGGCCTGGTTATGGAGGGCTTTGTGTGTGAGGAGGAGGATTTTGAACTGAATACGTTGTGGAACTGGGAGCTAGTGGAGTTTCTGGAGGACAGGAGTGATGTGATCACGGGAGCAGGTGTGGGTGAGCAGACGTGCAGCAGAATTTTGGATGTACTGAAGTTTATTTAGAGTTTTGGATGGTGTGCCATACAGAATGCTGTTGCAGTAGTCAATTCTGGAAGTGATGAAGGCGTGAATGAGGGTTTCAGCAGCAGAGAAGGAGAGTGATGGACGGAGTCGGGCAATGTTCTTGAGGTGGAAGAAAGCCGTTCTGGTGATTTGATTGATGTGATGATCAAAGGAGAGGTTACTGTCAAAGATGAGTCCAAGGTTGTAGGGGGATGGAGACAGGGTGGAGTTGTCGATGGTGAGGAGGAAACTGTCTGTGGAGTTGTTGAGGGATTTGGGGCCGATAATGATCAGGTTTGAGGAAGTTGATCTGCATCCAGGATTTGATGTCGGCGAGGCAATTGGAGAGAGTGGAAAGAGTAGCAGGAGTGATGGAGTTGGTGGAGATATAGAGCTGAACGTCATCAGCATAACAGTGGAAATGGAGACCGTGGTGGAGAATGATGTTGCCAAGAGGGAGCAGGTAAAGTATGAAGAGGAGAGGACCAAGCACCGAACCCTGGGGGACGCCTTGGGACAGAGGAACAGTGGAGGAGGTGCAGTTGTTGATGTGGATGAATTGTTGTTGGTCTGAGAGGTTTGATTTGAGCCAGGAGAGTGCAGTGCCAGTGATGCTGAGGGAGGACTCAAGGCGGGAGAGGAGAATGGTGTGATTTATGGTGTCGAAGGCTGCAGTGAGGTCCAGGAGGATGAGGATGGTGAGGTGGCCGGAGTCTGCGGAGAGGAGGATGTCATCGGTGACTTTCAGGAGGGCTGTTTCTGTGATGTGTTGGGAACAGAATCCAGATTGAAATGGTTCAAACAGGTCATTTGAGCAGAGGTGGACTTTGAGTTGTGTGGCGACAATACGCTCCAGTATTTTGGACAGAAAGGGGAGATTGGAGATGGCCGGAAGTTCAACAAGATGTCAGGGTTGAGTCCAGGTTTTTTGAGGATGGGGGTGACAGCAGCCAGTTTGAGTGAAGGGGGGACTGAGCCAGACCTGAAGGAGGAGTTGATGATTTCTGTGGTGAGTGTGGAGATGGCTGGTTAAGAGTCCTTAATGAGGTGAGATGGGATAGGATCCAGGACACATGTAGAGGTTTTCATGACTCTCATGATTTTGGGCAGGTCCTCTGGTGACACGGGGAGAACTGAGACAGAGGCTGAGAGGTGAGGAGGGGAGGAGCAGGTGAGGGAGTGGGAGTGCAGGCCGTGGGGGCAGGAGAGGAGGACAGGTTGTTGTAAATGGTTTTTGTTTGGAAGAATGAGAGAAAGGAGTTGCATTTGTCAGTGGTGAATGAGTTGGAGGTATTGTCGCTGGGCTTGAGGAGTTTATTTACTGTAGAAAACAGAGTCTTGGGGTTGGTGGAGCCAGAGTGAATCAGGTGAGAGTAGTAGGTGGACCGGGCAGAACTAAGAGCATCCTTGTACTGCTGAAGGTAATCCGTATAGGCTTGTAGATGGACAGTTAAACCGGTTTTCTTGTGAAGTCTTTCAAGCTGTCGTTTTTGTGATTTCATTTTGTGTAGTTCAGGAGTGAACCAGGGGGCGGAGTGGGTGAAGGAGACAGTTCTAGTTTTGATGGGGGCTAGCTGGTTGAGACAGGAGGAGAGTGCTTTGTTGTAGAATTTGGTGAGGTCAGAGGGATCAGTTAACGGAGGGGGGAGGCAGATAATTTTCTGGATTTGAGGTTTCTGACAGATATTGTCCGTTTAACTTTAGCGGTGGGAATGGGGATGTCCATGTCCATAATGATTGCCAAGTGGTCGGAGATGTTGAGGTTGAAGCTGGAGAGATGGTGTAAGGTGAGACCAGTGGAGCAGACCAGGTCCAGGATGTGACCACGGCTGTGGGTGGGAAAGTTGACGTGTTGAGTCCCCCAGAAGAAGAACGGAAGGTGAGATGGCAGATAACTGGGTGAGGAAGTCAGAAAGGTCAGAGAGGAAGGAGGGATTTGGTTTGGGAGGGCGGTAGATGATGGCAGTGACCAGAGGAGTGGGACCAGAGAGTTTGAAGGTGAGGTGTTCAAAGGAGCGAGCAGCAGGGATGGAGATGGTGGATGTTTTAATGTCCTTCCTATAAAATGCTACTACACCACCTCCCCGCCCCTCAGATCGGGGTTTATCCATATATGTGTATCCGGTCGGTGTGGTCTGGTTGAGAGAAAAGTAGTCCAGAGGTTTATGCCAAGTTTCATTGATGCAGAGGAAATCCAGGTTATTGTCAGTTATGAATTCGTTCAGAATGACACCTTTATTGTTAAGTGAGCGGGTGTTGAGCAGAGCCAATTTCAGGTGACGTTGCTTCATCTAATAATTTATCTGCTCTACCGCCAAAACAAACATCAAGACAAACATTCATCTTCTTGTTTTGTTTTTTCACTTTTTATTATAACATGTAAGTTCAGTGGCACACATCCACAGCCCAACTTCAATTCAGACTACAGTCTTTCTTAAAGGGACAGAGCGATTTTCCTAAAGGTGCAGTGCACCAATTTTTCTTAATTAAAAATAAAAACAAATATGCTCAGTGGGTCGATGCTGATTTCCAGCTGCAAAAGCTTCTGCTCCATTATTATTTAACGTACACATGAGTGGAGTCAAGTTAAACATTTTATCTGCTAGCTTCCATGCTAACTGCTAGCTTCCATACTAACTTCTAACTTCCATGCTAACTGCTAGCTTCCATGCTAACTTCTAACTTCCATGCTAACTGCTAGCTTCCATGCTAACTTCTAAATTCCATGCTAACTTCTAGCTTCCATGCTAACTTCTAAATTCCATGCTAACTGCTAGCTTCCGTACTAACTGCTAGCTTCCATGCTAACTGCTAGCTTCCATGCTAACTGCTAACTCCCTGCCTGGCAGCTCTACAGCCGTGAGTGTGGTCAGGAAGCCTCACCTCTGATTGTCCAAGTTGTCCTCTAGTTGTCCTCGTGCCTGTGACTGACTCTCTGTATGGCATCAATATATTGGTTGTCCACATCTTTATCATGTGTCCTAATCTTCCAAAGCCTAATTAATGTATTTCATGTATGAGTGGAACATATTTAGTCTTGTTTATCTGACATTAAACCGCATTAATATGAGGCAGCCAGTACTTGTGCCTGATGGAAGAGGGCGCTAGTGAGCCACGAGTTCATGCTGTTGCTCTTCTTCTACGCTGAGTGAACTGTGCTGTCGGTCCATTAATGCTACAGATTTGTACAAATGTGATGTGATTCATTTAAATATGTGAAAGAATGTTTGTTTTAATATTACATTACTGGTAGTTTGTACAAACATGGGACAAAGTTCATGATTTGTTCAAAAATGTCACAAAGGTTAATTTGAACAAAAATAAAACAGACGACTTTAAACAAAGTGCTGCAAATGTGCTCATTCACACAGAGCAGTCAAGAATGATAACTAAGTCAGAGAGACATGTGATGTGAGTAATGTTGAAACTGAATCATAGGAACAAAATTAATGAAAGATTTAAATTTAAATAAAGTTTCTACCATGTAAATCATTACTAATATTTATTATGAGGATTCATTAACAACAATATGATATAACAGCAATCACTAACTTGAGCCTTATTATTTTTATTATTATTATTACTGTTATTAAAGGTGAACTTTGCGACTATGTTCAGTAAGTTTGTATCAAAGGTAGCCCTTTGAATTACTCTGTACCCTTGAAGTAGCTCTCAGTTTCAAAAAGGTTGGTGACCCCTGGGTTATACTGAAGAAAACTCTTTACATCAATCAATATGTCGACATGATCAGATCAATTCAAGGCTCCAGGGAAAAACAAATCAACTCCAATACAACGATAGAACAAACAAATGCAAATGAGTTTTATATCAAAGTCAAAATCCTTGACTTTTATTCCTACTCACTAATTTAACTAGAACTAATAAAAGTTAAAGACAAATGACAAAAACAGCAGCTTCATTCATCATGTGAAGCTTCAGCTTGAGACTAAAAGACACATTTTAACCAACTGTCCCTGAAGTGACTTCTGTCTATTTGACTTTAATCAACTCAGCAGTGACTCCAGGATAGAGACAAAGTCCAGCATAGAGAGGCTGAGTGAATGTGGTCTGGACTCTGTGGAGGAGAGTCATGGTTTCAGAGACGCTGTAGAAAGACAGAATACCTGCTCTGTGATCCAGGTACACTCCTACTCTGGAGGAAACAGGACCTGAGACGTCAGTTGAGACATTGTTGTAGTAAAATTTATAACTGTCTGTGTCACAACGTAATGACCAAGATTTGTCATTGGATCCAAATCCACATTCATATGACCTCCCTGCTCTGCTGATATTCTTGTATGCGACTGTTACAAAAACTCCTCCTCCTCTCCACTCCACCTCCCAGTAACAACGTCCAGTCAGACTCTCTCTACTCAGGACCTGAGAATAATCAGTGAATCTGTCTGGATGATCAGAATAAGACTGTTGTTGATTCATAAATGTTACTTTTCTGTTCCCCTCAGATAATAACAGCTTTGTGTATGCTGTGTTTGGATCCAGTGTGATTTCACGTGAATATTTCAAGAATTCATCTCTGGTCTTTGGCTCTGGTTGTGACAGTAAAACATCCACTTCAGTCACTGTCAGTGAGATGTTTGTCCATGTCTCTCTCAGAGTGTCCTGTAGTTTCTCTCTGGTCTCTGTCACAGCTGCTTTCACGTCATCAAAGTACCTCAGAGGACGAATCTTGATGCTGGATGAGTGTGTAGACTCACTGGGTGGTGGCAGTGAGGGGTAGTTGTGTAGAAACTGGTTGTGATCCTCTGTGTTTAAGAGCTGCTTCAGCTCGGAGCCTTTCCTCTCCAGCTCAGTGATCTCCTGCTCCAGCTTCTCCTGAACATCTTTGACTCGACTCTTTTCAGTTTCCTGCTGGGATCTGACCAGCTGCTCAACATCAGAGCTTGTTTTCTGGATGAGACGGATCATCTCAGTGAAGATCTCCTGACTGTCCTCCACTGTTTTATCAGCAGAGCCATTGATGGCCTTCAGCTCCTGTCCAAGCAGCTCCACATCTTTCTTTCTCTCCTGGATTCCCTGCAGGATTTTTTGTAGCATCACCTCCACCTCCTTCTGCTTCTCAGTCCTTTCTGCTGCAGCTGGGACTGTTTCATGGCCTTTATGTTCATCCATTGTGCAGAGATAACAGATAGTCTGCTGATCAGTACGACAGAAAATCTTCATCACCTCATCATGACGAGAGCAGATGTTCTCCTGGAGCTTCTTGGAGGGCTCCACCAGCTTGTGTTTCTTTAATGGAGCTGCATCATAGTGAGGTTGGAGGTGTTTCTCACAGTAAGAGGCCAGACAGACCAGACAGGACTTGAAGGCGTTCAGCTTCCTCCCAGTGCAGACATCACAGGCCACATCTTCAGGTCCAGCATAGCAGTGATCAGCTGGAGCAGCTTGGAGTCCAGTCTTCTTCAGCTGCTCCACTAACTCTGCTAACATGGTGTTTTTCTCCAGGACAGGCCTCGGTATGAAAGTCTTCCTGCACTGAGGGCAGCTGTAAATTCCCTTCTGGTCTTCTCCATCCCAGTGGCTTTTAATACAGTTCTTGCAGTAGCTGTGTCCACAGAGAATAGACACAGGATCCTTCAGTAGATCCAGACAGATGGAACAAGAGAAGGTTTCTCTGTCCAGCTGAACTCCTTTCTGCTCCATTTCTCCTCTCAGTGTCGACGGCTGTGTGAGTTTCTGTTTGCTAGAAGTGAAACAAGTCTGGAAACATGAGGAAATATGAGTGGAGCTGCTCCAGGAAGAGGGAGTGGTTATCAGACGTTGACTTGTTCCTAGAGGAGGAGCAATTTTTGTTTAACCCTTTTTACATCAGAGCACATTTAACAACACAGATTCACTCAGTTTTTAGGTGCAAGTAACAATCCACGAGAGGGAGGCACATTGATGGAGCAATGAATTGTGAATTCTACCAGTGAATTCTTAAAGAACATGTCAGGACGTCTGTCCATGAGCTGAATGTGAAGAGAAACTGGGTCATGCAGCAACGACAACGAGAACCAAGAACAGAAGAATGGTTAAAGAAGAACAAGATGAATGTTTAGGAACGGCCAAGTCAAAGTCCTGACCTTAATCCAATAGAAATGTTGTGGAAGGACCTGAAGCAGCAGTTGATGTGAGGAACCTTTAGCAAAAAGAAGTTTATTCAAGTGTACTACAAGTATACTTATTTTATACTTAAATTGAGGTAGTATACTTGAAGTTCATTTTATTAAGTATGCTTGAGTATAAGTATACGTATAGGAGGTATACTACAGACCACGTACTTGTAGTGTACTAGAAAGTAAACTAATTTAATACTTCGTCGGACTAAATTGTAAGTATACTTAATAAAATGAACTTCAAGTGTACTGCTTTTTGCTAAGGGAAACCCACCAACGTCTCAGAACTGAAGTGGTTCTGTTCTAAGGAACCAAGCTGCTGTAGACCACTGATCAGCTGTTACCACAAACATTTAGTCGATGTTATTGCTGCACAAGGAGGTCACAGGAGATACTAGAAACAAGGGTTCACTGACTTTTGCAACTCACAGGTAGAAACAAATGATGTAAAAGTTAACTGAATAAATGAATGCACACATATAATATACTTGTGTGGAAGTTTACTGATGTTTTAAGGTATTTTCATACAAAATGTGCACATAAACCCATTTGGGCACCCACCATTTCACCTTTCAACGTGAATTTCTGTTTGGTTGTCGATAGGCTGGTTCCAAACATCATGTGTTGGGCTCATAGCAGCATGGAGGTGGGATGGAGGGGGTGGATGAGATGCTTTGTGTGAAGAGCAGAAGATCACATACACTACACCTAATCAGGCCTTGAATCTGGACCTGGCTGAATGAGTCTAAATGCCTCTTGTTTTGTCCAGATTCAGTTCCAGATTCAGACACAGTGTCGATGTCCAGGAGAGGGATCGAGGACAAACTGGTGGAGGAGTACAGAAACTGCCACTATTACAAAGAGACCCAAGCAGAGCTGGGTGAGTACAACAACTCCTGATGCGGCTTCTGGAAGAGATCCTTGGAGGTTGCATTGAATTACTGACTCAACCTTAGAAGTTTAGCTGTGACTTTCAAGGACCCTACCTCTATGTTCACTGGCCCTTTGCTGCAGGTTAATCAATTCCCAATGGAGATCAAATTTGAACGCAGTGGATGTTGCTATGGCTTCCAGGCCATAAACAAAAACAAAGAGAAGCTAAGTTCCCATAAAATAACATCGCCATGACGAAGCCACTCTTTGTCTGTCTTTGGTGCGAAGCTTCAGCAGCACAACGCCACAAACACATCATGGCTATGTCAGCGATATAAGCTTTATGAACCTTTGACGTGCTGTGTCTTTTCTCAGAGAGGTAGTTAAGGGGAAGCAGGTGACCTCCTCGCCTCGGACCAGAACCATCACCTACAACACCAGTTTCCTAACGCAGTTCAGATGGGTTCTCAAGAGAACGTTCCGCAACCTCCTGCTCAACCCTCAGACCTCCATCGCTCAGGTAGGAACACAATATATACATCATACTGTATAAATATGAACAGTGTTAATGTTGATGGCCATTTTTTTTTTTTTTGTCACATTTTGGTCTTTTTTTTAATCTTTTCATAGTTTCGTCAACTTTTATCACATTTAGTCAAACTAAACAGATTCATTTTGGCAGATAATTTATATGTCGTCTTTCGACAAAATAGATTTTCTGAAACTTTACGAAACACTGCGTCAACGTGTGGACACGCATTCCTGAGACAACTTGTCTGCCAGTGCATTCCAGACTACGGTACTCATAAGGTTGTTGTGGTTATTCACGGGCAAACATAACGAGGTGAAACCTTTAAGGGTGAACGCAAATTGCAGCTTGAATGGTTTACTTTGTATTTGGACTCACACACAAGAAGGACACATTCCAGGAACTACATCTATGGACAACTTTAGTAAAATGCTAAATGCTAAATCATTATACACGCTACTGTACACTGTTTAAAGTAGCAATATGTTGTCGAAAACTGCAACTCTTTAACTTTTAACTCAATAGTTATCTTACTTATTAATGGATGGAGGCTGCATAAATATCAGGATGATGCTCCTTCAGATATTCTTCCACCTAGTTTGTAGCCACAGGGTTTGTAGCATCTTGCTAGTTTTGAAAGCTAACGCTAACCGAGATCAGATAGGCCCTTATCCAATCACATGACACACATCCTGTCCAATCACATGAAAGACAGCGCATACCAAGAGATCATTTATGTTGAAAGACTGATATTCATATCAAATGGTCCCATCTCGTTAATCACTGGACATTAGTTTTAGCTTTTCAGCATCAACAACGGTCGCTGGTGAATATTTTGACTTTGTCGTATTTTCAGATAGAAGTTTGAATTCAGAGCAGCCTCTAGTGGCCATAAGAGGAACTGGTGAAACATTTTGAGAAAAACTCAGTGCCACACTGGTCAGAGTCACTACAGCAACTCTGAGTACGCCTTGTCTTTGTGTAGGTAGCAGTGACGCTCTTCCTCGCTCTGGTTGTAGGAGCCATTTTCTTTGACGTCAAACAGGATCAGAGCGGAATGCAGAACAGGTACCTCTGAGTTCAGGCGCGGCCCCGCGTGCCCATTTCACCTGACGATGCAGCTTGCGGGTACGCTCATGTTGTGGTTGGTCTTTGCAGGGATGGCGCTCTCTTCTTCGTCGTCGTGAATCAGTGTTTCAGCTCCTTGTCGTCCGCTGAGCTCTTCATCACGGAGAGGAAACTCTTCATGTGGGTTGAACGCTCAAACTCATCGACTCCTATGAGGACACCTTGTTGTTTCCTGAAACTATAACTGAGCTTAATGAAGTAGTTTAATGTTTTTGGATGAATGATAGATAGATGAAAGCAATAACAGTACTTTTCTTTACTCCCTACAGTCATGAGTACATCAGCGGTTACTACCGGCTGTCCGTTTACTTCCTGTCCAAGATGCTGTCTGACATCATCACGCTGAGGACCATCCCCGCCATCGTCTTCAGCTGCGTGGCGTACTTCATGATCGGTGGCGTCTTTGTTCTTTGTCCTTAATGAACGCTGAGCGGCCGCGGAGTTGAACGGGTGAAATGACTCCTCCGTCTCTCTCTCACCAGGCTTTAAGGCCACGCCGGAGGCCTTCTTCCTCTTCATGTTCACCGTGGCTCTGGTCGCCTACACCGCCACCTCCATGGCTCTGGCCATCTCAGCCGACCAGACGGTGGTCGCCATCGCCAACATCTTCATGACCATCACCTGCGTCTTCATGATGGTGATGCACACACACGCACACAACACCAACATCTTCCTCTCTCGCAGCAGTGGATTGTGGGTATTGTAGTATATGGAGTCTAATGGTGGAGAAAAACACGAGTTGCTGGCCGACTTACCATGGAGACCAACTTTAAATGCTGTGATCAGATTCATGTGTTCACATCAAAACGTCAACCGGTGTGGGCGGTTAATGATGAAGAGGAGCAACATATCTACTGGAAATAGAACAGAAGAAGAAGAAGGAGGAGGAGGAAGAGGAGAAGGAGAAGAAGAAGAAAGAGGAGGAGGAAGAGGAGAAGGAGAAGGAGAAGAAGAAGAAAGAGGAGGAGGAGAAGGAGAAGGAGAAGAATGAGGAGGAGAAGAAGAAAAAAGAGGAGGAGGAGGTGAAGAAGTCTTTCCTCCATGTTAGTGTCCAGTCCTGAATTCATGGAGTAGAAGAAGACGACCAAGATGTCTCCACGTTCTCGTTAAATCTGGCTCTCGCTTTCATTGACTCCTTCTTCTCCTTGTCTCTGTTTCAGATCTTCGCAGGGTTGCTGGTTAATCTCCCGTCCATCGTCAGCTGGTTGGCCTGGTTGAAGTACCTGAGCATCCCCAGATACGGCCTCAGTGTACGTACACACCTGGAGTTCAAGGCTTCACCTGAACCTGACTTATGATCTGTGTGATCTGTGATCTATGTGTTATGTCTGGATGTCCTCAGGCTCTGCAGATCAACGAGTTCAAGGGTCTGAAGTTCTGTGAAGGCTTCAACAGCTCCACGATTCCTTCAGGACCACCGTGAGTTCATAGTTAATGCAGTTGCAGTGATGGCGCCGCCCTGTGGACGCCACTACACATTACACATTGATACATATATGACAGCTGGGCTAGGCTCCAGCAGACCCCCGCGGCCCTTAACAGGAATAAGCGGGTCCATAAGATGAATGAATGAATTCTATATGGATGGATGAATGGTTGAGCGACCACACTCTGAACTCATTAACATCCTGAGATGTGGTTGAGTGTTTGGTCGCTGAGGAACCTTTGTGCTGCGTTTCCAGTTGCACGGGGGAGTAGTTTCTGCAGGAGCAGGGCGTGGACTACTCCGACTGGGGCCTCTGGCAGAACCACATGGCTCTGGCCATCATGACCGTCTGCTTCCTCACCATCGCTTATCTCAAACTGCGCTTCATCAGGAAGTTCACCTAGACCTTCGTCGTCGTCATCGTCATGGCTGCCATGGTAACATAATCTGAGAAATGACCCATGAGCAGCTCAGGACTGGTTTATATAAAAGAGGAATTCAGATCTGTTTGTAAAATTTAAGGGCATTATTGATTATTTATTTACTTAACCGTTAACAAGAGTAATAACTCCTAGAATCTCTATTCTGATTTTTGCACTTTACTGTTTAGAGCCACATAAATACATGAATTTTGTATGTATGATCTTTTTTTTTTTGCAATAAATAACAAATTTACTTTCTCAATGTCTATTCTGTTCATTTTCAAATTTATATATATATATTTTTTTATGTACAATATTTTAAGTCAGTGATTTCTTCAACATTTCAGTGAGGCTGAATATCACATTTGAACCCTGAACCTCGTTGTCCACTCATGAGCTTTTAACCATGTCCAACAGTCCTTCATCAGGAACATTTAGCAGCTGATGAAAAACATGCAAAAAGCAAAAGTAAGTCTTGGAGTTATGATTATTTTCAAGATGAATTGTTTAGAAAACAGCAAAAATGACCCAGAAAGCCTAAAAAAGTCTAAAAAAGAAAAGAAAACTATCAAACTATTCATTTATTTTTTAGCTTTTTACTGTTTTTTTTAAAGAAACACAAAAACAGCAAATTCAGACTTTTCTAATGTGCCGCTCTCAACTACCATAACTACCGCCTCTCGTGCGTGAATTTGTTTTAAGTAGTAAAAGTAAAAGTAGAAATACCACACTATAAAAACTATGAATGTGGAGTATGTTTCTTATCAGTTATATGTTACTAGTAATGGAGCAATCTCACTGCTGCACTAACCCTCAAGTTTCTACCTGACGTAAATATGAGGGACAGTCAAAATGTGAGACAACAGAACAGACAGTCCACTCTGCTCCACTGTTATTTGAAACTAGAGAAGCTTCCTTTTCTCATTTTGTCGTTATACTTCACTTTTTGTGGTCATTTCGCGCCTATCCACACGATTCTCCGTCAACTATGCGTCACATTGCGATGGAATCTGATCCCTGGTCCTCAGTGTCATACCTGGTCCTTTGCCTCCATCTGGTGGACTCATGGTGGTACTACTATTAGCAAACACAACATAGTCATCTTGTAGTGAACAAGACCTTTATGCCAACAGTGTGTAATATCCCATGGTGATTTGTTCAAATATTCATATAGATTCTATAATGTGCACAAAGGTAGAATTTGATGATGTCCAAGCTAAATAAAATGGCTAAAGGTTGAATTGTGTTTACATTGCCTCCTGTCGTGGCCACGCCCGCCGATAGGTAGGGCAGAAGAAGCATGCTGTCCCGGGCCCAGGGTGGGGGGGGGCTAATGTTTTAGCCATTGATCAACATTTGATGTTGCCGTTTCATTGGAAGTTCCGTACCCTCAAAATGTCCGGTCAGCACAAGTCTGATGCCCAGAAAAGGAAAGAAAAGAGAAGAAGAAACTAGAGGCTAAAATAGAGGATTTTCTTAACCTGTTAAGCCCGGACCATATTTTAATATGCACAATTACATAGTTCACATGCATTTCCTTCTTGTCTGGGAACACCTGGACTTCAAGGAATGTATTCCCAGTGTCAGAAATGTTGAGTCTGTTGAATGAAAGGAGAAATGTGAAATTTCTATCCTTGTCTTTTTTTTTCCTGTTTGTAAGAGGATAACACTATGCTAACAATAATCCCATGCACACAGATGCCACTGATCACATTCACCAATGTGTTGACTACAAGTCTAACAAATCTGATGGAATTTGAGCAAAGGACAAAGCCTTCACAAAGGTTTTAGTAAGGATAGGACCAGACAGACATCCATTTGGCACAATTTTCCACTTCCAAAGAAAACTGGCTCAAAAACACAACTTATGTCCATTACTAGAGTCTATTGCCATTTACTGGATCTTTTGGATATGAAATGTATTTTGCCCCCATCCTCTTTCCCTATGAATGGATCTCTAACGACTCTTGTCAATCAGAGGCCCCAGTGTCCAGGTGTGAATGAGGTTTCTTGAGGACAGCAGTTAAAACTGTGTTGTAAATAGATGGCAGATTAAATCTCAGTCCACCTCCTCTGTTTACTGAAGGTTTTTCCACTCTGACACAGATGGCTTCCTTTACTCCACTTTCACACCATCGGTCTTCTCTGACTAAAATCTGGACTTTGTCATCAAATAAGACACGACCAGTACATGGAGGCGAAAGACCGTGTATGAAGTCGAGCAGTGACAACGCTGTTTATGCAATGCAGGCTGCCATGCCGTCTGTTTTCATCGGAAGACTCCACGGACAGACTCAAAATGACCACGAAAGAGTAGGGAAACAATATCAGTCGTTTGTGGTGAAATTTGCTTTTGTTATTTGATGGAATATTGAGACGTAAACACAGAATTTCACGTGTTGATGATGAAATGCGAACTTTTGCTCCGTCGTTGCTACGGGGCTCACGTTCGCTGGTTTGGTCTGATTATGTTTTGCTTTGTTTGAGCGGAAAGATTAACTTTTATAGTTTGTTTTGATGCCTAACATGACTGGGTTGAGTGAGAGGATATAGAGTACTGCTGCATTTCATTTCGACTGTCTAGACTGTCTCGACTTAATAGACTGTTAATGTTCTTTAAAGGAAATGAAGTTATTGAAACTCTGTGGTGTTTAAACTCTGTCAACTTTTATTAATTACTCAAGTAAATTTTATTGGAAGCACAAAAAACAGCAACAAAGAATGTGGAAGAAAAAACCTTTAGATGTCCACGCTGAGACTAACATAAAGTCCATCCATGTGTTTTAATGGAAGAATAAACTGGTTATATTGAAGAAAACTCTTTACATCAATCAATATGTCGACATGATCAGATAAATTCAAGGCTCCAGGGAAAAACAAATCAACTCCAATACAACGATGGAACAAACAAATGCAAATGAGTTTTATATCAAAGTCAAAGTCCTTGACTTTTATTCCTACTCACTAATTTAACTAGAACTAATAAAAGTTAAAGACAAATGACAAAAACAGCAGCTTCATTCATCATGTGAAGCTTCAGCTTGAGACTAAAAGACACATTTTAACCAACTGTCCCTGAAGTGACTTCTGTCTATTTGACTTTAATCAACTCAGCAGTGGATCCAGAATGAAACAGACCAAGTCCAGCATAGAGAGGCTGAGTGAATGTGGTCTGGACTCTGTGGAGGAGAGTCATGGTTTCAGAGACGCTGTAGAAAGACAGAATACCTGCTCTGTGATCCAGGTACACTCCTACTCTGGAGGAACCAGGACCTGAGATGAGAGTTGAGACTTTGTTGTAGTAAAATCTATAACTGTTTGTGGAACAACATAATGACCAAGATTTGTCATTGAATCCAAATAAACATTCAAGTGAGCTCCCTGCTCTGCTGATATTCTTGTATGTGACTGCTACATCAACTCCTTCTCCTCTCCTCTCCACCTCCCAGTAACAACGTCCAGTCAGACTCTCTCTACTCAGGACCTGAGAATAATAAGTGAATCTGTCTGGATGATCAGAATAAGACTGATGTTGTTTCATTCTTGTTACTTTTCTGTTCCCCTCAGATAATAACAGCTCTGTGTTGGCTGTGTTTGGATCCAGTGTGATTTCACATGAATATTTCAAGAATTCATCTCTGGTCTCTGGCTCTGGTTGTGGCAGTAAAACATCCACTTCAGTCACTGTCAGTGAGATGTTTGTCCATGTCTCTCTCAGAGTGTCCTGTAGTTTCTCTCTGGTCTCTGTCACAGCTGCTTTCACGTCATCAAAGTTCCTCAGAGGACGAATCTTGATGCTGGATGAGTGTGTAGACTCACTGGGTGGTGGCAGTGAGGGGTAGTTGTGTAGAAACTGGTTGTGATCCTCTGTGTTTAAGAGCTGCTTCAGCTCGGAGCCTTTCCTCTCCAGCTCAGTGATCTCCTGCTCCAGCTTCTCCTGAAGATCTTTGACTCGACTCTTTTCAGTTTCCTGCTGGGATCTGACCAGCTGCTCAACATCAGAGCTTGTTTTCTGGATGAGACGGATCATCTCAGTGAAGATCTCCTGACTGTCCTCCACTGTTTTATCAGCAGAGCCATTGATGGCCTTCAGCTCCTGTCCAAGCAGCTCCACATCTTTCTTTCTCTCCTGGATTCCCTGCAGGATTTTTTGTAGCATCACCTCCACCTCCTTCTGCTTCTCTCTCCTTTCTGCTGCAACTGAGACTGTTTCATGGCCTTTATGTTCATCCACAGAGCAGAGATAACAGATAGTCTGCTGATCAGTACGACAGAACATCTTCATCACCTCATCATGACGAGAGCAGATGTTCTCCTGGAGCTTCTTGGAGGGCTCCACCAGCTTGTGTTTCTTTAATGGAGCTGCATCATAGTGAGGTTGGAGGTGTCTTTCACAGTAAGAGGCCGGACAGTTGAGACAGGACTTGAAGGCTTTCAGCTTCCTCCCAGTGCAGACATCACAGGCCACATCTTCAGGTCCAGCATAGCAGTGATCAGCTGGAGCAGCTTGGAGTCCAGTCTTCTTCAGCTGCTCCACTAACTCTGCTAACATGGTGTTTTTCTCCAGGACAGGCCTCGGTGTGAAAGTCTTCCTGCACTGAGGGCAGCTGTAGATTCCCTTCTGGTCTTCTCCATCCCAGTGGCTTTTAATACAGTTCATGCAGTAGTTGTGTCCACAGAGAATAGACACAGGATCTGTCAGTGGATCCAGACAGATGGAACAAGAGAAGGTTTCTCTGTCCAGCTGAACTCCTTTCTGCTCCATTTCTCCTCTCAGTGTCGACGACTGTGTGAGTTTCTGTTTGCTAGAAGTGAAACTAGTCTGAGCTCTGATCTGAACAACATGTGATTCTACAGTGAATGGAGCCTGTCAGCTCTCACACTTCACCACATGCTGGTTACACCCATCTTCAATGTAGAGATCTAAAGGGGAGGGAACAAGGAAACATGAGGAAATATGAGTGGAGCTGCTCCAGGAAGAGGGAGTGGTTATCAGACGTTGACTAATTCCAGGAGGAGAAACAGTTTGAACCTTTTTACAGCAGAGCACATTTAAAAACGTTGGTCAGTTAAATGTTTAGGTGGTAAAATGAGCTAAAACACAGTTTGATGACACATTTTCATGACGACTATAATTCACATACATTAGATGAAACAGAGAAAATAACCACTGCAGTAGAAGTAAGAAAATCACAAACCCCTTCACTACATCCTTCCGTGTGAGGAACACTCTACGAGATGAAGGCAGATTATAATCCAAGTCTACCACAAAGAGAAGGACATGAATGAATGCTCCAGATCTTTACCTGCTGATTGTAGTTTTCTTCTAGTTTCCTCCCTGTTGAAGTATTTCTAGATTATAAATATCTTCATGCAGAGTGAGACACCACTGAATAAACTCTAACGATTGTTAAACATGGTCGTCGTAGAGTTAAACTAAAAACTTCTTCCTCCTTCCTTGTTGCTGTCGTCAGTGTTGCCGGACGTCAGTACAGCTTCATTAAAACTGGTGCATCATGGGAAATGCAGTTCTCCTGCTGCACAGTCTTCAAATGTCCAGGACTGTGTTTGTGTTTAACATCTGTCATCCTTATGAGACAGTCACTGATCTGCAGCTTGAGGCCAGAATGCACCACAAATAATCTTTACCTTTAAATAATTAATAATAATAATACATTTTATTTAAAAGCACTTTTCAAGGGTGTGGAAGTCAGAAAGGTCAGAGAGGAAGGAGGGGTTTGGTTTGGGAGGGCGGTAGATTCACTGAGATAAATTCCTCGTATTTGACATAAATAAATTCTTCATTCTGTCCTCGCACTCATACAAGGACTTTTACTGAATACAAACCCATCAACCTCGTGTGCGTTTTGTCGGCCATCAGCACGCCACGTCGTCTCTGTGTTGGTTGCGCGGTAGTCGTCAGCTGCTGGAGAAGGAAGGTGACGAGCTGATGGACTTGTTCTGAGAGGACAGAGAGACGTTCAGGCTGGACGACAGCTTTGGCGTCTTCCACACCTTCTGCTCAAAGTTCACCAATGCCATCAAGGTACGTTGGGTACATTGGGACGTTTAGGTTTAGGCTTTAGTACAGACACAGAGAGAAACTCAGCATCAGCTCCTCTTTAGTCCATGTTTGATGTGACTTTAGATTTTCTGTGGATTCTATGACTTGTTTGCTTCTTGTTTGCTGGACAGTTTTATTTCCTTTTTGCTGGTGAATCAGTTTAAATGTTGAAAAAGTCTCAGTGAGATAATTAGATTCAAGTAATGATGTGGCTTCACTTGTTCTGATTGTTCTCATGAAAACAACAAGCCCTCCAAATGATACGACCATATACTGTAGGTCGTGTGTACATGCTCTGGAATACGACCCATGGGAGCGTTTCTTGAAATAGCGCTCCTACCGGTAACAGGAGACTATTGCAGATTTCGGGGATTAATCTACGGCATCGGTATGTCATAGTGGACGATTTAAGGTAAGTACAGCAAATGTGTTTAATTTTTTTGACATTTGAGGACAATATAACATGTCAGCTCGTTTTAATGTTGTTTTGCTGTCTAGTATACCATCTAGGGGGGATAAAATTAACGCTAAGAGCTACCGTTGCATTAAAACAACGCTTGCCAAACGCTAGCTAGCATTATAACAGCTAGCCTATATGACTTCCAGAAGACGCCAGGACATGCACAGGTGAAAGCCTGGAATGGAAAAGGACAGACAGATAAGACAGGTGTCCACTGGTGTCTGTAAGTAGTTTTTCAAATGCTGTTATCATACTTTACATAGTTAATTTACAATTACAGTACCTATTGTTTTGAAGAGAAAACGTGTATTGAATAGTTAAATAATATATTCATTTATAACTGCCCTATGCCTTAAATCAGTCATGGTCCCTGAGAACCTGGGGCCCTCTTGACAGGTCAGAGTGATCATTGGATCATTTAAAAGTGTATCATCAGTAATTTTATCATCACTATATGAATACCTGTCAAACAGTTTCAGTGAGAACAGTCTCATTCTAGTCTTCTCTTAACCCATAGCCTGCATCACTGTTTTGACTGGTCATGATTTCTACAGAGGAACATAACATGAATATAGTAAGATATTGACTGGAAACTAAAGCGTAAACATGAAGTTAAACAGACAGGTAGCTCCTTGGTTAGACAGTTTTGCTGATGTCATCCAGCATCAAAAGGTCAAATTTAATTTTATTTATATATCAGAAATCAAATTAATTCAATTTGTCCCAGGGGGTTTACAATCTGTACAGTATGTGACATCCTCTGTCCTTAGACCCTCAGTTTCACTAAGGAACAACTACTAGGATTTGTGTTGGGAAACCAAATTCTGACATAAGTTTCTGCAGCACATTATATTTCTGATGTTAGAAGCTTATGTGTAATGTTATACTGCTAATTGAACATATGACATGTTTGTATCTTGTAAGTGCCTGACTACATAGTATGTACGTTGTCTGCATACTGTGTTACTTAATGCCCTTTTCTATCTAACTTGGCTACACTAATTTATCACGTCCTCTTCAAATATAGGCTGTTGCATACATATACAGAATGTGGATCATTTTTCCAAGCATGCTAATTACAAAATGCCTGCATAACTGAGGAATCAACGTGTCATTCAAAACTGTACATTTTCCAATAATTTTCAAACACTTTAACAGTAATACTGAATGCTGTCTATCTGACTCCTGGGAGCCAAAAGACAACATTCAAGGCTAACATCCTGAAATAGACTGTTACTGTGTCATATTGATGTGGTTATTGTTGCTGTGTTGTATGACAGTTATGGAGACTGACAGGGGATTATGCCATGCTGTGGTAATCAAAAATGTTCAAGTGTAGACATGTTTATTTTTTAATAATTAATTATTAATGTTTGATTCAGACTGGTATTTAATTGACAAGACATGACAAGAGTGAAAATCACTCACTTTATGATCTCTTTTCCTTGATCTCTGAAGAGGTAGGCTACATAAATGATAACTATTAATGTCTGCTAATGTCTTAAAATAAAATACCTGCCACCTGTCTCTGTCTGTGTTTATTTACATTAAATTTAGTTTCATGATTGTTTGCAATTAATAAATTAGCAGCCTGAATAAGTTTGTTTTCACTAAAAACAGGTGAGGGGTTAACAGACAACTTCATCCAATCACACCCATTACAGTAGTTTAGCCAGAATAAAAGAGCCCATGTTATTGAGAAGTACATTCTTACCAATCAGCGTAATTCTTGTGCTTATGTTGCTTCTTAATTGCTCAGAATTTATTTAGTTTTGATTAACATTTATTGTTTAAGGCATAATTCGTGAATCTGTATTTCCACTATAGATGAGGATAGAAGTTACAATATTTTGAAATCAAGGAATGCCCCCGTCGCATATCCTCAGTAGTGTTTTGTTGAGATGCTGTTTTTTCATTGAAACACACAGATGTCAGAAATGACCTATTGGACATCATAACAACGGTATGTGTAACTGTCCCTTGACAAATAGCTGTTGTGATGTTAGTTTACACATAGGTTCAAGATGTCTGGTGGAATTAATTGGCAAAAACAAATGAGCAGATACAATATAAATTACTAATTCAGTTGTAAATCTGTCAGATATGATTACCTTACATGATTTTTCTCATTGTTTAAACAAATATACTTATATCATGGGCTGAGTCCTCAAAGCCTCTCTGAATCTAAGCCTGTGCACAGCTGTGCCCATGAAATGTAAAAATGCATACTTTGTTGTAGGACTATAATAAAGATATCATTGGAAAGGTCTCAACCTGGGGAATAACATATGTCAGTTAGGCGATTGTATATGGCTCCTTCTTTGAACCATTGACCTTTGAACCCTGACTTCTGAGAGGTTCTGAAGGGCTGTAATTCTGCATCAAAAGGGGCTACAGACATAGGACAAAGTGTTCTAGAAAGCTTATGAACTCAGCTGTGTGACTATACCTAGTGGATATAGACAGAAAGTGGGGGTGCTGTTCAAAATGGTAAACATATCTTTTAACCCACTTGACAATTATATACTTAAATTCTGGTCACATATATGTGTTTCCCACACCCTTAAACCCCTGACTAAGTGTTCATTTTATTATTTATATCCTCCTATTCTAGGAAATCACTAATCGTTGTAGAAACTACAAATCCCTTGAGCTGCAACATGTAGCGTGATACCAAGTCACGTGATATTTGTAGTTTTTCGGTTTTTAACCACATATGTTAAAATAGGGTTGTAAAAAGATATATATACTGATTACATTGAATATCTAGTGTAGCCGAACTAGCGATGACATTGCTTTAAGTCGATATATGTTAAGAAAAAGTACAGTTAGTTTATTTAAGATGTGTTTAGAACCGCCCAATATAGATTTACGCCAAAAAGCAATGCAGTTTGGTTCTCCCGGCTTTATAGAACAGTAGCTAGGGTCAGAATTGGTTTATCTGCTCAACACATGAACTATTTACCACAGCCGAACTTGTAATGGCAGTGATTATAGTTGCTTTAAGTTAAGAAATGACACACAACACTGCATTTGAGTCGTTTATTTGAAAATATTATGAAGATTTGCTGTAGTTTGGTTGAGCGGCAGAAACCGAACGCAGCCAAGCTACGGCGGACAGCTATAGACAGGAATGGAACGAGTCCAACTACGTCACTATGATTTCTGCCGATCTCATAAGCTTTCTTTTAATAATACTGTTCAAAATGCACCAGGTTTAACGGACGCATTGAGTAACACGACATTAGTAGCATTCACTTTGAGGATGTTTGTAGTATTTTCACACTAATCGGCTCGTTTTCTACCCTGGGATGACGACAGAGGTTGACCGGCCGATCATCTCAGGAGGCCGGCGGCTCGTCTCTGAGATGACCCGCTGCTCCTGGTTCCACAGGTGGCGTTTCACTTCTCCGAAAACGTCCGAGCAAACTTCCAAACAAGCGTTATTTGAATAAACTGATGACATATTCGGGATCTACATGGTTACTTTCTCGCATGAAAAAATATTAAAACTTAATGAAGTGACGTATTAACAGCTCTAGAGCTACTCAGCCTCAAACGTAACAGTGCGTCGTAATTTGGGTGCATGCAAATGTCGATATTTACCACGACCACTAGGGGTCGCTTAACTTTGAAACGTACAATGAGGTCGTAATTCGCAGCTGTACACACGACTCATGTGGTCGTTTTTTCGAGGAGGACAGTCTCCATGAAAAGGTTATTTGCTCCTCAACATTTACATTTGACTCTGCTGACACCTAGTGGCCAAAGACAGAAACTGTCTCATTAGCCAAAAGTGCAGTAACTGACTTGAATCATTATGTAGGAGCCATTAATGCATTATATGTTTCTGTTAGTAGTAAGGTTAAGGGATATTGTTTGGGTTTTTGTGTTTATTAGGATATTGTTCATGTGATCATGTTTATTAGGGGAATAGTCAGACAGTTGTGGACTGTGTGAAACCTTCTTAAGACACAGTCAGTCAGTCATCTTCTATACCCGTTTAGTCCTGTTAGGGGTCACGGGGGTCTGCTGGAGCCTATCCCAGCTGTCATCGGGCCAGAGACCCTCTTGCTGTGAGGCATCAGTGCTAACCACCTCGCCACTGTGCCGCCCCTTAAGACAATGTCCTTCCAGTCATTTCTAAATGTTGGAGTCAAGTCCTTTTCAAATGCCAACTGGATCAGATTGACTTTGCGTTGATGAAGCACAGTTAGACAACGCTCTGTGAAGACATTTTTAAAAGTGGGAAATTCATTTTCAAAGGACGCAGGGCTGGTTTACATGCCTACAATTTTATTAGTAAAGAAGCTGATGAAGTCATTACTACTGAGGGCTAAAGGAATAGATGGATCAACAGAGCTGTGGCTCTTTGTCAGCCTGGCTACAGAGCTGAAAACAAATCTGGGCTTGTTCTTGTTTTCTTCTATTAATGATGAATAATATGCTGTTCTAATATTACAGAGAGCTTTTTCATAAGTTGTTAAACTATCTTTCCAGGCTATGTGAGCTTCTTCAGAATCAGTGGAATGACAGATTCTTTCCATCTTTCAGACTGCCTGCTTTGAACAGATCAACTGTGAATTATACCAGAGAGCTAGGCTCCTCCCATTCATGACCTTCTTTTTCAGAGGAGCAGCTAAGTTTAGAGCTGAGCTAAGAGATGCTGCAGAGCCATCGACAAAATCATCTATTAGTGCAGGAGTTAAATTGTGGTTGCTGTCGTCCACATCATTGACACGTGGCACAGATGTAAATAAAGAAGGAATTAACTCCTTATATCTAGTTACAGCATCATCAGATAAACATCTACTGGAATGAAATGTCTTTTTAGTTCCTGTGTTATCCATTATTGTAAATTCAAACGTTGTGAGGAAATGATCAGACAGAAGAAGGTTATGAGTAAATACTGTTAAACCTTCAGGTTCTATGTGTGTGATTAAAACTGTGAGTTGATCCATTTATATTCTGAGAAAAGCCAATTGAGTCTAATAATGATGTAAATGAGGAGCTAAGGCTGTCACTGACAACATCAACATGGATGTTAAAGTCACCTACTACAATGACTTGATCTGTTCTAAGAACTAAATCACATAGAAACTCAGAGGAAGGAGCAGGTGGGCGATACACCACGACAAGTCTGGGTGAGGAAGACTAAGAGGAAGACTTTCAAATGAATTAAAGCTCTGCTTAGGTCTAGGATTAATAGAGGAATGGAGTTGGGAGGCAACTGTTTTTTCAAGAATTTTGGAGATGAAGGGTAGATTAGATATGGGACGGAAATAGTTGAAGTCAGAGGGGTCTGCACCAGGTGATTTCTGAAAGAGTGGGGAGCTGGAAGGAGGAGAATGAGTGTATGAATGGGTAAGAGTCAGCTGGGATACTAAAGTGAGGAGTTGTGCCTCGGTGCTGATGAATATTCTGAATTTTTTCAATGAAAAATGACATTATGGAGTTACAGAAGGAAGTTGTGTACAAGTGAGGGGGGAGAGAGTCTTGAGGTTGGGTGATATTGTTAAGTAGAGAGAACAGTGACTTAGAGTTGCCTTTGTTGGCGGTGATTATACTGGAGTAATAGTGGGTTTTGGTGCAGTCAATGCAGTCCTTATAACATAAGATGTGGTTATTGGACATTTCTTTGTGGATAGTGAGACCAGTTTTTCTATGGAGACGTTCAAGTTGCCGACCTCTGGCTTTCATGCGACGAAGGTCGGGGGTGAACCAAGGGGCGGAAACAGAAAAAGAAACAGATCTGGTTTTTAATGGAGCGAGGGAATTAAGAATATTATGGAGACCGGTGTTGTAATGAGAGACCAGAGCATCAGGAGTGGATAGATTGTGGATGTCAGGGAGGCAGGAGGACTGAATACTTAAAGTGAGGGTGGCAGGATCGATATTCTTTGTGTTCCGAAAAGAAACAAGGCGTGTTTTTTTTTTTTACAGATGGAGAGGGTGAGTTTGACTGTAAATGAGAGGAGAAAGTGATCAGTGATGGGGAGTTCATCGGCTGTAAGGTCGAGAGGGGTGACACCAGAACAGCAGATTAAATCCAGGATGTGTCCTTTGGAGTGTGTGGGGAGAGTGGTATGTTGCTGACATTCAAAACTATCTAAACAGGAAATAAAGTCTTTGGTGAGAGGCAGATTGATATTGTCCATGTGGATGTTAAAATCTCCCAGAAGTGTTTGGTGAGAGGGAGGATAAATGGGTGAGAAAAGCTGCAAAGTCATTTAAAAACTCACTGTTCGGTTTAGGGGGGCGATAAACAGTAGCCACGAGGTTGACAGGTGTAAACAAACCCACTAGGAGTGGATTCATTCAGCTGAGAGAAGTCGCTGGGCTGTTGTCTCGGTTAGACAGAGGAAGTCAAGCTTACGATCAACAACAAGGTCCTGGATGAGATGTCCCTTGCTTGTCAGTGAGCGGATGTTGAGCAGAGCGAAGTTTAGTGAGGTGTCGTCACAGCTGGTGGTGGTGCGAGCCGACCGGGCTAAGCGGGCTAAGTGGTCGACAGCCCGGCTGGTGGAGCGTGGAGGGCGACGACAGCTGGACCAGATGGACTTTATACCTGTTGAACTGTCGTGGAGGAAATGCCGGCGGGATCCCCGGTGGATATATCTCCGGCGAGGCTGGAAGGCGATGTTTGGGTGAAGGTGGAGAGCTTCAGGCGCAGGTCCAGGCAGGTGGTAGCGCAGCCGTAGCAGGTCGGTGGCCGAGTACTGAAGCACACCCGTCACTAGCTGGTGAACAGGCAGTAGAAACAGCCAGGCGCAGACAAACAGGGTGTATGTCCTACCGGCCCGCATTGTGGACGAGGCAGCATCGACGGCTAGAAACGCCAGGTGAGGTTCAGACCGGGACAGAACAGGTGAGCTAGCAGTGAAGGCTCACACAAACGGTAGTGCCGACAGATCGTTTGAGTATCCAAATGAAGGCAATTACACTCGATTAGGTCACTGAACCATAAAATGACCCAGGAAAGTCTAAAAAGTTAAAAAGTTAAAAGGTTACCGGCGAGCAGCGAATTGTGCCAGCGTTCACTCGAAACCGGAAGTTATCTGCTCAGTAGACTCATTTAAACGAACATCTTCATCATCCTGCAGCCACGTTTCAGTCAAACTGAACAGATCAATCTGATGATCAGTTATCAGATCATTCACTGAAAGAGATTTAGACCAGAGAGATCTGGCGTTTAAAAGATTTCATTCTCCCATTCTTTTGTTCTACCAATGAATTTGTACTGATTTGTATCAGGTTCCTATAAAGAACTCCTCTTTTGTTGTTGTTGTGATTTAAAGAATCTGGGAGCAGACAGAACATCTGTGGAGTTTAGAGAGTTTTGGGTGTGAGACAGTCCTAGAGAAGCAGCAGAGAAGTGTGTCAGACTACAACTCTGCCTCCTGATATGATGGGGAGTGAACACTCTGAACATGCCTGTGAATCTTTGATCACCTTTGACTGCAGCTCCCACATTCCCATGTTTGTCCCGGTACAAAGCTGTTACTGTAAGTGGCTGTTTAGGATCTTTGAAGAAGAGTTCTTCACATTGTTTGTCTGATCCTGGAGTCGTTAGCTAATGAGTGCTAATGTGCATTTCACATTCTCTGCTTGCACTGCATTTCCTGCTTTGTTTCAGTTTTCAAAGCTGCCGTGACTGATGCTGGGCCTGTTGTTATTGGATCAATGCTGAACCAATAATAAGGTTGAGTTCTGCCTGTCATTCTGACTGCTGTCATGTCTTTCCCTGTTGCTTTTATTCCTAGTTTTAGTTCCCACATACCATCCCTCCCTAAGAGGTCGACAGGACAACAGGAGGAAAGTACCATTTGTAATGTTGCAGTGAAACCAGTAACTGGATCATAAAGGTTTGTCTGTTGTGTTCAGGACTCAACGACTCCATTTCCAGCCGATGACTATGAACTATCATCCTGTGGTTTGACGTTTGCAGCCGTGTGGAGCTTCATCTGCTCGTAGCACAGTTTGCTCCAGAATCCCAAAGGAACACTGTCTCCTGACCACAAACATTAAGAGTGAGAAAAGGTTTTTCTCCTTCTGCATGCAGCAACCAATCACTTCTCCGTGTACGTGTGGCTCATATTCTTGGTTGGTCAAAAGTCAAAGTCATGTTCTGGTCTTCTGTCCGTGTTCACGTCATCGTCATTGAGCGCGTACGTACGTGACCTGATTTCGTGGCGGTCAGTCATGCCGATGCTCGTCCGCCGCCTCCTCGTCCCGTCCCCCACCATAATCCGCAAGGATGTAGAAACACAAAAGCACTCCTCACCGTGTTCGTACCATCAGAGTCTTGTTCCTTTCTCCATCTTCTAAGATGTTCAACATGAACATGAATCTTGAATCATCGCTCAGATCTCTGGTTTTGTTTTTACTCTGATTGACCCCCATGGTTTTTATGAATGGATTTGATCCTCCTACAACTACTGTTTTAAAGATTTGTTTTTATTTTTTTCTATCAGTTATCTTCACTAAGCTTAGAATCCTACGTCCATTTTCAATAGGTCTTCCACAACTCAGTACTGTTTCTAGTCCTTCACTGTCTCATAGGTTCTTTTATAACCTCTTTTTATTGCTGAGAAGAGATAAACTCTATTGAATCTATTTTTTCGCAGACTAAAGAAACAGACTTCTCACCTTTGTTCGATCCCGTTGACCAACCCGTCCCTCCTCCTCCTCCTCCTTCTGTGGAATGCATTATTCTGAATTCACAGATAAGGATTTTAGTTGCACCATGCACGGTCTTTACATTCCCAGGTTTGGAGAAGGAAAAGGAACGGCACCAGGGATCCAGCTCCAAGGACCAAATTATGTGAGGTGAACAAAGGAATCACCACTCTGGCAATGAGGATCTCCAAGTCAGTGTTTCTTTATTCAAGCAGTGCACAGAATCTCACAAAGTGTACATGACTGCCCAGTTACAGCTAAATGTGCCTTTGATTATGAGAAGATGGAGCCAAATTATTGACCATCTAGCCTCAGACTCTTATACCTCTAAATGTATAGAACTAGATAAGTGCATATGTGCTCTACCTTTTATACAGTGACATCTCTGGGTGACAGTCCAGACCCAATACCACCATGAGTTTTTGTTTCCTTCTGTGATGTTAATAGACTAAACTCTGTGGTGTTTAAACTCTGTCAACTTTTATTAATTACTCAAGTAAATTTTATTGGAAGCACAAAAAACAGCAACAAAGAATGTAGAAGAAAAAACCTTTAGATGTCCACGTTGAGACTAACATAAAGTCCATCCATGTGTTTTAATGGAAGAATAAACTGGTTATATTGAAGAAAACTCTTTACATCAATCAATATGTCGACATGATCAGATAAATTCAAGGCTCCAGGGAAAAACAAATCAACTCCAATACAACGATAGAACAAACAAATGCAAATGAGTTTTATATCAAAGTCAAAATCCTTGACTTTTATTCCTACTCACTAATGTAACTAGAACTAATAAAAGTTAAAGACAAATGACAAAAACAGCAGCTTCATTCATCATGTGAAGCTTCAGCTTGAAACTGAAAGACACATTTTAACCAACTGTCCCTGAAGTGACTTCTGTCTATTTGACTTTAATCAACTCAGCAGTGGATTCATAACCAACCCAAAGTCCAGCATAGAGAGGCTGAGTGAATGTGGTCTGGACTCTGTGGAGGAGAGTCATGGTTTCAGAGACGCTGTAGAAAGACAGAATACCTGCTCTGTGATCCAGGTACACTCCTACTCTGGAGGAACCAGGACCTGAGACGTTAGTTGAGACTTTGTTGTAGAAAAACATATAACTGTTTGTGTCACAATATAATGACCAAGATTTGTCATTGAATCCAAATTTACATTCATCTGACCACCCTGCTCTGCTGATATTCTTGTATGTGACTGCTACATTAACTCCTCTTCCTCTCCTCTCCACCTCCCAGTAACAACGTCCAGTTAGACTCTCTCTACTCAGGACCTGACCCCAACCAGTGAATCTGTCTGGATGATCAGAATAAGACTGTTGTTGATTCATTCTTGTTACTTTTCTGTTCCCCTCAGATAATAACAGCTCTGTGTTTGCTGTGTTTGGATCCAGTGTGATTTCACATGAATATTTCAAGAATTCATCTCTGGTCTTTGGCTCTGGTTGTGGCAGTAAAACATCCACTTCAGTCACTGTCAGTGAGATGTTTGTCCATGTCTCTCTCAGAGTGTCCTGTAGTTTCTCTCTGGTCTCTGTCACAGCTGCTTTCACGTCATCAAAGTACCTCAGAGGACGAATCTTGATGCTGGATGAGTGTGTAGACTCACTGGGTGGTGGCAGTGAGGGGTAGTTGTGTAGAAACTGGTTGTGATCCTCTGTGTTTAAGAGCTGCTTCAGCTCGGAGCCTTTCCTCTCCAGCTCAGTGATCTCCTGCTCCAGCTTCTCCTGAAGATCTTTGACTCGACTCTTTTCAGTTTCCTGCTGGGATCTGACCAGCTGCTCAACATCAGAGCTTGTTTTCTGGATGAGACGGATCATCTCAGTGAAGATCTCCTGACTGTCCTCCACTGTTTTATCAGCAGAGACATTGATGGCCTTCAGCTCCTGTCCAAGCAGCTCCACATCTTTCTTTCTCTCCTGGATTCCCTGCAGGATTTTTTGTAGCATCACCTCCACCTCCTTCTGCTTCTCTCTCCTTTCTGCTGCAACCGAGACTGTTTCATGGCCTTTATGTTCATCCACAGAGCAGAGATAACAGATAGTCTGCTGATCAGTACGACAGAACATCTTCATCACCTCATCATGACGAGAGCAGATGTTCTCCTGGAGCTTCTTGGAGGGCTCCACCAGCTTGTGTTTCTTGAATGGAGCTACATCATAGTGAGTTTGGAGGTGTTTCTCACAGTAAGAGGCCAGACAGAACAGACAGGACTTGAAGGCTTTCAGCTTCCTCCAAGTGCAGACATCACAGGCCACATCTTCAGGTCCAGCATAGCAGTGATCAGCTGGAGCAGCTTGGAGTCCAGTCTTCTTCAGCTGCTCCACTAACTCTGCTAACATGGTGTTTTTCTCCAGGACAGGCCTTGGTGTGAAAGTCTTCCTGCACTGAGGGCAGCTGTAGATTCCCTTCTGGTCTTCTTCATCCCAGTGGCTTTTAATACACTTCATGCAGTAGCTGTGTCCACAGAGAATAGACACAGGATCCTTCAGCAGATCCAGACAGATGGAACAAGAGAAGGTTTCTCTGTCCAGCTGAACTCCTTTCTGCTCCATTTCTCCTCTCAGTGTCGACGACTGTGTGAGTTTCTGTTTGCTAGAAGTGAAACTAGTCTGAGCTCTGATCTGAACAACATGTGATTCTACAGTGAATGGAGCCTGTCAGCTCTCACACTTCACCACATGCTGGTTACACCCATCTTCAATGTAGAGATCTAAAGGGGAGGGAACAAGGAAACATGAGGAAATATGAGTGGAGCTGCTCCAGGAAGAGGGAGTGGTTATCAGACGTTGACTTGTTCCTAGAGGAGGAGCAATTTTTGTTTAACCCTTTTTACATCAGAGCACATTTAACAACACAGATTCACTCAGTTTTTAGGTGCAAGTAACAATCCACGAGAGGGAGGCACATTGATGGAGCAATGAATTGTGAATTCTACCAGTGAATTCTTAAAGAAAATGTCAGGACATCCGTCCATGAGCTGAATGTGAAGAGAAACTGGGTCATGCAGCAAAGACAACGAGAACCAAGAACAGAAGAACGGTTAAAGAAGAACAAGATGGATGTTTAGGAACGGCCAAGTCAAAGTCCTGACCTCAATCCAAGAGAAATGTTGTGGAAGGACCTGAATCAGCAGTTGATGTGAGGAAACCCACCAACATCTCAGAACTGAAGTGGTTCTGTTCTGAGGAACCAAGCTGCTGTAGAACACTGATCAGCTGTTACCACAAACATTTAGTCGATGTTATTGCTGCACAAGGAGGTCACAGGAGATACTAGACACAAGGGTTCACTGACTTTTGCAACGCACACGTAGAAACAAATGATATAAAAGTTAAATGAATAAATAAATGCACAGATATAATATACTTGTGTAGAAATTTACTGATGTTTTAAGCTATTTTTATATAAAATGGGCACATGGGATGGAGGGGGGTGTATGAGATGCTTTGTGTGAAGAGCAGAAGATCACATACACTACACCTATTCAGGCCTTGAATCTGGACCTGGCTGAATGAGTCTAAATGACTCTTGTTTTGTCCAGATTCAGTTCCAGATTCAGACACAGTGTCGATGTCCAGGAGAGGGATCAAGGACAAACTGGTGGAGGAGTACAGAAACTGCCACTATTACAAAGAGAACCAAGCAGAGCTGGGTGAGTACAACAACTCCTGATGCTGCTTCTGGAAGAGATCCTTGGAGGTTGCATTGAATTACCGACTCAACCTTAGCTTAAGCAGCACAACGCAACAAACACATCATGGCTATGTCAGTGATATAAGCTTCATGAACCTTTGACGTGCTGTGTCTTTTCTCAGAGAGGATAGTTCAGGGGAAGCAGGTGACCTCTTCGCCTCGGACCAGAACCATCACCTACAACACCAGTTTTCTAACACAGTTCAGATGGGTTCTCAAGAGAACGTTCCGCAACTTCCTGCTCAACCCTCAGACCTCCATCGCTCAGGTAGGAACATTGTATATATGTATTGTAGGGTAACATACACTTTTTAAATTGTCTCATTGGGGCACCACCTCCTGTTATCGTAAGAAGAACACGGTTTAAATCAGTTTATCAGTCTCAGTTAAGTAATTTGCATATCTGAAGGATGAATCCTTTACTACAATATGTACCCATCATTCTCTGCCGTAAACAACACCACAAGCAACTTCTTAAGTGTGAATAAATATTTATTTAATAAAGTGACAACTATGACTAAATGAGGGACTAATAGAATATATGTATGGATAATCAAATAAAACGAATGTGGCGACACACGTTCGAGTGGGAGAGGTACTATGAGTAAATATAGTCATGTAACCAGCCAGACAACGCCACCTTGGGAATTTCACCCAAGGAAATAGTTCACGTTTGTACCAATTAAAAAGGTAAGGCGATCAGGTTCGTTCTCTTAAGGAGCAGGAGACGTGGTTCCAGTTAACATACACTTTATTATACACGTTACTAAAACATATCCATTCTAAAACAGATTTAAAAGAGGGATGTACATCAGCAGGGCTGGAGTTTACCAGAGGCTGGTGGAAGCAAGGGGTGTGGAATCCCAGGGAAAAGGAAGAAAAATGAAAGCTCAAGGGTCACACAGCACACATTAAGGGGACACCACCACCAGGACACCGGGGCCACCACTGTAAACTACCAGCACCTGCAAGGAGAAGGGGAAATGTTAAAAAAGAACCTCAAAATAACCAAAAAAAAATTCCAAAAGAATTTACCAATAAACAAAACAACTGAGGAGTGGCAGCAACCAAATTCAAACTTAAACGTAGCTGCCAATAATAAACAAAAAAAACAATCTATATAATTCAAAAAGGAAATACACATAACCATTAGAAATTATAGAAACCAGCTGCAATAACTTAACGTGCCCGCATGCAGCATAACAAAAATAATCCAACTAAAGAAAATAAACTTCAATTTATCACAATTAACAAAACTAAAACAAAATCAAATCAAATAAAACAAACAAAAAAAAGGAATGAACCCAACACCGAGGCGAGCAATTCGGCACAGCACCCAGAGGCTACAGTTGAATCACGTCAATAGCTGAGAGGTGCGAAGCAGCGCCACCGAGGGTAGTTCCCGCACAGTCACGTAAATCAAACCGTAATTAAGCAGAAAAGCAAAGTAACGCAAAACAGCACAGAGCAAGGCAGAGCAAAGCAGCAGTGGTTTTGCAGGGTCCCACGGCTCACCAGTCTCTTATAAAAAATGAAATACAGTAAATTAATATTAAAAACAGTTAATGCAAAGGTTGAGAGGGATTGACAACCTTACCGATCAGGCAGCGTCAGACCACATGAGAAGCTAGAGGCTTCATACTCTATTAGCCGTCCTGATCTACTGCAGCCGACCACGGCCAAGCATATTTGGGGAGCTTTCTGTGGGCCGGTCACATACGGACTGTCGGACTTCTACATGCAGATGAGCCATTATTAAGTGACATGCACAAAACATTACACGCAGAGACCTTAAGCGAAGCAGCTACCACCACGTTACCTGCACAGGTGACGGCGAGTCGGCGGAAGTGAGGCAAACCGGAAGTAGGCGGACCTCAAAGCCAAAGAGCAAGAGGCCGAAATAGTGAACACCGCCCCCCTATATAGTGCAACCCCATACACTAATTGGTTAGTGGAGGGAGGGAGGAGCCAAGCAGCACATTTACTCACATGAGGGCCAGGATGGGGCATCTCATCCTGCTACACGAACATGATAAGGTATGGAATTATTCATTTCTGGAGCGATGGTGAGAGATGGAGATGTTTTAAGGTTTAATCTAAAAAGAAATGGATTTATTATCTAATCTAATCAATCTTCTCTAAAGATGTTAGTAGGGAGTTTCAAAGTAGTGACACCATCTCTTTGTCTTAAGCGGTAGGAACGATTCAGCCTACTTTTCCGTAGAGTCTTCTTGGCGTCGGTGATGGCGGAGCGTCGGTGTGACGAGTTGGTGGGTGACGATAACGGCACAGCTGATGCAGGCCTCTCTTGGACCGGTAGTGCTTGGTCTGCAACTCCAAAACCCAGCTTTGCTTGAGAGCGCTGTAGTTGTTCAGTCAAAGGCAGTAAACGGCACTTGGCAATGTCTTTGTGTTTGAAGAAAAAATCCGGATCATCACGTCTTCTTGATGTCGTTGCAATGGCAACAGCTTCTGGGTTTCTTGATCCGTCGAAGAGATTGGGTCTTTCTCTGATATCCCAGCTGTCTACGCTGGCTAACTTATAACGATGATGCTTAGTACTTCGGTTCGGAGAGTATAAAAATGAATAAAGCTAGAAAAATATTAAGTCACTATAAAAATCGTACGTCAGGGAAAAACATCGACGAGAAAAAAAACAGAGCTTGAAATATTCAAGTTGTTCTTAAAACAAAGTTACTACATTTTAACGTGACTAAGTACGTAAAGAAGAACTAAAACGTAAACGAAAATGGAAATTAAAACTACAATGTGCTAGTAAGTGGAGTCAGAAAGTGGAAAAGTGCGGAGAAATTAGAAAGTGCGGAGAAAGGGGTGCGTCTCTCTGGTTTGAGATAATTATTCAGGGCGTACTTGGATCGGGTTTCCAAATTCTTCAGTCATCACAGAAAGAGAAGAGAACACCTACTCCTTTGTCTTGAAGTGCCAGGTTATTGCAATTTCGATAGTCATATTATCAAACATAGGCTCTTTTTAGAGAAGAGAAATGCAGATCAGAGTCTGGTTCTGGGAGGAAGTTATTTACGACTCCTTATCTGTTCAACTCCCTTGGTCACTCTTGGAGAGGGGAGCAAGAAAGTGTTTGGTATGTTTGCATGTGTGTGTCTCTGAAAAGGAAGAATTAGTACATCACAAGCTTAAAACATAATAATAAACATAATAAAATAACATTAAGTCTTCTAGACTTTATCCATATGAAGTAGAAGTCATTTAATTCAGTCTTTGTAGTTCCTGATATCGCATTAATGTTCTTTCGATTCAGAACTAATTAGTCCAGAAACCAGAGTGGGGAAATTCCACAGAAGTGTAAATGCTAAATGATTATACACGCTACTGTACACTGTTTAAAGTAGGCAATATGTAGTCGAAAACTGCAACTTTTAAACTTTTAACTCAGTAGTTATCTTACTTATTAATGGATGGAGGCTGCATGAATATCTGGATGATGCTCCTTCAGATATTCTTCCACCTAGTTTGTAGTCACAAGGTTTGTAGCATCTTGCTAGTTTTGAAAGCTAACGCTAACTGAGATCAGATAGGCCCTTGTCCAATCACATGACACACATCCTGTCCAATCACAGCCCGTACCAAGAGATCATTTATGTTGAAAGAACGATATTTGGATAACATATCAAATGGTCCCATCTTGTTAATCACTGGACATTAGTTTTAGATTTTCAGCATCAAAAACGGTCGCGGGTGAGTATTTTGACTGTCGTATTTTCAGATAGAAGTTTAAATTCGGAGCAGCCTCTAGTGGCCATAAGAGGAACTGGTGAAACATTTTGGGAAAAATTCAGTGCCACACTGGTCAGAGTCACTACAGCAACTCTGAGTACGCCTTGTCTTTGTGTAGGTAGCAGTGACGCTCTTCCTCGCTCTGGTTGTAGGAGCCATTTTCTTTGACGTCAAACAGGATCAGAGCGGAATACAGAACAGGTACCTCTGAGTTCAGGCGCGGCCCCGCGTGCCCATTTCACCTGACGATGCAGCTTGCGGGTACGCTCATGTTGTGGTTGGTCTTTGCAGGGTTGGCGCTCTCTTCTTCGTCGTCGTGAATCAGTGTTTCAGCTCCTTGTCGTCCGCTGAGCTCTTCATCACGGAGAGGAAACTCTTCATGTGGGTTGAACGCTCAAACTCATCGACTCCTATGAGGACACCTTGTTGTTTCCTGAAACTATAACTGAGCTTAATGAAGTAGTTTAATGTTTTTGGATGAATGATAGATGAAAGCAATAACAGTACTTTTCTTTACTCCCTACAGTCATGAGTACATCAGCGGTTACTACCGGCTGTCCGTTTACTTCCTGTCCAAGATGCTGTCTGACATCATCACGCTGAGGACCATCCCCGCCATCGTCTTCAGCTGCGTGGCGTACTTCATGATCGGTGGCGTCTTTGTTCTTTGTCCTTAATGAACGCTGAGCGGCCACCGAGTTGAACGGGTGAAATGACTCCTCCGTCTCTCTCTCACCAGGCTTTAAGGCCACGCCGGAGGCCTTCTTCCTCTTCATGTTCACCGTGGCTCTGGTCGCCTACACCGCCACCTCCATGGCTCTGGCCATCTCAGCCGACCAGACGGTGGTCGCCATCGCCAACATCTTCATGACCATCACCTGCGTCTTCATGATGGTGATGCACACACACACACACACACAACACCAACATCTTCCTCTCTCGCAGCAGTGGATTGTGGGTATTGTAGTATATGGAGTATAATGGTGGAGAAAAACACGAGTTGCTGGTCGACTTACCATGGAGACCAACTTTAAATGCTGTGATCAGATTCATGTGTTCACATCAAAACGTCAACTGGTGTGGACGGTTAATGATGAAGAGGAGCAACATATCTACTGGAAATAGAACAGAAGAAGAAGGAGGAGGAAGAGGAGAAGGAGAAGGAGAAGAAGAAAAAAGAGGAGGAGGAGAAGAAGTGTTTCCTCCATGTTAGTGTCCAGTCCTGAATTCATGGAGTAGAAGAAGACGACCAAGATGTCTCCACGTTCTCGTTAAATCTGGCTCTCGCTTTCATTGACTCCTTCTTCTCCTTGTCTCTGTTTCAGATCTTCGCAGGGTTGCTGGTTAATCTCCCGTCCATCGTCAGCTGGTTGGCCTGGTTGAAGTACCTGAGCATCCCCAGATACGGCCTCAGTGTACGTACACACCTGGAGTTCAAGGCTTCACCTGAACCTGACTTATGATCTGTGTGATCTGTGATCTATGTGTTATGTCTGGACGTCCTCAGGCTCTGCAGATCAACGAGTTCAAGGGTCTGAAGTTCTGTGAAGGCTTCAACAGCTCCATGATTCCTTCAGGACCACCGTGAGTTCATAGTTAATGCAGTTGCAGTGATGGCGCCGCCTCTGGACGCCACTACACATTACACATGGATACATATATTATGTGACAGCTGGGCTAGGCTCCAGCAGACCCCCTTAACAGGAATAAGCGGGTCCATAAGATGAATGAATGAATTCTATATGGATGGATGAATGGTTGAGCGACCACACTCTGAACTCATTAACATCCTGAGATGTGGTTGAGTGTTTGGTCGCTGAGGAACCTTTGTGCTGCGTTTCCAGTTGCACGGGGGAGGAGTTTCTGGAGGAGCAGGGCGTGGACTACTCCACCTGGGGCCTCTGGCAGAACCACATGGCTTTGGCCATCATGACCGTCTGCTTCCTCACCATCGCTTATCTCAAACTGCGCTTCATCAGGAAGTTCACCTAGACCTTCGTCGTCGTCATCGTCATGGCTGCCATGGTAACATAATCTGAGAAATGAACCATGAGCAGCTCAGGACTGGTTTATATGAAAGAGGAATTCAGATCTGTTTGTAAAATTTAAGGGCATTATTGATTATTTATTTACTTAACCGTTAACAAGAGTAATAACTCCTAGAATCTCTATTCTGATTTTTGCACTTTACTGTTTAGAGCCACATAAATACATGAATTTTGTATTTATGATCATTTTTTGTTTTTTTTGCAATAAATAACAAATTTACTTTCTGAATGTCTGTTCAGTTCATTTTCAAATTCATACATTTTTTTATCTACAATATTTAAATTCAGTGATTTCTTCAACATTTCGGTGAGGCTGAATATCACATTTGAACCCTGAACCTTGATGTCCACTCATGAGCTTTTAACCATGTCCAACAGTCCTTCATCAGCAAAATTTAGCAGCTGATGAAAAACATGCAAAAAGCAAAAGTAAGTCTTAGAGTTATGATTATTTTCAAGATGAATTGTTTAGAAAACTGCAAAAATGACCCAGAAAGCCTAAAAAAGTCTAAAAAAGAAAAAAAACTGTCAAACTATTTATTTTTTAGCTTTTTACTGTTTTTTTTAACCAAAGAAACACAAAAACAGCAAATTCAGACTTTTCTAATGTGCCGCTCTCAACTACCATAACTACCGCCTCTCGTGCGTGAATTTGTTTTAAGTAGTAAAAGTAAAAGTAGAAATACCACACTATAAAAACTATGAATGTGGAGTATGTTTCTTATCAGTTATATGTTACTAGTAATGGAGCAATCTCACTGCTGCACTAACCCTCAAGTTTCTACCTGACGTAAATATGAGGGACAGTCAAAATGTGAGGCAACAGAACAGACAGTCCACTCTGCTCCACTGTTATTTGAAACTAGAGAAGCTTCCTTTTCTCATTTTGTCTTTATATTTCACTTTTTGTGGTCATTTGGCGCCTATCCACACGATTCTCCATCAACTATGCGTCACATTGCGATGGAATCTGATCCCTGGTCCTCAGTGTCATACCTGGTCCTTTGCCTCCATCTGGTGGACTCATGGTGGTACTACTATTAGCAAACACAACATAGTCATCTTGTAGTGAACAAGACCTTTATGCCAACAGTGTGTAATATCCCATGGTGATTTGTTCAAATATTCATATAGATTCCATAATGTGCACAAAGGTAGAATATGATGATGTCCAGGCTAAATAAAATGGCTAAAGGTTAAATTGTGTTTACATTGCCTCCGGTCATGGCAATCAGCTTAAAATCCATTGTGGCACACTTTGGGTACTTTGGTTTTATCCGAATGTCCAAATGTACTTTGGGCCTGGTTCTATATTTACTAGAACATGTGTACTTTACGATACAGTAGGTACAGAAAATATGCAGACCCCTTTAAAATGTTCACACTCAATTATGTTGAAGCCAAATTCATCAAAATAGAAAAAGTGAAATATCACATGGCCATAAGCATTCAGACCCTTTGCTGTGACACTTTAACTCAGGTGCTGTGCATTTCTTCTGATCATCCTGGAGATGGTTCTAGATCTTCATTGGACTCCAGCTGTGTTTAATTAAATTGATTGGACTTGATTTAGATCACACTTGTCTACAAAAGACCTTACAACTAACATGAGAATCATGAGGTGGAGGAAACTTCCTGAAGAACTGAGAATTGAGAATTGTGGCAACTCACAGATCTGGCCAGTGACAGAATTATTTCTGCTGCACTTAGGGTTCCTAAGAGCAAAGTGGGCTCCATAATCCTTAAATGGAAGATATTTGGGACTACCAGAACTTTTCCTAGAGCTGTGCTGTGCAAACTCTGCAACTGACGGAGAAAAGCCCAAAGATCACTGTGGCTGAGCTCCAGAGATGCAGTGGGGAGATGGGAGACAGTTCTAGAAAGTCAACCATCGCTGCCATCCTTGACCAGACAGAAAGACACATCAAAGCCTGCATAGAGTTGCCAAAACAGAGGACTCCCAGACTTTGAAAAATAAGACTTTTTGGTCTTGATTCTAAGCGGTATCTTTACTTGATGGCCTCCGTGTGATTGGGTTTAGGAGCTGTAGTGAGACAACACTGCCACCTTCAGGTCCAGAAGGAAATTACAACAGTACCCTCTGTAATTTTCATCCAGCATGCTTTTATTGACGGTATGTTCCATATTAGATATTGCCATATACAATTTTAGTGAAGAATATAATAATGTACAGATAATACATATAATGGATAGATTTACCTTATCTTCACAATCAGTGAGTTTGTCAATATCAGAGAAATAAATGGTAACAACATAATATGATCCAAACCAATAAATGGAGATGTAAATGTAGATTTCTTTCTTTCCAAAGTCAGAACTAAATCTCTGATAAAGGAAGGTCTGCTGATTTCTCTGTTGAGGCCCATGCAGTGGAAGAGAAACAACAACACACAAACACATCAACACAAATATTCATAAGACGCTTAGAGCACAGACAAGTTTAGATTTACATGTGGACAAATGTCAGTTTAGCTGAATCAAAGTCATGGTGAGCAATGAGTGCCTCTGTGACTAAACAGACACAGGAAGGAGCACCACCCAAACAAAGTCCAACATCAAGCAAACAACAAACCAGGAGACGTCAAAGTACCGCCCAGAAAGTGTGATTGACAGCTGATCTCATGACACAACAATGAGCTCTAAGCTACAACGATGGAGACCAAATCACCTGGAGACTAAAAGACACATTTTAACCAACTGTCCCTGAAGTGACTTCTGTCTATTTGACTTTAATCAACTCAGCAGTGGATCTGTAATAAATAGGACGAAGTCCAGCATAGAGAGGCTGAGTGAATGTGGTCTGGACTCTGTGGAGGAGAGTCATGGTTTCGGAGACGCTGTAGAAAGACAGAATACCTGCTCTGTGATCCAGGTACACTCCTACTCTGGAGGAAACAGGACCTGAGACGACAGTTGAGACATTGTTGTCGTAAAATTTATAACTGTTTGTGTCACAACGTAATGACCAACATTTGTCGTTGTATACAAATAAACATTCATGTGAGCTCCCTGCTCTGCTGATATTCTTGTATGTGACTCCTACATAAACTACGCCTCCTCTCCACTCCACCTCCCAGTAACAACGTCCAGTCAGACTCTCTCTACTCAGGACCTGATACCAATCGGTGAATCTGTCTGGATGATCAGAATAAGACTGTTGTTGATTCATAAATGTTACTTTTCTGTTCCCCTTAGATAATAACAGCTCTGTGTTTGCTGTGTTTGGATCCAGTGTGATTTCACGTGAATATTTCAAGAATTCATCTCTGGTCTTTGGCTCTGGTTGTGGCAGTAAAACATCCACTTCAGTCACTGTCAGTGAGATGTTTGTCCATGTCTCTCTCAGAGTGTCCTGTAGTTTCTCTCTGGTCTCTGTCACAGCTGCTTTCACGTCATCAAAGTACCTCAGAGGACGAATCTTGATGCTGGATGAGTGTGTAGACTCACTGGGTGGTGGCAGTGAGGGGTAGTTGTGTAGAAACTGGTTGTGATCCTCTGTGTTTAAGAGCTGCTTCAGCTCGGAGCCTTTCCTCTCCAGCTCAGTGATCTTCTGCTCCAGCTTCTCCTGAAGATCTTTGACTCGACTCTTTTCAGTTTCCTGCTGGGATCTGACCAGCTGCTCAACATCAGAGCTTGTTTTCTGGATGAGACGGATCATCTCAGTGAAGATCTCCTGACTGTCCTCCACTGTTTTATCAGCAGAGCCATTGATGGCCTTCAGCTCCTGTCCAAGCAGCTCCACATCTTTCTTTCTCTCCTGGATTCCCTGCAGGATTTTTTGTAGCATCACCTCCACCTCCTTCTGCTTCTCTCTCCTTTCTGCTGCAGCTGGGACTGTTTCATGGCCTTTATGTTCATCCATTAAACAGAGATAACAGATAGTCTGCTGATCAGTACGACAGAAAATCTTCATCACCTCATCATGATGAGAGCAGATGTTCTCCTGGAGCTTCTTGGAGGGCTCCACCAGCTTGTGTTTCTTTAATGGAGCTGCATCATAGTGAGGTTGGAGGTGTTTCTCACAGTAAGAGGCCAGACAGACCAGACAGGACTTGAAGGCTTTCAGCTTCCTCCCAGTGCAGACATCACAGGCCACATCTTCAGGTCCAGCATAGCAGTGATCAGCTGGAGCAGCTTGGAGTCCAGTCTTCTTCAGCTGCTCCACTAACTCTGCTAACATGGTGTTTTTCTCCAGGACAGGCCTCGGTGTGAAAGTCTTCCTGCACTGAGGGCAGCTGTAGATTCCCTTCTGGTCTTCTTCATCCCAGTGGCTTTTAATACAGTTCATGCAGTAGCTGTGTCCACAGGGAATAGCCACAGGATCCTTCAGTAGATCCAGACAGATGGAACAAGAGAAGGTTTCTCTGTCCAGCTGAACTCCTTTCTGCTCCATTTCTCCTCTCAGTGTCGACGACTGTGTGAGTTTCTGTTTGCTAGAAGTGAAACTAGTCTGAGCTCTGATCTGAACAACATGTGATTCTACAGTGAATGGAGCCTGTCAGCTCTCACCCTTGACTCCATCTTGGATATACCCATCTTCCATGTAGAGATCTAAAGGGGAGGGAACAAGGAAACATGAGGAAATATGAGTGGAGCTGCTCCAGGAAGAGGGAGTGGTTATCAGACCTTGACTTGTTCCTAGAGGAGGAGCAATTTTTGTTTAACCCTTTTTACATCAGAGCACATTTAACAACACAGATTCACTCAGTTTTTAGGTGCAAGTAACAATCCACGAGAGGGAGGCACATTGATGGAGCAATGAATTGTGAATTCTACCAGTGAATTCTTAAAGAACATGTCAGGACATCTGTCCATGAGCTGAATGTGAAGAGAAACTGGGTCATGCAGCAAAGACAACGAGATCCAAGAACAGAAGAACGGTTAAAGAAGAACAAGATGAATGTTTAGGAACAGCCAAGTCAAAGTCCTGACCTTAATCCAATAGAAATGTTGTGGAAGGACCTGAAGCAGCAGTTGATGTGATGAACCTTTAGCAAAAATAAGTTTATTCAAGTGTACTACAAGTATACTTATAGTACATATACATTTTATTACGTATGCTTGAGTATAAGAATACTTATAGGAGGTACGTGGTTTCTTGATCTGTTGAAGAGATTGGGTCTTTCACTGATATCCCAGCTGTCTATGCTGGCTAACGTATAACAATGATGCTTAGTACTTCGGTTCGTAGAGTATAAAAATGAATAAAGCTAGAAAAATATTTAAGTCACTATAAAAATTGTACGTCAGGGAAAACATCCGACGAGAACCAAACAGAGCTTTAAATATTCAAGTTGTTCTTAAGACAAAGTTACTAAGTTTTAACGTGACTAAGTACGTCAAGAAGAACTAAAACGTAAACCAAAATGGAAATTAAAACTAGAATGTGCTAGTAAGTGGAAGAGTCAGAAAGTGGAAAAGTGAGGAGAAATTAGAAAGTGCGGAGAAAGGGGTGCGTCTCTCTGGTTTGAGATAATTATTCAGGATGTACTTGGATCGGGTTTCCAAATACTTCACGCAGAAAGAGCAGAGAACGCCTACTCCTTTGTTTTGATGTGCCTTATTGCCTGATCTTCTTAACCTATTTTATATACTAAATGTAACCATTCCATCACTCATGGCTCGTTAGCAATGTTTTTCGTATGCAACAACACTCAACATTACAATACGACAAGATGACGTATCTGGATGGCAAAATCAAAATAACTCAAAAGCATCAATGAATTAATAAACTCATGTTCTCTTTACAGTGACAATTTGCTAATAGTAAAAGATTGTGGTTTCTAAAATAACAATTCCAGTAGTTATGATTTCAAGTAATAGCTACTATTGTCAGAACATATCTAAGGTTCTACATTCTTTAACTTTAACAATGATTAAAAGAGAGAAAATACTTTTAAAGATAGCCACGTGATGGCAATGTTGACACTTCTTTATTGTGAGAAATTATGTGAATTTGGGTTAGCTTTATCGTGCAATGATCAAAATAGTCTCATTGTGATTATTAGCACTTCCTGAACAACAATATATAACTTACCAGGTTATTGCAATGTCAATAGTCATATTATCAAATATAGGCTCTTTTTAGAGAGGAGAAATGCAGATCAAAGTCTGGTTCTGGGAGGAAGTTATTCACGACTCCTTATCTGTTCCACTCCCTTGGTCACTCTTGGAGAGGGGAGCAAGAAAGTGTTTGGCATGTTTGCATGTGTGTGTCTCTGAAAAGGAAGAATTAGTACATCACAAGATTAAAACATAATAATAAACATAATAAAATAACATTAAGTCTTCTAGACTTTATCCATATGAAGTAGAAGTCATTTAATTCAGTCTTTGTAGTTCCTGATATTGCATTAATGTTCTTTCGATTCAGAACTAATTAGTCCAGAAACCAGAGTGGGGAAATTCCACAGGAGTGTAAATGCTAAATCATTATACACACTACTGTACATTGTTTAAAGTAGGCAATATGTAGTCGAAAACTGCAACTTTTAAAATTTTAACAAATAGTTATCTTACTTATTAATGGATGGAGGCTGCATGAATATCAGGATGATGCTCCTTCAGATATTCTTCCACCTAGTTTGTAGCCACAGGGTTTGTAGCATCTTGCTAGTTTTGAAAGCTAACGCTAACCGAGATCAGATAGGCCCTTGTCCAATCACATGACACGCATCCTGTCCAATCACATGAAAGACAGCCCGTACCAAGAGATCATTTATGTTGAAAGAACGATATTTGGATAACATATCAAATGGCCCCTTCTTGTTAATCACTGGACATTAGTTTTAGCTTTTCAGCATCAAAAATGGTCGCTGGTGAATATTTTGACTGTTGGAGCAGCCTCTAGTGGCCATAAGAGGAACTGGTGAAACATGGGAAAAATTCAGTGCCATACTGGTCAGAGTCACTACAGCAACTCTGAGTACGCCTTGTCTTTGTGAAGGTAGCAGTGATGCTCTTCCTCGCTCTGGTTGTAGGAGCCATTTTCTTTGACGTCAAACAGGATCAGAGCGGAATGCAGAACAGGTACCTCTGAGTTCAGGCGCGGCGCCGCGTGCCCATTTTACCTGACGGTGCAGCTTGCGGGTACGCTCATGTTGTGGTTGGTGTTTGCAGGGTTGGCGCTCTCTTCTTCGACGTCGTGAATCAGTGTTTCAGCTCCTTGTCGTCCGCTGAGCTCTTCATCACGGAGAGGAAACTCTTCATGTGGGTTGAACACTCAAACTCATCTACTCCTATGAGGACACCTTGTTGTTTCCTGAAACTATAACTGAGGTTAATGAAGTAGTTTAATGTTTTTGGATGAATTATAGATAGATGAAAGCAATAACAGTACTTTTCTTTACTCCCTACAGTCACGAGTACATCAGCGGTTACTACCGGCTGTCCATTTACTTCCTGTCCAAGATGCTGTCTGACATCATCACGCTGAGGACCATCCCCGCCATCGTCTTCAGCTGCGTGGCGTACTTCATGATCGGTGGCGTCTTTGTTCTTTGTCCTTAATGAACGCTGAGCGGCCGCCGAGTTGAACGGGTGAAATGACTCCTCCGTCTCTCTCTCACCAGGCTTTAAGGCCACGCCGGAGGCCTTCTTCCTCTTCATGTTCACCGTGGCTCTGGTCGCCTACACCGCCACCTCCATGGCTCTGGCCATCTCAGCCGACCAGACGGTGGTCGCCATCGCCAACATCTTCATGACCATCACCTGCGTCTTCATGATGGTGATGCACACACACGCACACAACACCAACATCTTCCTCTCTCGCAGCAGTGCATTGTGGGTATTGTAGTATATGGAGTCTAATGGTGGAGAAAAACACGACTTACCATGGAGACCAACTTTAAATGCTGTGATTCGATTCATGTGTTCACATCAAAACGTCAACCGGTGTGGACGGTTAATGATGAAGAAGAGCAACATATCTACTGGAAATAGAACAGAAGAAGAAGAAGGAGGAGGAGGAAGAGAAGAAGGAGAAGAAGAAGAAGAAGAAGGAAGAAGAGGCAGAGAAGAAGAAGAAAGAGGAGGAGGAAGCGAAGAAGTGTTTCCTCCATGTTAGTGTCCAGTCCTGAATTCATGGAGTAGAAGAAGACAACCATGATGTCTCCACGTTCTCGTTAAATCTGCCTCTCGCTTTCACTGACTCCTTCTTCTCCTTGTCTCTGTTTCAGATCTTCGCAGGGTTGCTGGTTAATCTCCCGTCCATCGTCAGCTGGTTGGCCTGGTTGAAGTACCTGAGCATCCCCAGATACGGCCTCAGTGTACGTACACACCTGGAGTTCAAGGCTTCACCTGAACCTGACTTATGATCTGTGTGATCTGTGATCTATGTGTTATGTCTGGATGTCCTCAGGCTCTGCAGATCAACGAGTTCAAGGGTCTGAAGTTCTGTGAAGGCTTCAACAGCTCCATGATTCCTTCAGGACCACCGTGAGTTCATAGTTAATCCAAAAAAGGTTTCAAAAAAGGCAACTGGACTTGTAGATTTTGGAGAAGACGTTTCACCACTCATCCGAGTAGCTTCTTCAGTTCATAGTTAATGCAGTTGCAGCGATGGCGCCGCCCTGTGGACGCCACTACACATTACACATGGATACATATATTATGTGACAGCTGGGCTAGGCTCCAGCAGACCCCCTTAACAGGAATAAGCGGGTCCATAAGATGAATGAATGAATTCTATATGGATGGATGAATGGTTGAGCGACCACACTCTGAACTCATTAACATCCTGAGATGTGGTTGAGTGTTTGGTCGCTGAGGAACCTTTGTGCTGCGTTTCCAGTTGCACGGGGGAGGAGTTTCTGCAGGAGCAGGGCGTGGACTCCTCCGACTGGGGCCTCTGGCAGAACCACATGGCTCTGGCCATCATGACCGTCTGCTTCCTCACCATCGCTTATCTCAAACTGCGCTTCATCAGGAAGTTCACCTAGACCTTCGTCGTCGTCATCGTCATGGCTGCCATGGTAACATAATCTGAGAAATGACCCATGAGCAGCTCAGGACTGGTTTATATAAAAGAGGAATTCAGATCTGTTTGTAAAATTTAAGGGCATTATTGATTATTTATTTACTGAACCGTTAACAAGAGTAATAACTCCTAGAATCTCTATTCTGATTTTTGCACTTTACTGTTTAGAGCCACATAAATACATGAATTTTGTATGTATGATCTTTTTTTTTTGCAATAAATAACAAATTTACTTTCTGAATGTCTATTCTGTTCATTTTCAAATTTATATATATTTTTTTTATGTACAATATTTTAAGTCAGTGATTTCTTCAACATTTCAGTGAGGCTGAATATCACATTTGAACCCTGAACCTCGTTGTCCACTCATGAGCTTTTAACCATGTCCAACAGTCCTTCATCAGCAAAGTTTAGCAGCTGATGAAAAACATGCAAAAAGCAAAAGTAAGTCTTAGAGTTATGATTATTTTCAAGATGAATTGTTTAGAAAACAGCAAAAATGACCCAGAAAGCCTAAAAAAGTCTAAAAAAGAAAAGAAGACTATCAAACTATTCATTTATTTTTTAGCTTTTTACTGTTTTTTTTAAAGAAACACAAAAACAGCAAATTCAGACTTTTCTAATGTGCCGCTCTCAACTACCATAACTACCGCCTCTCATGCGTGAATTTGTTTTAAGTATAAGTAGTAAAAGTAAAAGTAGAAATACCACACTATAAAAACTATGAATGTGGAGTATGTTTCTTATCAGTTATATGTTACTAGTAATGGAGCAATCTCACTGTTGCACTAACCCTCAAGTTTCTACCTGACGTAAATATGAGGGACAGTCAAAATGTGAGGCAACAGAACAGACAGTCCACTCTGCTCCACTGTTATTTGAAACTAGAGAAGCTTCCTTTTCTCATTTTGTCTTTATATTTCACTTTTTGTGGTCATTTCGCGCCTATCCACACGATTCTCCATCAACTATGCGTCACATTGCGATGGAATCTGATCCCTGGTCCTCAGTGTCATACCTGGTCCTTTGCCTCCATCTGGTGGACTCATGGTGGTACTACTATTAGCAAACACAACATAGTCATCTTGTAGTGAACAAGACCTTTATGCCAACAGTGTGTAATATCCCAGAACTGGGCCCTCAATAAATGATGGAATGATTAAAAATGAAAAAATAATAAAATAGGCCTATTTGTGGGGAAAAATACGTAATATTTGAGTTACATGAAAGCGATTTATCAACATTTGATGTTGCCGTTTCATTGGAAGTTCCGTACGCTCAAAATGTCCGATCAGCACAAGTCCGATGCTCAGAAAAGGAACGAAAAGAGAAGAAGAAAATAGAGTCTAACAAATCTGTTGGAATTTGAGCAAAGGACAAAGCCTTCACAAAGGTTTTAGTAAGGATAGGACCAGACAGACATCCATTTGGCACAATTTGGCACCATTTTCCACTTCCAAAGAAAACTGGCTCAAAAACACAACTTATGTCCATTACAGGAGTCTATTGCCATTTACTGGATCTTTTGGATATGAAATGTATTCTGTTCCCATCCTCTTTCCCTATGAATGGATCTCTAACGACTCTTGTCAATCAGAGGCCCCAGTGTCCAGGTGTGAATGAGGTTTCTTGAGGACAGCAGTTAAAACTGTATTGTAAATAGATGGCAGATTAAATCTCAGTCCACCTCCTCTGTTTACTGAAGGTTTTTCCACTCTGACACAGATGGCTTCCTTTACTCCACTTTCACACCATCGGTCTTCTCTGACTAAAATCTGGACTTTGTTATCAAATAAGTGTTAATTGTCCTTCAGGTCCTTCAACTCAAACAACTGCTACTAAAACAGTTGTTAAAACTGCTGTCGGGTGGACTTGCTCGTGCGTCATGCGTAATGGCAGTTCTCTCTTTCCAGCGTCTGTATGTTTAGGCATCGAAAAAAAACGACATAGCCAGAGGTTTACTTCGGAAAATGGGACCTCAATCGAAAGCTTGTGATCTCTACTACATCATCGCGGTGTAACTGAGTCTGTAACACCAACACACGACCAGTAGATGGAGGCAAAAGACCGTGTATGAAGTCGAGCAGTGACGACGCTGTTTATGCAATGCAGGCTGCCATGCCGTCTGTTTTCATCGGAAGACTCCACGGACAGACTCAAAATGACCACGAAAGAGTAGGGAAACAATATCAGTCGTTTTTGGTGAAATTTGCTTTTGTTATTTGATGGAATATTGAGACGTAAACACAGAATTTCACGTGTTGATGATGAAATGCGAACTTTTGCTCCGTCGTTGCTACGGGGCTCACGTTCGCTAGTTTAGTCGGATTATGTTTTAATTTGTTTGAGCGGAAAGATTAATTTCTCTAGTTTGTTTTGATGCCTAACATGACTGGGTTGAGTGAGAGGATATAGAGTACTGCTGCATTTCATTTCGACTGTCTAGACTGTCTCGACTTAATAGACTGTTAATGTTCTTTAAAGGAAATGAAGTTTTTGAAACTCTGTGGTGTTTAAACTCTGTCAACTTTTATTAATTACTCAAGTAAATTTTATTGGAAGCACAAAAAACAGCAACAAATAATGTAGAATAAAAAACCTTTAGATGTCCACGTTGAGACTAACATAAAGTCCATCCATGTGTTTTAATGGAAGTATAAACTGGTTATATTGAAGAAAACTCTTTACATCAATCAATATGTCGACATGATCAGATAAATTCAAGGCTCCAGGGAAAAACAAATCAACTCCAATACAACGATAGAACAAACAAATGCAAATGAGTTTTATATCAAAGTCAAAATCCTTGACTTTTATTCCTACTCACTAATTTAACTAGAACTAATAAAAGTTAAAGACAAATGACAAAAACAGCAGCTTCATTCATCATGTGAAGCTTCAGCTTGAGACTGAAAGACACATTTTAACCAACTGTCCCTGAAGTGACTTCTGTCTATTTGACTTTAATCAACTCAGCAGTGACTCCAGGATAGAGATAAAGTCCAGCATAGAGAGGCTGAGTGAATGTGGTCTGGACTCTGTGGAGGAGAGTCATGGTTTCAGAGACGCTGTAGAAAGACAGAATACCTGCTCTGTGATCCAGGTACACTCCTACTCTGGAGGAAACGGGAACTGAGACGACAGTTCTGACTTTGTTGTAGAGAAATGTATAACGGTTTGTGTCACAATATAATGACCAAGATTTGTCATTGCCTCCAAATATACATTCATGTGAGCTCCCTGCTCTGCTGATATTCTTGTATGCGACTGCTACACCAACTCCTCCTCCACTCCACTCCACCTCCCAGTAACAACGTCCAGTCAGACTCTCTCTACTCAGGACCTGACCATAATAAGTGAATCTGTCTGGATGATCAGAATAAGACTGTTTTTGTTTCATTCTTGTTACTTTTCTGTTCCCCTCAGATAATAACAGCTCTGTGTTTGCTGTGTTTGGATCCAGTGTGATTTCACATGAATATTTCAAGAATTCATCTCTGGTCTTTGGCTCTGGTTGTGGCAGTAAAACATCCACTTCAGTCACTGTCAGTGAGATGTTTGTCCATGTCTCTCTCAGAGTGTCCTGTAGTATCTCTCTGGTCTCTGTCACAGCTGCTTTCACGTCATCAAAGTACCTCAGAGGACGAATCTTGATGCTGGATGAGTGTGTAGACTCACTGGGTGGTGGCAGTGAGGGGTAGTTGTGTAGAAACTGGTTGTGATCCTCTGTGTTTAAGAGCTGCTTCAGCTCGGAGCCTTTCCTCTCCAGCTCAGTGATCTCCTGCTCCAGCTTCTCCTGAAGATCTTTGACTCGACTCTTTTCAGTTTCCTGCTGGGATCTGACCAGCTGCTCAACATCAGAGCTTGTTTTCTGGATGAGACGGATCATCTCAGTGAAGATCTCCTGACTGTCCTCCACTGTTTTATCAGCAGAGCCATTGATGGCCTTCAGCTCCTGTCCAAGCAGCTCCACATCTTTCTTTCTCTCCTGGATTCCCTGCAGGATTTTTTGTAGCATCACCTCCACCTCCTTCTGCTTCTCTCTCCTTTCTGCTGCAACTGGGACTGTTTTGTGACCTTCGTGTTCATCCATTGTGCAGAGATAACAGATAGTCTGCTGATCAGTACGACAGAACATCTTCATCACCTCATCGTGATGAGAGCAGATGTTCTCCTGGAGCTTCTTGGAGGGCTCCACCAGCTTGTGTTTCTTGAATGGAGCTGCATCATAGTGAGGTTGGAGGTGTTTCTCACAGTAAGAGGCCAGACAGACCAGACAGGACTTGAAGGCTTTCAGCTTCCTCCCAGTGCAGACATCACAGGCCACATCTTCAGGTCCAGCATAGCAGTGATCAGCTGGAGCAGCTTGGAGTCCAGTCTTCTTCAGCTGCTCCACTAACTCTGCTAACATGGTGTTTTTCTCCAGGACAGGCCTCGGGGTGAAAGTCTTCCTGCACTGAGGGCAGCTGTAGATTCTCTTCTGGTCTTCTTCATCCCAGTGTCTTTTAATACAGTTCATGCAGTAGCTGTGTCCACAGGGAATAGTCACAGGATCCTTCAGCAGATCCAGACAGATGGAACAAGAGAAGGTTTCTCTGTCCAGCTGAACTCCTTTCTGCTCCATTTCTCCTCTCAGTGTCGATGACTGTGTGAGTTTCTGTTTGCTAGAAGTGAAACTAGTCTGAGCTCTGATCTGAACAACATGTGATTCTACAGTGAATGGAGCCTGTCAGCTCTCACACTTCACCACATGCTGGTTACACCCATCTTCAATGTAGAGATCTAAAGGGGAGGGAACAAGGAAACATGAGGAAATATGAGTGGAGCTGCTCCAGGAAGAGGGAGTGGTTATCAGACGTTGACTAATTCCAGGAAGAGAAACACTTTGAAACATTTTACAGCAGAGCACATTTAAAAACGTTTGTTTGTTCGTCTTCTATACCCGTTTAGTCCTGTTAGGGGTCACGGGGGTCTGCTGGAGCCTATCCCAGCTGTCATCGGGCTAGAGGCAGGGGTACTCTGGACAGGTCGCCAGTCCATCGCAGGGCCAACACAGAGACGGACAACCATTTACACTCACATGCACACCTACGGGCCAATTTATATTCACCAATTAACCTAACCAGCATGTCTTTGGATGGTGGGAGGAAACCGGAGTACCCGGAGAGAACCCACGCAGACACAGGGAGAACATGCAAACTCCACACAGAAAGGCCAGCCGGCCCATGCCCATAAAATGACCTAAAACACAGTTTGATGACTGTTGGGTCCTGAACCTAGTGGTGAGCCATGGAAGCTCACCATGCATAACCACATGTTTGTATTTGTCTGGGAAGCACTGGAAACCTCAAGTCCCACAATCCTCCAGGTGTGAAAACTGACCCAACAGTTCACTTGCTGACAGTAGCATGTGAGATCATCAGGTCATATAAAATGCACTGTTTGGCCTGTCTACTTTCTCTTACTTTCTACTCCAATTTAACTCCAGACCTCCACATGGAGACATCCAGCTGTTCGGCTGCAGCTGGCTGCCAGGTAATCTGCTAACAAAGAGCAACTACTTCCAGGCCTGATCTCTTTACAGCAGTGAAGTGAGATGCTGCTTGAGGAATCTGCACGAGCTCTTTTAGCTAACAAACAGAAGGTTTGCAGGCTGAACCCCCAACCAACAGGAGCCACACGGCTAGTTAGCACTGAGATGCTAACAAGCCACTTCAAAGGACTCAAAGAGCGGCTGGTTTCCCTCCAGCGTCTGCCATCAGAAGGACTTCAACTTTTCCCAGCTCTGCCCTTCCATCAGGAACCACCAGCTAAAGGAGCAACACACCAGAAATGGACTTTTCCACCAAATCTGCTGGTATGACCTGGGCCTAGTCAAGCTAAGGTAAGCTAAGTATAGAACTAGAAACACTGATTTGATGTGATATTTTCTTTTACTGAGTTGTTGTGATCATAAGGTTATAAAAGTGGTTTGATGTTAGTGTAGATTATGCAACACACAGACTCAGGGTCTCTTGCTAAACTAACCATCCTTCCTCTAACCTGGTACCTCATAAAACTCTTACCACATTCCACACAGGCACTCAGCCAGAACATGGTCTGAGTGTCCCTGCTCAGCAACCATATTTCCTTTTTGTTCAAGGCCTCAAGGTCCCAGCGGCCATCTTGACACACACACACCCAAGCAGAGACACACACACCCACGTACACACCTGTATAAAGTCCACTGTAGTTAGATCATATTTTTTGACCTTTGTTCTTGATAATAAATACCTTTTAAACATACCGGTCTGTTTAATGTTACACAAGATTGAATATTGCCAACCTCTACACTGTCAAGAACTCTAAATTATTTCACCATAACTAGTTGTTAACGTGATTAATTTGATTATACTTATTAATTTAATTTTTAATCAGGAATCCAAATTCACAATTTAGTAAATTATATGAGACTAATTTGATTCATTTGCTACCTTTTCCCTTTGCAGAAGGGTGGTGCCCCGTGATGATCTAGTAATTCAGCTCCAATGATTTAATAAATAATTAGTTTTGATAATTATTAATTATACATGATAGCCAAACCACAATATTGATTGCCTCAGTACACAGGCCCAACATGACACATTTTCATGACGACTATAATTCACATACATTCCATGAATCAGAGAAAATAACCACTGCAGTAGAAGTAAGAACATCACAAACCCCTTCACTACATCCTTCCGTGTGAGGAACACTCTACGAGACGAAGGCAGATTATAATCCAAGTCTACCACAAAGAGAAGGACATGAATGAATGCTCCAGATCTTTACCTGCTGATTGTAGTTTTCTTCTAGTTTCCTCCCTGTTGAAGTATTTCTAGATTATAAATATCTTCATGCAGAGTGAGACACCACTGAATAAACTCTAAGGATTGTTAAACATGGCCGTCGTAGAGTTAAACTAAAAACTTCTTCCTCCTTCCTTGTTGTTGTCGTCAGTGTTGCCTGACGTCAGAAAAGGTGCATTAGAACTGGTGCATCATGGGAAATGCAGTTCTCCTGCTGCACAGTCTTCAAATGTCCAGGTCTGTGTTTGTGTTTAACATTCTGCGAGGACAGAGAGACGTTCAGGCTGGACAAAATGCTTGGTCGTCTTCCACGGTGCACAAAGTTCACCGATGCCGTCAAGGTACGTTGGGTACATTGGGACGTTTAGGTTTAGGCTTTAGTACAGACACAGAGAGAAACTCAGCATCAGCTCCTCTTTAGTCCATGTTTGATGTGACTTTAGATTTTCTGTGGATTTTATGACTTGTTTGCTTCTTGTTTGCTGGACAGTTTTATTTCCTTTTTGCTGGTGAATCAGTTTAAATGTTGAAAAAATCTCAGTGAGATAATTAGATTCAAATAATGACGTGGCTTCATTTGTTCTGATTGTTCTCATGAAAAAGTTATTTGCTAACATTTACATTTGACTCTGCTGACACCTAGTGGCCAACTACAGAAACTGTCTCATTAACCCAAAGTGCAGTAACTGACTTGAATCATTATGTAGGAGCCATTAATGCATTATATGTTTCTGTTAGTAGTAAGGTTAAGGGATATTGTTTGGGTTTTTGTGTTTATTAGGATATTGTTCATGTGATCATGTTTATTAGGGGAATAGTCAGACAGTTGTGGACTGTGTGAAACCTTCTTAAGACACAGTCAGTCAGTCATTTTCTATACCCGTTTAGTCCTGTTAGGGGTCACGGCGGTGTATTGTTATTGTGTGCTAATTGCAGGCACATTTCGTTGCAGTGCTAGCTCTCTGTTTTATTCAACATTATCAATGCTATCGCTAGTAATACAGTGCTTCAATATGTCATGTGGATATTTAATAGTTTTCTCTAGAACTCATCTGTGAAAATATAATATTCATGATTTTGTTATTATTTTATTATTTTCTTTTTAGTTTCACCTTTGCTTCAGTCAGATTAAACATGGCAAATCTATAGTCTTCATTGGAGAAAGGTGTTTAGCTGCTTGTCAACACATGCGCCACAAGCATAAAGGAGGGAACAGTGGAACAACAGCATTTCTGTGGACTAAGTAACGCTGACTGGGCTAGCAGCAGACACTTCCAAGATGCCACGACGCTTCAGCTAAGCATGGCTACCACGGAAGGAAGTGTCTCAACAGAAGCTATCAACACCATCATGTCTGCCAAATCATATGAAACAAGATCTCAGGTCTCGTGTTCTTCTCAGATCGAGTGCAATGACATTCCCAGCAACAGAGAGGAGAAGCCAAAGCCCAGCACACCACTCCATCATCCTAATTTAAAGATTTTAAAGAATGTCACACACTTCGTCCCAGAGCTTGACCCAAACGCCCACATACTGGTGCTGCTTGGACAGGACATCGTCAGGGTTCAGAAAGTCCATAAACTGATAAATGGCCCCACGATGCACCCTTTGCACAAACATTAGACTTAGGTGGGTTACAGTGGGAAATGTGTGTCTAGGTGGTGTTCACAAAAAACAATCACAGTGAATGCTTTATACGCCAACACAACAGAGAGAGGTCGGCCACCCTGTTTCCAGCCTTGGCTTAATCTGTTTAATGTGAAAGGGAAACACTGCGGGATCCAGATCTCCTGTCACAACACACCACAACCTAGCCACAGATCTAGTTGTGAATTGAAACATCTCAACTGTTGTGTGTTTAAACAAACTAAAAATGACAATCGGGTCTCCCTTTAGATTCTAGACAAGGCCTTCATCGAAATAATGAGAGAAGGGATGACAAAGGAATGCTAACAATAGTTGGATAGCTCCATTACCAAAGACTCCCCAACAACAAGCCACTAGCCATGAAACCCATGTCTCTGATCCGCAGAAATAGGATATCAGCAGTGTTGTGCCTGAACGCGTTCACCATATTTTGGTGAACTAAGAACTGAACCGTTCGTATTTCCGATTGAGGAACTTTATTGCGAACGCGTTCATTCTGACGTCTGTGAACGGCGTTTATACACGTTCTATTTTCGTTCAAAACTATGCCAGATTTCCAGTGACCCCCCAAAATAAAACACACCGTGAACTGTGCTTAACGGCGCTGCGGAAAGCCATCCGATGTGGCAACAGATTTGCACCGCGACGCCGCTCGTCGCCCTGTCGCACAAACAAAACGTCATCACAACAAAGCATGGGCTATGGAGGAGGAAGGCAACAGTCCGGAGCTCTCAGACTGCACATGAACATTTAAAAGAGTTTTTCGGCAAAGACCGTACTGACGCAGACGGTAGAAACGTGACTTTTGTCTGTAAACTACAAATACCAGTATCCTGAGGGCTGTCCGCTCGATGCTAACTTAAATTCTCATTCAAAAAGATGTAGAATTGCTGTCTGTGGTGCTACAGTGGGCAGTGACAGTAATTTTGACAAATAGCTCACAGCAATGTATTGGAGGTAAAAAAAATGTAAAAGAACTAAAAATGAACTATTTAGTTCATATTTGAAATCATGAACGAACAAGTTCATTTTAAAGATTGTGAACTATGAACTGAACTAGTTTGTGTAGAAAAAGAACTTTCCCAACACTGGATATCAGTTAATAGCTTTCATGGGAAGGATTTTCTAAAATGGATATGCAGAGATTGCCCCTCTGTTAAAGTAAGAAGAAGAGAGGTGGTACTCGCCTCCGTTTGGGGTTTTTCACCCTAAAAACATAAAGCAGATTAGATTTGTTTTTGATGGCACTGTCACTTAATGATGTCTTACTTAAAGGGCGAGGCCTCAACAACTCACTCCTCGGCGTCCTCATGCACTGTAGAAAAGAAGTTGTAGCCTTCACAGCAGACACTGAACAGATGTTTTATTGTTTCTATGTGTGGGAAGAGGACAGGTGTTTTCTCTGGTTTCATGACAACAACCTCTCCAGTGACATCACAGAGTATCAAATGAGGGTCCATGTTTTTGTTAACAGTCCGTCTCTGGCATTATTTGGCATTCATCAGTCTGTGCAGTGCTATGAGACGGACTTCGACCCCCATGTTGAAAAGCTTGTGACGTGTGATTTTTATGTAGATGACGGCCTCAAATCCTTTCCCACTGTGGAAATGGCTGTGACTCTGCCACAGAAGACTTGTGATATCCTGGCAAAGTCAAGTTTGAGGTTGCACAGGACTGCAGCCAACAGGAAAGAGATTGTCGAAGTTTTCCCATCCCAAGACCACGCAAAAGACTTCAAAGACTTAGATCTTGAAGCAAATGCACTGCCCACGCTTAGGCCTCCTTCGGGATCTTAAGAAAGACTGCTTCACCTTTATCTCTGATGAGATAAAACCTTTCCCTCGACATGGTGTCTTATCTACCATAAACAGTCTCTATGACTCGCTAGGCTTTGTAGCAACCGTCATTATCCATGGCAAATCCATCCTTTCGAGAGCTCACTGCAGATAATAGACACTGGGATGCTCCACTGCCCCAAGAGATGGAGGAGTCATAGGTTCTTTGGAAACTCTAGATCACCAGAAGATGCTCTCACATCTCACCTTCAGAAGCTACATGCAGACTACTGTTCATCTTCTGTGATGCGTCAACCAAAGTCACTGCAGCAGTGGCTTACTTGAAGGTGACAGGTGCCGTTGGGAACTGTGTAATTGTCTTTGTTATGGGGAAAGAAAAGCTTACACCATGTCCCGAAAAAACTATACCTTGATTAGAACTAGATTAGCTGTCTATTTCATTGAACTTCCTGTCCCGTGGAAGGATAGTGTTGAGGCTAACGAGCACAAGAGAGCTAAATATGCAGAGTTAGCAGCAGATGTAGAGCAGAATGTCTTGAGGGTCCGTGTGTGGCCAGTGGAGGTGGGCTGCCGTGGATTTGTGGTAAAATCCCCCATACATCTCTTATACAAGCTGGCCATATGTGGCGAAAGTCAGAGGACTGCGGTAAGCAGCATGTCCCTGCAGCAGAACGAGCAAGCGAATGGCTGTGGGCAAGGAGGAAACATGCTAGCTGAGGAGCTCCCTAAAGGTAAGGCTTGCTGTGTAACGCTAGTATTTGCAAATCATAGTAGATCGTTTGGTCGTTTGGGTCATGGTTCAGTCCGCATCAACGGGGCAAACCACAGTAGGCTTCTTTGTTTGGGTAGTGGTTCAGTCCGCATCAACGTATCAGGTACGTTTGATTGCTGCATAAAAGGGCTAGGTTAATTTCTTGAAAGGTTGATTGTTGGTAGTCACTGAATGGTGAGAAAAACGGGGTTGTGCATTGGCAGCATGGAGGGGGTTGACTCCAGGACGCTGGAATTCACTGTTAAGACTTCTTGAGGTGTCATGAGCCTAACTTAAAGAAACATTGGTGAGGGGAGGTGCTCACTTGATAACCTCAATGACATGTTGCATATTGCTGTGGGAGAGGCATAAAGGTTTTCATGTTGGTAGCCTGCTGGTCGGTTTTCAGCTGGACATGGCCTCTAAATGTGTTTTGCCTGGAATCTTGGCACAAGGGATTGTAACATCTAATCCTGTGTATTAATGAATGGAAGACGTTGAGCTTTATCTCAGAGAATAATGGAGTTGTTTTGGTAAAAAAGTGATTAGATTACAGTTTTTCTCTATTGGTTTGGCTCAATTCTTCAAACAGAAATTACATTCTCAAAATAACATGGACAAATCTCCAAACCACCTTGCAAATGTTCACAACAGAATGGCATTTCTCATTGCTTTCATCAAATTGCAAATGTCTTAGTACATGTCTCAAGTGTCTTAGTGCATCTTTGCAAATGGTTATGTACAAGTACCCTAGAGTTAGCACAATGAGCATACATTTAGCACATTTTCCAAATGAATAGATCTTGCTGATCTAAGCTGATTAGTTGATTCTCAGTCTAATGGTTGCTCTCTCCAAAACATGTCAGCATGATTTCACTGTGTAAATCATCATATGCACAATAGTCTGTTCAACTGTCAAAATTAGTCAACATACTGTAGGCTAATACCATGAAAACCATATGAATTTCTTGCAGCATTTCATAAATTCATGACAGTAATTGACAGTCAGGTGAAATTAGAACTTGACTAACGAAGGAGGAGTTCCTACATCTCAGATGACCAATCAATCAGCTATTTAGCCACCTGACTGGTGCTGTCTATGATTGTGAATGCTGCCAAACGCGTATATATAGAGCTTGGCTAGGGCCTGTACCTTTTGCAGTATAAACATGGAGGTACCTGGCCAAGAAAATGATCATGAGCAACTCCCTGCTCAAGGAAGAGGAAGAGGAGGAAGAAGAAGAAGAGGAGGAGGAGGAGTGCGGATGCGTGGTGGAATAGGCGGAAGAGGCCGAGGAGCAAGAAGACACAGAGTTGTGCCTGATGAAATTCGGGCCACAATCATAGACCACGTCATCAATCATGGCCTCACAATGGCAGAGGCAGGTCGCAGAGTGCAGCCAAATGTGCCCCGCTCTACAGTCTCTTCCATTGTCCAAACATTTCGCAGGGAAAACAGGTATGTACTCAATCAATACTCAATGATGGAATTACTGTATAGGAGACATTACAGTAGCATATAGTACTGTCCATACTGTAAAGCAAGACATGTATAAACTATTCACTCTGTGTGTGTGTGTTGTCGGGAGGCCTGCAGTACTGTACTGTAATACTGTAGCTTACAGTATATCAATGTGATGTTATGTATGACACTTTAAAAATGACAAGAAAATACTGTAAATTGAAGGAAGGAAATTGGATATATTGATACAGTTTAGAGTAGAATTCCATTCACTGTGCAGTGTTGCATTACAGTTGTAAGTAAAACTTCAATGCATTTGTAAGTCATTCTGCAACAAATACATGACATATACATTGGAAGTTGTAATGCAGTGTTGTTCTTTTACTTCTATGTCTAGAATTGGGCGACAACCTCGCATGGGTGGCAGAGGAAAACTTCTCAATGAGCGCCAAGAACAAGAGATCTGTAACATAGTGATTGCAAATAATGCAATCACATTGCGACAGATCCATGACACAATCCTTCTGGACAACGCTATATTCCAAAACATCTACTCTATCAGCATCTCTACAATAGACCGTGTATTGAAGAAACATCAGGTGACCATGAAACAAATCTACAGGGTACCATTTGAGAGGAACTCTGACAGGGTAAAAGAGCTGCGGTACCAGTATGTACATGTAAGTCAGTCATTGGTTGTTAATCATCGTAACCTTACAGTACTGTAATTACAGTAAGCAGTGGTTTCTATTTTTTGTTTTTGTTTTCAGTGTTCTCTTACTACTGCAGCATCCAGCTTTACTGTATCTGACTGCAACATTTTGCCTATTCTGCAACAGAAAACTGTCTTCAGTATTTCTCTCTCCTCTTTGTGTCAAATACTTCTGCAGTACCTCCTATATCCCAAGTTTGGATCCACTGGAGTAGTGGCCAGTAGTAGGCTATATTGAACTTGTGGAGGAGAACATAGAATAGCCCAATGTAATTTTCTATTACTGTTCTGTATGACTTTATACTGTATGACTGATTTGATTTTTTTTACTCTATTGTAGAGAATAATGGCATTAGAGGGGAATGAAACACCACACGTCCTTGTGTTCGTTGATGAGGCTGGTTTCAACCTAACCAAGGGCCGCAGACGTGGACGCAACTTCATTGGCCAGCGGGCCACGGTGGATGTCCCAGGCCAGCGAGGGGGCAACATAACAATGTGTGCTGCCATTTCAGAGAATGGTGTGGCCACACACATCCCCAGTTTAGGCCCGTACAATACCCAAAAGCTTCTCATTTTCTTGGAGCACCTATACACTGATCTGGTCCCAGAAAATGAGAGAGGACTGGAAGGGCCTCACCTCCCACACTATGTGATAGTGTGGGACAATGTCAATTTCCACCGAGGCCCGCTCATCAGGGCCTGGTTCACCAGGCATCCAAGGATGCTCATGCAGCTCCTACCTCCATACTCTCCCTTCCTGAATCCAATTGAGGAGTTTTTTTCCGCATGGAGGTGGAGAGTGTATGAGCATCGTGCTCAAGACCAGAGGTCCCTGCTCCATGCCATGGATGCTGCGTGTGATGACATTACAGGGGATCAGTGTAGGGGATGGTTGCGTCATTCACGCCGCTTTTTCCCTCGCTGCATCGCGAGGGAAAATATCCGCTGTGATGTTGATGAAAATATGTGGCCAATCAGAGCGCAGCGTATGGATGGTCAGGAGCAATGTTCCCTCTAATTTTTAAAACTCCTGAGCAGAAATTCAACTCCCCTGATGACCTGCTTGAGCAACTGTGAGCGACAGTACGTCCACATGCCGGTGCTATGGCCTCACCTCTCCAACTCCAAATATCAATACAATTGACTATTACTATAATGATTAATAACAGATCATTTTGACAACATTACCTAGGCTACTCCATATCTAGGTCACAGTTAATGAAAACAAAATACAATATTGTTTTGGCAAAACTGATTTTGCATTTATTGCCATATGAACAATTATGTCAAAAAATAACTAAGTTGGTGTCATCAACTCTTGACACAGAAGCATTTTTGATATCAACAGTAATAAAAATCTCAGGCAAAAACATAAATCGTAGTTGCACTACAGACCACAGTGCATGTGTGTGTCTGTGTGAGTGTGTGTGAGAGAGCTTGCAAAATTGTAATGAACTGTAACTGTAATGGATGGAAACACTGTCCAATGTCCACAGCAATCCACAGAGTTGTACTGTGTCCAGTGAAAGACCTCCTTTGCTCCTTTGGCCTTATTCTGAAAAACAAAGAATAAAAACACACAGACAGCTGATTATATTAGCACTTAATACTAATGGTTAATTTTCATAGAGGATAATTATTAATGAGTGAGACAATATGAACATATATAATCTGATGACAGGGAATAAAATATCACCTTATTTTTCCCGCCTGTCCTTCTCACTTCTCCAGTGGTTGTAGACTTTGTCCACACTGATAGCAGCACCATCTTCTTCTTGCCTTGACTTTATTCGCATCAGCTGGTCCAGATGTGTCACTTCAAGGCGATTTCTGGATTTGGTCTTGATGCGATTCATCAAACTAAAGCCTCGTTCACAGTCAGCACTGGATGCTTGAAATGTATCACAAATGTCCACAAGTTGTGAGACCTCCTTCAGCTCCTCACATCTTAGTGTTGCAGCCACCATGTCAGAGAATGTCTTAATTGACCCTTGTTTGTGTTTTTGTTTCACTATGTACTTGAAATCAGCATATTCATGCTTGATGTCATCCATAGACTCTGGGTGGAGAATGGTCTCATACTTTTGTGCTAGCATTGCAATGTCTGTGGTTCCATAATCAAAACTGACATCTGTGCACAGGACTTCAATGTCGAATGCAGACCACTCTTTCAAACCATCCACTGGAAAACGAGCATCCAAGTGATCACACAGCTTTGAAATAAACTGAGTAATGTCCTTGGTAATGTCCCCATCAGCTTCTGAAGCCCTTATCACCTCCATGACACGGTCACTCCACTGAGGTGTATTCTCCAAGTACTGGGCACGCAGCTTCTCAATCTTTGCTCTTGCATAGCAGTGTCCTTCCATCACAGTCAGGTTGCGTCTTTGAAGAGAAAGGCACAAGTTTGCCAGTTCACGTAACACATCTCCAAGAGCAGTGAGAGTAACCTTGTACTTTGGATCACTCAGCTTTTTGTAGCAGTATTTTGCCACTGGATCTCCATTGTCAGTTGCTTGTGCTCTGCAGTATTCTTTGAGGACAGTGTAGTTTCGCAGAACAGCATTCACAGCTTGTTGGCGTGACAGCCAACGGACTTCATTCAGAGGCCTGAATGACAGCGTTTCCTCATTGAGAACCTCAGCTAGTTCTCTGAATTTGCACTTCTTCACTGATGATCTTGAGAAAATGGAATATATAGTTCTTAGAAGAGTTTCCACATCTCGCATTAAGGGAACATCTTTCCAAGCATCATCAATGCCCAAGTCCTCCCTGTGGGCCACACAATGTTGTTCTGTGAGGTGGGGTATTTGCTGCTTTAATAAAGCTGCTACACCATTGTGCTTTCCAAGCATTACTGAAGCACCGTCAGAGGTCAGCATCACCATTTTCTGCAGGTCTAGTTCATGGCTGGAGTAGAAGTCTGTGATTGCCTTCACAAGATCATGAGCAGTGCATGCCTTCAATTGAATGATGCCACCAAACACAGTTTTGCAACTGAGGTCATTCTCCTCTCTGTATTTGAAATACATCACTAGCATTTTATGCAGTGTTACGTCTGTGCTCTCATCAATGATCAAAGTATGCCATGGGGCGTTTCGGATACTGCACATAGTCTCATTCTGTACAACTGCATTGATTGACTCAGCAAATTCAAAGGAGTAATTTTTGCTCCTCCAGTGTTCTGGTATACTCACATATTTTGCCATGTGGTCGTGGATTTGTTGAACAGCTAACATCGATGCGTTCATTTTGATGGCAAGTAGAACATCGTCAATGAGAATTTTGATTTGCTCTGGATCTGACTTTTTCTTGAGTGACAGTTCATTTCTCTTCTGCCGCTCCTCCGCGCTTTCTTGGAGTAACGATCCAATCCCAAGCCCCTGCTTTCGTCTTTTTACAGTGTTAACAGCATGCAAATGTACTTTTGTTCCAACATGTCGCTTGAGGTAGTCTAGCTTCCAGTCACTCCACACTTTCCCCTCTGAAAACTCGCCTTTTACGTTTGCGTCACTGCACGTCTTGCAAACGACTCCAGTCTCGGTTGAGAAAGAAAAAATGTCGCTGAGTTTCACCAGTGTTCCCTCGTCCGTATTTATGTACTGTGACAGCCACTCCACTTTAAACGACACACGTTTTTTCTTCACCTTTCCGCCGGCAGTCTCACTTCCCTCCCGTTTAGCCATGACTGAATGCTATTGCTAATAACAACAATGCCACAACAGCGGCTACTCGTCATCAGAGTTATTGATTGGCTGTCAAGCTAAACAACCGCTGCGTATTGGCTGGGCAGCGCCTCGTGGGCATGTTTTTTTTTTTTTTAATGATCACTGGCTGACAGCACCCTGTCACCTGTCACTCACTGCAGTGATAAACGCCCACACGGTTTAGGTAATAAATTTCAGAATTCAAAGCACACGGGGAGAAAAAAAAAAAAAAAAAACTAGTCTGGGATATTCGAGTGCGCAACTTTTTTTGTCTTCTGCGCAAAGAGGTGGGGGGCAGTGCGCAATTGCGCAGTAAAACACCTTAGAGGGAACAGTGGTCAGGAGGATGAAGATGGTGGCCAGGAGACAGAGGGTGATGACAGTGATGACCAGTGAAAATGTCTCTACTCGTGAAACTTTGTTTACTGCACTATAGGCTTGGTATATTTTTTCTGGTTTTTTGTGTTCATATTTCATACATGTACAGAGAACTGTAGGCCTATACATTTTGTTTTTACAGTACATAATCTTGAGTTACTTTATGTAGGCTATATGTGAATAAAAATGGTTACAATTTCCTTGGCAATATGAGTGCAGTGTGTGTGATGTCAAACTTTGGAGGCTGCTCTTACTGTAAAGTCCTTTTCTTAGGTTTTATACATCTCTGCCATAGTGACAAAACATCTAAGCATTTTGACTTGCAGTGCTCACAGAATGCCACAGGGATGATGCATTTTGGGGGCACTGACTACTTACATGAGAAAGAAGTTTGGTTTTGACACAAAAGTAAACTGTTTTGGGAGAGATATGAGGTTCTGCAGCTCATCCATGGTGTTATGCTGAACCATCCAGTTTATTTTTGGTAAAAGCACTAAGTGAATGCAAATGAGCCAAAAGCAATTGAGAAAGATCTTTGCCATTTTGATGGTACTGACACTTTACATGGTAAAGGAATCTAGTTTTGAAGCATGTGTGAACAGTTTTGGGAGATATATGCGCTTTTGCTAGTGAGCTGTAATGTTGTGCAGAACTGTAAGACTGTTTGGCCAAATGGTCTTATAGTTTTAAGAATGTAATTTCTGTTTCAAGAAATGAGCCAAACCAACAGAGAAAAACTGTAATAAAGGAGATATTTAGAGATGTATTTTTTGAATGGAGAGTGTATCTCAATTCAAGTATGGAAGCAATATTTCATATATATATATATACACACAGTATATTATGGCATGCCGTTCAGGAAATTAATCTTTGAATATATTGAATGAAACTCTGAATATATGGAATGAACCTTTGAATATATTGAATGAACTTTGAATATATGGAATGAAAGTCTGAATATATTGAATGAACTTTGAATATATTGAATGAAAGTCTGAATATATTGAATGAACTTTGAATATATTGAATGAAAGTTTGAATATATTGAATGAACTTTGAATATATTGAATGAAAGTCTGAATATATTGAATGAACTTTGAATATATTGAATGAAAGTCTGAATATATTGAATGAACTTTGAATATATGGAGTGAATCTTGGAATATATTGAATGAAAGTTTGAATATATTGAATGAACTTTGGCTGACGTCAGACTTCACGGCAGTGACTGCGGCCATCTTGTTTATTGTGTGGATGCTGCAGCAAAAAGTCAGAGTAACAACGAGTCAGGCCGCTCGCAATCTTGTTGCGGCAATATTAAACGATGAGGACATGATAAACACATTAGCGAAAGCGTGTACGGGCCAAAATCCTCCCGATACCTCTGCAGAAATACCCTATCCGTTCTTCTAACGAAGAAGTTCGCTCCTTTTTAACCGTGGCAGAACTATTAACGGAACACTCGGTTGTGTGTCGAGGTCTGTATGTAGGTCTGTATGGTTAGCTTCACATCCATCCAGTTTTCAGGTGATTTAGGCAAAACACAGTGAATGGCCGTGCGTAACGGCACTGCGCTCTGACGCGGCTCTTCTCCGGGACTGGAGAAACTGCTGCGGCTGTAGGGATTTCGTGAACTGAAAGAGAAGCTCTTCATATATTGTTTTGTTGCAAAAAGAATCACCCACATTCATAGACCAATGCAGGCTGAATATTTAGTTTAGAATTGAACGTATTTGATGATCGGCGACGGCGACACATTGTCAGGGCACGTTACTCACACAGCGGAATGCAGAAATGAACGAACTTCTTCGTTAGAAGAACGGATAGGTATTGGGCAGGGGTATCGGGAGGATTTTGGACAGTACACGCATTCGCCAGTGTGTTTATTATGCCCTCAATGTGTAACATTGTCGCAAGGAGATGCCAGCGGCCTGACTCGTTGTTACTCTGTCACTTTTTGCTGCAGCAGCATCCACACTAAACAAGATGGCCGCAGGCACTGCTGTGAAGTCTGACGTCAGCCAAAGTTCATTCAATATATTCAAACTTTCATTCAATATATTCAAAGTTCATTCAATATATTCACACTTTCATTCAATATATTCACACTTTCATTCAATATATTCCAAGATTCATTCCATATATTCAAGGTTCATTCAATATATTCAAACTTTCATTCAATATATTCAAAGATTAATTTCCTGAACGGCATGCCATAGTATATATATATATATATACCAATGAATGAAGTATTACTCCTCCAACGTACTGCACTCTTTGTTCAGAAACTGTATTTATTTTCTTTCTTTTTCTCAACTTATATTAAGCATCTGGTCAAATGGCTAAAACTAATGAATTAATCAGACTTAATATTTCTGTTCAAGACTGAAACATCAGTTCAAATGAATTGTCTGTCATAGTCTTGTCATATTCCATTTCATTTATTCTCTTCAAACACAGTTGGATCAAACATTTTAGTGACTCCCTGATAACCCTGATACACTCCAGTAAACAGAGACATCCATCATTGTTATAGACATTGTTATAGAAGTATTTCAGATTTATATAGACTTAGTGGAGACACCTGTTTAAAGATGATTAGAAACTGAATTGATTTAACCCTGACCTAAAATTTATATGCAACCTTCTTAATTGTTCTTTAACCTTAAACCATCTTATTCCATCCTCCCTGTCAGGATCACAAAGACCTCATTGAAACTCTGTGGTGTTTAAACTGTCAACTTTTATTAATGATTCAAAGAAACTTTATTAGAAGCACAAAAAAACAGCAACAAAGAATGTAGAAGAAAAAACCTTTAGATGTCCATGCTGAGACTAACATAAAGTCCATCCATGTGTTTTAATGGAAGAATAAACTGGTTATATTGAAGAAAACTCTTTACATCAATCAATATGTCGACATGATCAGATAAATTCAAGGCTCCAGGGAAAAACAAATCAACTCCAATACAACGATAGAACAAACAAATGCAAATGAGTTTTATATCAAAGTCAAAATCCTTGACTTTTATTCCTACTCACTAATTTAACTAGAACTAATAAAAGTTAAAGACAAATGACAAAAACAGCAGCTTCATTCATCATGTGAAGCTTCAGCTTGAGACTAAAAGACACATTTTAACCAACTGTCCCTGAAGTGACTTCTGTCTATTTGACTTTAATCAACTCAGCAGTGGATCCAGAACCAAGCCAAAGTCCAGTATAGAGAGGCTGAGTGAATGTGGTCTGGACTCTGTGGAGGAGAGTCATGGTTTCAGAGACGCTGTAGAAAGACAGAATACCTGCTCTGTGATCCAGGTACACTCCTACTCTGGAGGAAACAGGACCTGAGACGAGAGTTCCGACTTTGTTGTAGTAAAATATATAACTGTTTGTGTAACAACATAATGACCAAGATTTGTCATTGTGTCCAAAGTAACATTCAAATGAACTCCCTGCTCTGCTGATATTCTTGTATGCGACTGCTACATAAACTCCTCCTCCTCTCCACTCCACCTCCCAGTAACAACGTCCAGTCAGACTCTCTCTACTCAGGACCTGAGGATAATCAGTGAATCTGTCTGGATGATCAGAATAAGACTGTTGTTGTTTCATTCTTGTTACTTTTCTGTTCCCCTCAGATAATAACAGATATCTGTACGCTGTGTTTGGATCCAGTGTGATTTCACGTGAATATTTCAAGAATTCATCTCTGGTCTTTGGCTCTGGTTGTGGCAGTAAAACATCCACTTCAGTCACTGTCAGTGAGATGTTTGTCCATGTCTCTCTCAGAGTGTCCTGTAGTTTCTCTCTGGTCTCTGTCACAGCTGCTTTCACGTCATCAAAGTTCCTCAGAGGACGAATCTTGATGCTGGATGAGTGTGTAGACTCACTGGGTGGTGGCAGTGAGGGGTAGTTGTGTAGAAACTGGTTGTGATCCTCTGTGTTTAAGAACTGCTTCAGCTCGGAGCCTTTCCTCTCCAGATCAGTGATCTCCTGCTCCAGCTTCTCCTGAAGATCTTTGACTCGACTCTTTTCAGTTTCCTGCTGGGATCTGACCAGCTGCTCAACATCAGAGCTTGTTTTCTGGATGAGACGGATCATCTCAGTGAAGATCTCCTGACTGTCCTCCACTGTTTTATCAGCAGAGCCATTGATGGCCTTCAGCTCCTGTCCAAGCAGCTCCACATCTTTCTTTCTCTCCTGGATTCCCTGCTGGATTTTTTGTAGCATCACCTCCACCTCCTTCTGCTTCTCTCTCCTTTCTGCTGCAGCTGGGACTGTTTCATGGCCTTTATGTTCATCCATTGTGCAGAGATAACAGATAGTCTGCTGATCAGTACGACAGAAAATCTTCATCACCTCATCATGACGAGAGCAGATGTTCTCCTGGAGCTTCTTGGAGGGCTCCACCAGCTTGTGTTTCTTTAATGGAGCTACATCATAGTGAGGTTGGAGGTGTTTCTCACAGTAAGAGGCCAGACAGACCAGACAGGACTTGAAGGCTTTCAGCTTCCTCCCAGTGCAGACATCACAGGCCACATCTTCAGGTCCAGCATAGCAGTGATCAGCTGGAGCAGCTTGGAGTCCAGTCTTCTTCAGCTGCTCCACTAACTCTGCTAACATGGTGTTTTTCTCCAGGACAGGCCTCGGTGTGAAAGTCTTCCTGCACTGAGGGCAGCTGTAGATTCCCTTCTGGTCTTCTTCATCCCAGTGGCTTTTAATACAGTTCATGCAGTAGCTGTGTCCACAGTGTATAGACACAGGATCCTTCAGTAGATCCAGACAGATGGAACAAGAGAAGGTTTCTCTGTCCAGCTGAACTCCTTTCTGCTCCATTTCACCTCTCAGTGTCGACGACTGTGTGAGTTTCTGTTTGCTAGAAGTGAAACTAGTCTGAGCTCTGATCTGAACAACATGTGATTCTACAGTGAATGGAGCCTGTCAGCTCTCACACTTCACCACATGCTGGTTACACCCATCTTCAATGTAGAGATCTAAAGGGGAGGGAACAAGGAAACATGAGGAAATATGAGTGGAGCTGCTCCAGGAAGAGGGAGTGGTTATCAGACGTTGACTAATTCCAGGAGGAGAAACAGTTTGAAACTTTTTACAGCAGAGCACATTTAAAAACGTTGGTCAGTTAAATGTTTAGGTGGTAAAATGAGCTAAAACACAGTTTGATGACACATTTTCATGACGACTATAATTCACATACATTAGATGAAACAGAGAAAATAACCACTGCAGTAGAAGTAAGAAAATCACAAACCCCTTCACTACATCCTTCCGTGTGAGGAACACTCTACGAGACGAAGGCAGATTATAATTCAAGTCTACCACAAAGAGAAGGACATGAATGAATGCTCCAGATCTTTACCTGCTGATTGTAGTTTTCTTCTAGTTTCCTCCCTGTTGAAGTATTTCTAGATTATAAATATCTTCATGCAGAGTGAGACTCCACTGAATAAACTCTAAGGATTGTTAAACATGGTCGTCATAGAGTTAAACTAAAAACTTCTTCCTCCTTCCTTGTTGTTGTCGTCAGTGTTGCCTGACGTCAGTACAGCTGCATTAGAACTGGTGCATCATGGGAAATGCAGTTCTCCTGCTGCACAGTCTTCAAATGTCTAGCACTGTGTTTGTGTTTAACATCTGTCATCCTTATGAGACAGTCACTGATCTGCAGCTTGAGGCCAGAATGCACCACAAATAATCTTTACCTTTAAATAATTAATAATAATAATACATTTTATTTAAAAGCACTTTTCAAGGGTGAGGAAGTCAGAAAGGTCAGAGAGGAAGGAGGGGTTTGATTTGGGAGGGCGGTAGATTCACTGAGATAAATTCCTCGTATTTGACATAAATAAATTCTTCATTCTGTCCTCGCACTCATACAAGGACTTTTACTGAATACAAACCCATCAACCTCGTGTGCGTTTTGTCGGCCATCAGCACGCCACGTCGTCTCTGTGTTGGTTGCGCGGTAGTCGTCAGCTGCTGGAGAAGGAAGGCGACGAGCTGATGGACTTGTTCTGAGAGGACAGAGAGACGTTCAGGCTGGACGACAGCTTTGGCGTCTTCCACACCTTCTGCTCAAAGTTCACCAATGCCGTCAAGGTACGTTGGGTACATTGGGACGTTTAGGTTTAGGCTTTAGTACAGACACAGAGAGAAACTCAGCATCAGCTCCTCTTTAGTCCATGTTTGATGTGACTTTAGATTTTCTGTGGATTTTATGACTTGTTTGCTTCTTGTTTGCTGGACAGTTTTATTTCCTTTTTGCTGGTGAATCAGTTTAAATGTTGAAAAAGTCTCAGTGAGAAAATTAGATTCAAATAATGACGTGGCTTCACTTGTTCTGATTGTTCTCATGAAAAGGTTATTTGCTCCTCAACATTTACATTTGACTCTGCTGACACCTAGTGGCAAAAGACAGAAACTGTCTCATTAGCACAAAGTGCAGTAACTGACTTGAATCATTATGTAGGAGCCATTAATGCATGATATGTTTCTGTTAGTAGTAAGGTTAAGGGATATTGTTTGGGTTTTTGTGTTTATTAGGATATCGTTCATGTGATCATGTTTATTAGGGGAATAGTCAGACAGTTGTGGACTGTGTGAAACCTTCTTAAGACACAGTCAGTCAGTCATCTTCTAAACCCGTTTAGTCCTGTTAGGGGTCACGGGGGTCTGCTGGAGCCTATCCCAGCTGTCATCAGGCCAGAGACCCTCTTGCTGTGAGGCATCAGTGCTAACCACCTCGCCACTGTGCCGCCCCTTAAGACAATGTCCTTCCAGTCATTTCTAAATGTTGGAGTCAAGTCCTTTTCAAATGCCAACTGGATCAGATTGACTTTGCGTTGATGAAGCACAGTTAGACAATGCTCTGTGAAGACATTTTTAAAAGTGGGAAATTCATTTTCAAAGGACGCAGGGCTGGTTTACATGCCTACAATTTTATTAGTAAAGAAGCTGATGAAGTCATTACTACTGAGGGCTAAAGGAATAGATGGATCAACAGAGCTGTGGCTCTTTGTCAGCCTGGCTACAGAGCTGAAAACAAATCTGGGCTTGTTCTTGTTTTCTTCTATTAATGATGAATAATATGCTGTTCTAATATTACAGAGAGCTTTTTCATAAGTTGTTAAACTATCTTTCCAGGCTACGTGAGCTTCTTCAGAATCAGTGGAATGACAGATTCTTTCCATCTTTCAGACTGCCTGCTTTGAACAGATCAACTGTGAATTATACCAGAGAGCTAGGCTCCTCCCATTCATGACCTTCTTTATCAGAGGAGCAGCTAAGTTTAGAGCTGAGCTAAGAGATGCTGCAGAGCCATCGACAAAATCATCTATTAGTGCAGGAGTTAAATTGTGGTTGCGGTCGTCCACATCATTGACACATGGCACAGATGTAAATAAAGAAGGAATTAACTCCTTATATCTAGTTACAGCATCATCAGATAAATATCTACTGGAATGAAATGTCTTTTTAGTTCCTGTGTTATCCATTATTGTAAATTCAAACGTTGTGAGGAAATGATCAGACAGAAGAAGGTTATGAGTAAATACTGTTAAACCTTCAGGTTCTATGTGTGTGATTAAAACTGTGAGTTGATCCATTTATATTCTGAGAAAAGCCAATTGAGTCTAATAATGATGTAAATGAGGAGCTAAGGCTGTCACTGACAACATCAACATGGATGTTAAAGTCACCTACTACAATGACTTGATCTGTTCTAAGAACTAAATCACATAGAAACTCAGAGGAAGGAGCAGGTGGGCGATACACCACGATAAGTCTGGGTGAGGAAGACTAAGAGTAAGACTTTCAAATGAATTAAAGCTCTGCTTAGGTCTAGGATTAATAGAGGAATCAGAGAGGAAGATTGCTGCCACTCCTCCTCCTCCACCTGTGCTTGGAGGAACGTGATAGTTTCTATGACTGGGTGACGTAGACTCATTTAAACGAACATATTCATCATCCTGCAGCCACGTTTCAGTCAAACTGAACAGATCAATCTGATGATCAGTTATCAGATCATTCACTGAAAGAGATTTAGACCAGAGAGATCTGGCGTTTAAAAGATTTCATTCTCCCATTCTTTTGTTCTACCAATGAATTTGTACTGATTTGTATCAGGTTCCTATAAAGAACTCCTCTTTTGTTGTTTCTGTGATTTAAAGAATCTGGGAGCAGACAGAACATCTGTGGAGTTTAGAGAGTTTTGGGTGTGAGACAGTCCTAGAGAAGCAGCAGAGAAGTGTGTCAGACTACAACTCTGCCTCCTGATATGATGGGGAGTGAACACTCTGAACATGCCTGTGAATCTTTGATCACCTTTGACTGCAGCTCCCACATTCCCATGTTTGTCCCGGTACAAAGCTGTTACTGTAAGTGGCTGTTTAGGATCTTTGAAGAAGAGTTCTTCACATTGTTTGTCTGATCCTGGAGTCGTTAGCTAATGAGTGCTAATGTGCATTTCACATTCTCTGCTTGCACTGCATTTCCTGCTTTGTTTCAGTTTTCAAAGCTGCTGTGACTGATGCTGGGCCTGTTGTTATTGGATCAATGCTGAACCAATAATAAGGTTGAGTTCTGCCTGTCATTCTGACTGCTGTCATGTCTTTCCCTGTTGCTTTTATTCCTAGTTTTAGTTCCCACATACCATCCCTCCCTAAGAGGTCGACAGGACAACAGGAGGAAAGTACCATTTGTAATGTTGCAGTGAAACCAGTAACTGGATCATAAAGGTTTGTCTGTTGTGTTCAGGACTCAACGACTCCATTTCCAGCCGATGACTATGAACTATCATCCTGTGGTTTGACGTTTGCAGCCGTGTGGAGCTTCATCTGCTCGTAGCACAGTTTGCTCCAGAATCCCAAAGGAACACTGTCTCCTGACCACAAACATTAAGAGTGAGAAAAGGTTTTTCTCCTTCTGCATGCAGCAACCAATCACTTCTCCGTGTACGTGTGGCTCATATTCTTGATTGGTCAAAAGTCAAAGTCATGTTCTGGTCTTCTGTCCGTGTTCACGTCATCGTCATTGAGCGCGTACGTACGTGACCTGATTTCGTGGCGGTCAGTCATGCCGATGCTCGTCCGCCGCCTCCTCGTCCCGTCCCCCACCATAATCCGCAAGAATGTAGAAACACAAAAGCACTCCTCACCGTGTTCGTACCATCAGAGTCTTGTTCCTTTCTCCATCTTCTAAGATGTTCAACATGAACATGAATCTTGAATCATCGGTCAGATCTCTGGTTTTGTTTTTACTCTGATTGACCCCCATGGTTTTTATGAATGGATTTGATCCTCCTACAACTACTGTTTTAAAGATTTGTTTTTATTTTTTTCTATCAGTTATCTTCACTAAGCTTAGAATCCTACGTCCATTTTCAATAGGTCTTCCACAACTCAGTACTGTTTCTAGTCCTTCACTGTCTCATAGGTTCTTTTATAACCTCTTTTTATTGCTGAGAAGAGATAAACTCTATTGAATCTATTTTTTCGCCGACTAAAGAAACAGACTTCTCACCTTTGTTCGATCCCGTTGACCAACCCGTCCCTCCTCCTCCTCCTCCTTCTGTGGAATGCATTATTCTGAATTCACAGATAAGGATTTTAGTTGCACCATGCACGGTCTTTACATTCCCAGGTTTGGAGAAGGAAAAGGAACGGCACCAGGGATCCAGCTCCAAGGACCAAATTATGTGAGGTGAACAAAGGAATCACCACTCTGGCAATGAGGATCTCCAAGTCAGTGTTTCTTTATTCAAGCAGTGCACAGAATCTCACAAAGTGTACATGACTGCCCAGTTACAGCTAAATGTGCCTTTGATTATGAGAAGATGGAGCCAAATTATTGACCATCTAGCCTCAGACTCTTATACCTCTAAATGTATAGAACTAGATAAGTGCATATGTGCTCTACCTTTTATACAGTGACATCTCTGGGTGACAGTCCAGACCCAATACCACCATGAGTTTTTGTTTCCTTCTGTGATGTTAATAGACTAAACTCTGTGGTGTTTAAACTCTGTCAACTTTTATTAATTACTCAAGTAAATTTTATTGGAAGCACAAAAAACAGCAACAAAGAATGTAGAAGAAAAAACCTTTAGATGTCCACGTTGAGACTAACATAAAGTCCATCCATGTGTTTTAATGGAAGAATAAACTGGTTATATTGAAGAAAACTCTTTACATCAATCAATATGTCGACATGATCAGATAAATTCAAGGCTCCAGGGAAAAACAAATCAACTCCAATACAACGATAGAACAAACAAATGCAAATGAGTTTTATATCAAAGTCAAAATCCTTGACTTTTATTCCTACTCACTAATTTAACTAGAACTAATAAAAGTTAAAGACAAATGACAAAAACAGCAGCTTCATTCATCATGTGAAGCTTCAGCTTGAGACTAAAAGACACATTTTAACCAACTGTCCCTGAAGTGACTTCTGTCTATTTGACTTTAATCAACTCAGCAGTGGATCCAGGACCAAGACCAAGTCCAGCATAGAGAGGCTGAGTGAATGTGGTCTGGACTCTGTGGAGGAGAGTCATGGTTTCAGAGACGCTGTAGAAAGACAGAATACCTGCTCTGTGATCCAGGTACACTCCTACTCTGGAGGAAACAGGACCTGAGACGTTAGTTGAGACATTGTTGTAGTAAAATTTATAACTGTTTGTGTAACAATATAATGACCAAGATTTGTCATTGAATCCAAATATACATTCATCTGAGCTCCCTGCTCTGCTGATATTCTTGTATGCAACTGCTACATTAACTACTCTTCCACTCCACTCCACCTCCCAGTAACAACGTCCAGTCAGACTCTCTCTACTCAGGACCTGAGAATAATCAGTGAATCTGTCTGGATGATCAGAATAAGACTGTTGTTGATCCATTCTTGTTACTTTTCTGTTCCCCTCAGATAATAACAGCTCTGTGTGTGCTGTGTTTGGATCCAGTGTGATTTCACGTGAATATTTCAAGAATTCATCTCTGGTCTTTGGCTCTGGTTGTGACAGTAAAACATCCACTTCAGTCACTGTCAGTGAGATGTTTGTCCATGTCTCTCTCAGAGTGTCCTGTAGTTTCTCTCTGGTCTCTGTCACAGCTGCTTTCACGTCATCAAAGTACCTCAGAGGACGAATCTTGATGCTGGATGAGTGTGTAGACTCACTGGGTGGTGGCAGTGAGGGGTAGTTGTGTAGAAACTGGTTGTGATCCTCTGTGTTTAAGAGCTGCTTCAGCTCGGAGCCTTTCCTCTCCAGCTCAGTGATCTCCTGCTCCAGCTTCTCCTGAACATCTTTGACTCGACTCTTTTCAGTTTCCTGCTGGGATCTGACCAGCTGCTCAACATCAGAGCTTGTTTTCTGGATGAGACGGATCATCTCAGTGAAGATCTCCTGACTGTCCTCCACTGTTTTATCAGCAGAGCCATTGATGGCCTTCAGCTCCTGTCCAAGCAGCTCCACATCTTTCTTTCTCTCCTGGATTCCCTGCAGGATTTTTTGTAGCATCACCTCCACCTCCTTCTGCTTCTCTCTCCTTTCTGCTGCAGCTGGGACTGTTTCGTGTCCTTCATGTTCATCCATTGTGCAGAGATAACAGATAGTCTGCTGATCAGTACGACAGAACATCTTCATCACCTCATCATGATGAGAGCAGATGTTCTCCTGGAGCTTCTTGGAGGGCTCCACCAGCTTGTGTTTCTTGAACTGAGCTACATCATAGTGAGGTTGGAGGTGTCTCTCACAGTAAGAGGCCAGACAGACCAGACAGGACTTGAAGGCTTTCAGCTTCCTCCCAGTGCAGACATCACAGGCCACATCTTCAGGTCCAGCATAGCAGTGATCAGCTGGAGCAGCTTGGAGTCCAGTCTTCTTCAGCTGCTCCACTAACTCTGCTAACATGGTGTTTTTCTCCAGGACAGGCCTCGGTGTGAAAGTCTTCCTGCACTGAGGGCAGCTGTAGATTCCCTTCTGGTCTTCTCCATCCCAGTGGCTTTTAATACAGTTCTTGCAGTAGCTGTGTCCACAGTGAATAGACACAGGATCCTTCAGTAGATCCAGACAGATGGAACAAGAGAAGGTTTCTCTGTCCAGCTGAACTCCTTTCTGCTCCATTTCTCCTCTCAGTGTCGACGACTGTGTGAGTTTCTGTTTGCTAGAAGTGAAACTAGTCTGAGCTCTGATCTGAACAACATGTGATTCTACAGTGAATGGAGCCTGTCAGCTCTCACACTTCACCACATGCTGGTTACACCCATCTTCAATGTAGAGATCTAAAGGGGAGGGAACAAGGAAACATGAGGAAATATGAGTGGAGCTGCTCCAGGAAGAGGGAGTGGTTATCAGACGTTGACTAATTCCAGAAGGAGAAACCGTTAGAAACTTTTTACAGCAGAGCACATTTAAAAACGTTGGTCAGCTAAATGTTTAGGTGGTAAAATGAGCTAAAACACAGTTTGATGACACATTTTCATGACGACTATAATTCACATACATTAGATGAAACAGAGAAAATAACCACTGCAGTAGAAGTAAGAAAATCACAAACCCCTTCACTACATCCTTCCGTGTGAGGAACACTCTACGAGACGAAGGCAGATTATAATCCAAGTCTACCACAAAGAGAAGGACATGAATGAATGCTCCAGATCTTTACCTGCTGATTGTAGTTTTCTTCTAGTTTCCTCCCTGTTGAAGTATTTCTAGATTATAAATTTCTTCATGCAGAGTGAGACACCACTGAATAAACTCTAAGGATTGTTAAACATGGTCGTCGTAGAGTTAAACTGAAGACTTCTTCCTCCTTCCTTGTTGTTGTTGTCAGTGTTGTCTGACGTCAGTACAACTGCATTAGAACTGGTGCATCATGGGAAATGCAGTTCTCCTGCTGCACAGTCTTCAAATGTCCAGGACTGTGTTTGTGTTTAACATCTGTCATCCTTATGAGACAGTCACTGATCTGCAGCTTGAGGCCAGAATGCACCACAAATAATCTTTACCTTTGAATAATTAATAATAATAATACATTTTATTTAAAAGCACTATTCAAGGGTGAGGAAGTCAGAAAGGTCAGAGAGGAAGGAGGGGTTTGGTTTGGGAGGGCGGTTGATTCACTGAGACAAATTCCTCGTATTTGACATAAATAAATTCTTCATTCTGTCCTCGCACTCATACAAGGACTTTTACTGAATACAAACCCATCAACCTCGTGTGCGTTTTGTCGGCCATCAGCACGCCACGTCGTCTCTGCGTTGGTTGCGCGGTAGTCGTCAGCTGCTGGAGAAGGAAGGCGACGAGCTGATGGACTTGTTCTGAGAGGACAGAGAGACGTTCAGGCTGGACGACAGCTTCGGCGTCTTCCACACCTTCTGCTCAAAGTTCACCGATGCCATCAAGGTACGTTGGGTACATTGGGACGTTTAGGTTTAGGCTTTAGTACAGACACAGAGAGAAACTCAGCATCAGCTCCTCTTTAGTCCATGTTTGATGTGACTTTAGATTTTCTGTGGATTTTATGACTTGTTTGCTTCTTGTTTGCTGGACAGTTTTATTTCCTTTTTGCTGGTGAATCAGTTTAAATGTTGAAAAAGTCTCAGTGAGATAATTAGATTCAAATAATGACGTGGCTTCACTTGTTCTGATTGTTCTCATGAAAAGGTTATTTGCTCCTCAACGTTTACATTTGACTCTGCTGACACCTAGTGGCCAAAGACAGAAACTGTCTCATTAGCCCAAAGTGCAGTAACTGACTTGAATCATTATGTAGGAGCCATTAATGCATTATATGTTTCTGTTAGTAGTAAGGTTCAGGGATATTGTTTGTGTTTTTGTGTTTATTAGGATATTGTTCATGTGATCATGTTTATTAGGGGAATAGTCAGACAGTTGTGGACTGTGTGAAACCTTCTTAAGACACAGTCCTTCCACTCATTAATACATTTTCAAGTCCTTTCCAAACGTCAGCTGGATCAGATTGTCTTTGCGTTGATGAAGCGCACTTAGGCGATGCTCTGTGAAGACATTTTTAAAAGTGGAAAATGAATTTTCACAGGACGCGGCGCCGGCTCCAAAAGTCAGGCCATGTTTAAATGCAAGCCCCCTTATTGCTACTGTGCAGAATACATCCAAATGTAAAGTGCAGCATGAAAAGACACAGGGAAATGAAATCAAACCAACAAATTCAGCCATAAGGTCTAAAATATTGTGGAACATATATATGAAAACAATTGTTCCTGTGGGGATGCCCACGACAATTTAAAGTGATTCACTGTTAAAAGATGCTATAAGTGATCAGTTCTACAAAGTTAAGAGATGAACTGAATGGTTTAAAAAGATTATTTAAAGTCAACTGAATCTTAAGAGACCTCTAAAAATGGAGTTTGTTGCAAATCCTTTAAAATGTGTTAATGAGTTTATTGTAAATCTCAAACTGCTTCTAATGAACCAGAAATAGAGCTGATGCTATGTGTTCTATTTTTACTCTATTTTGTAATTCATCTCTTTTTAAACACATGTGAAGCATGTGTTGGAGGCGTTTCTTGTTCGTTTAAATCAGTGTTCATGTATTTACTTGCAGTTCCAGGGTTTTACCTAGGGGGCGCACCAGTGTGGATGGGGATATAGCTAAGTTACAGGTGGGGGAAATCAGGTGTGTGTGTTTGGTTTAAGAAGCAAAAAGTTTTTGACCGTGTCAACCGGGACCTTGTCGGAATGGCTGACGTTTTAAGTGTGTGGATTTGGGACAGTGCTGTGGTATATTCAATGTGGTGAGAGTTTAATTTGTTTGACTGAAAATAAACGGATCACAAGAATCCTCTATATGGAACGAACTGGATGTTGTTGATGGTTTATCTTTAAGTTCCTGTGGTTTGCTTTAAGTCAATTGAAGTCAAACAGTTGCTTCATTGGAACGTGAAGCAACGACTGGAACGTCGTTTACGGGATTCAACAGCTGTTCGTTGAGGACACGGTTGGATTTATGTGTTCGCTGAGGACAGTTGGACAATGGATGGACATTGAGCGCTTTGGCTGCTGGTAAGAGGACCACGGACAGGAACCATCACCGGGACATCGGCTACATTCTGCCGGCCAACAACTGACAGAATGGACAGAGGTATGTGTAGCGGTACCAACAATTCATGGCCATTAGAAAGTTGTGTCAACACATGAACTTTTAGTTGGTGTAATGTTTCCTTACTTCTGTTTCACATTAATAATCAGGCTCCAGTCTGACAGTCATTACCGTGCTTCTTTATTTACTCTCGCATATATCTGTGTTCCCAGACACTACACCACTCCCCTCCTAGATAATGACTTCTATTACGATAACTCATTATACAACTCATTAACTTGTTGAAGTTTCACCAACTTGTAGTAACATACGTAACCTTGAAATACTGGCCTTTTAACATATCATGCTTGTAACAGACTCAACTATACCTTTACTGTGACACATTAGTGATCAATACTCTCGCATAGAAAACATAAATTCCACTTCATTTTACTGCACCCAAAAGCTGCTAAGGCTAGGAATGTATTCAAACTCATCAATTTAAACAGTCTTATTAAAACCATAAACTTATTTTCACCGTAACTCCTTCAATTTACTCAAAATATACGCACAAAAACGTCACGTACGTACTCACTCACGTAAAAGTTCGGATGAATCAAGAGTGAAATGTCCAGGAACTTTGTCCGTGCCAACGCCAACGACGTGTCTGGCGTACGTAGGATTCTACAGATGTGGATCCTTTGGCTTTGACACTTAGAGGTGATGCTGGGAAACTGTTGTGATGTGCACATCAGAGACACGCGAACAATTAACACTGATGAACAAGTGTCTGTAATTATATGAGTGGATATAAAACCATGCGCAAAGTGGTGCAGAAAATGTCGTTAACAACAATGGCAGCTTTAGCGCTACTAGAAGATATTGCAAACGGTGCAATAAGAAGAGAGCGTGTATTCAGAGACAGAGATGATTTACTGTCAAATAATGACAACAGTCTCATCAGCCGCTTTAGGTTCAAGAAGGGCAATCCTTCTGGAACTGTGAGATGAGCTTCGGCCGGCATTGGAGCGCGACACAGTGATGAGCAATGCGTTGCCTGTGTCCGTACAGGTACTGACCACACTGGGGTTCCTCGCAACCGGGGCATTCCAGAGGGAGCTGTGCGACCAATCGGGACTGAGCCAGTCGACCCTGAGCAGAGCCATGAAAGGCGTGTGGGGCGGAGTTATCCTCATGTCAGCCAGGTAGATCAGATTCCCACTCGGACCACCTGTGGTCTGCTGGTCAGGAAGCTGTAGATCCACCTGCACAGCGAGGAGTCTAGGCCCAGGCCATGCAGCTTAGCAGCCAGTCTGGAGGGAACTGTGGTATTGAATGCTGAGCTGACGTCAACAAACAGCACTCTCACATAGTGTCCCTTACCACTGTCCACGTGGGACAGGGTCTTGTAGAGGAGGAGGTTTATGGCATCATCTGTGGATCTGTCCGGCCGGTATGAAAACTGTAGTGGATCCAGGGGGAACTATCTTTCCAGGCTATGTGAGCTTCTTCAGAATCAGTGGAATGACAGATTCTTTCCATCTTTCAGACTGCCTGCTTTGAACAGATCAACTGTGAATTATACCAGAGAGCTAGGCTCCTCCCATTCATGACCTTCTTTATCAGAGGAGCAGCTAAGTTTAGAGCTGAGCTAAGAGATGCTGCAGAGCCATCGACAAAATCATCTGTTAGTGCAGGAGTTAAATTGTGGTTGCTGTCGTCCACATCATTGACACATGGCACAGATGTAAATAAAGAAGGAATTAACTCCTTATATCTAGTTACAGCATCATCAGATAAACATCTACTGTAATGAAATGTCTTTTTAGTTCCTGTGTTATCCATTATTGTAAATTCAAACGTTGTGAGGAAATGATCAGACAGAAGAAGGTTATGAGTAAATACTGTTAAACCTTCAGGTTCTATGTGTGTGATTAAAACTGTGAGTTGATCCGTTTATATTGTGAGAAAAGCCAATTGAATCTAATAATGATGTAAATGAGGAGCTAAGGCTGTCACTGACAACATCAACATGGATGTTAAAGTCACCTACTACAATGACTTGATCTGTTCTAAGAACTAAATCACATAGAAACTCAGAGGAAGGAGCAGGTGGGCGATACACCACGACAAGTCTGGGTGAGGAAGACTAAGAGGAAGACTTTCAATGAATTAAAGCTCTGCTTAGGTCTAGGATTAATAGAGGAATGGAGTTGGGAGGCAACTGTTTTTTCAAGAATTTTGGAGATGAAGGGTAGATTAGATATGGGACGGAAATAGTTGAAGTCAGAGGGGTCTGCACCAGGTGATTTCTGAGAGAGTGGGGAGCTGGAAGGAGGAGAATGAGTGTATGAATGGGTAAGAGTCAGCTGGGATACTAAAGTGAGGAGTTGTGCCTAGGTGCTGATGAATATTCTGAATTTGTTCAATGAAAAATGACATTATGGAGTTACAGAAGGAAGTTGTGTACAAGTGAGGGGGGAGAGAGTCTTGAGGTTGGGTGATATTGTTAAGTAGAGAGAACAGTGACTTATAGTTGCCTTTGTTGGCGGTGATTATACTGGAGTAATAGTGGGTTTTGGTGCAGTCAATGCAGTCCTTATAACATAAGATGTGGTTATTGGACATTTCTTTGTGGATAGTGAGACCAGTTTTTCTATGGAGACGTTCAAGTTGCCGACCTCTGGCTTTCATGCGACGAAGGTCGGGGGTGAACCAAGGGGCGGAAACAGAAGAAGAAACAGATCTGGTTTTTAATGGAGCGAGGGAATTAAGAATATTATGGAGACCGGTGTTGTAATGAGAGACCAGAGCATCAGGAGTGGAGAGATTGTGGATGTCAGGGAGGCAGGAGGACTGAATACTTAAAGTGAGGGTGGCAGGAACGATATTCTTTGTGTTCCGCAAAGAAACAAGGCGTGTTTTTTTTTTTTACAGATGGAGAGGGTGAGTTTCACTGTAAATGAGAGGAGAAAGTGATCAGTGATGGGGAGTTCATCGGCTGTAAGGTCGAGAGGGGTGACACCAGAACATCAGATTAAATCCAGGATGTGTCCTTTGGAGTGTGTGGGGAGAGTGGTATGTTGCTGACATCCACAACTATCTAAACAGGAAATAAAGTCTTTGGTGAGAGGCAGATTGATATTGTCCATGTGGATGTTAAAATCTCCCAGAAGTGTTTGGTGAGAGGGAGGATAAATGGGTGAGAAAAGCTGCAAAGTCATTTAAAAACTCACTGTTCGGTTTAGGGGGGCGATAAACAGTAGCCACGAGGTTGACAGGTGTAAACAAACCCACTAGGAGTGGATTCATTCAGCTGAGAGAAGTCGCTGGGCTGTTGTCTCGGTTAGACAGAGGAAGTCAAGCTTACGATCAACAACAAGGTCCTGGATGAGATGTCCCTTGCTTGTCAGTGAGCGGATGTTGAGCAGAGCGAAGTTTAGTGAGGTGTCGTCACAGCTGGTGGTGGTGCGAGCCGACCGGGCTAAGCGGGCTAAGTGGTCGACAGCCCGGCTGGTGGAGCGTGGAGGGCGACGACAGCTGGACCAGATGGACTTTATACCTGTTGAACTGTTGTGGAGGAAATGCCGGCGGGATCCCCGGTGGATATATCTCCGGCGAGGCTGGAAGGCGATGTTTGGGTGAAGGTGGAGAGCTTCAGGCGCAGGTCCAGGCAGGTGGTAGCGCAGCCGTAGCAGGTCGGTGGCCGAGTACTGAAGCACACCCGTCACTAGCTGGTGAACAGGCAGTAGAAACAGCCAGGCGCAGACAAACAGGGTGTATGTCCTACCGGCCCGCATTGTGGACGAGGCAGCATCGACGGCTAGAAACGCCAGGTGAGGCTCAGACCGGGACAGAACAGGTGAGCTAGCAGTGAAGGCTCACACAAACGGTAGTGCCGACAGATCGTTTGAGTATCCAAATGAAGGCAATTACACTCGATTAGGTCACTGAACCATAAAATGACTCAGGAAAGTCTAAAAAGTTAAAAAAGTAAAAGGTTACCGGCGAGAAGCGAATTGTGCCAGCGTTCCCTCGAAACCGGAAGTTATCTGCTCAGTAGACTCATTTAAACGAACATATTCATCATCCTGCAGCCACGTTTCAGTCAAACTGAACAGATCAATCTGATGATCAGTTATCAGATCATTCACTGAAAGAGATTTAGACCAGAGAGATCTGGCGTTTAAAAGATTTCATTCTCCCATTCTTTTGTTCTACCAATGAATTTGTACTGATTTGTATCAGGTTCCTATAAAGAACTCCTCTTTTGTTGTTTTTGTGATTTAAAGAATCTGGGAGCAGACAGAACATCTGTGGAGTTTAGAGAGTTTTGGGTGTGAGACAGTCCTAGAGAAGCAGCAGAGAAGTGTGTCAGACTACAACTCTGCCTCCTGATATGATGGGGAGTGAACACTCTGAACATGCCTGTGAATCTTTGATCACCTTTGACTGCAGCTCCCACATTCCCATGTTTGTCCCGGTACAAAGCTGTTACTGTAAGTGGCTGTTTAGGATCTTTGAAGAAGAGTTCTTCACATTGTTTGTCTGATCCTGGAGTCGTTAGCTAATGAGTGCTAATGTGCATTTCACATTCTCTGCTTGCACTGCATTTCCTGCTTTGTTTCAGTTTTCAAAGCTGCTGTGACTGATGCTGGGCCTGTTGTTATTGGATCAATGCTGAACCAATAATAAGGTTGAGTTCTGCCTGTCATTCTGACTGCTGTCATGTCTTTCCCTGTTGCTTTTATTCCTAGTTTTAGTTCCCACATACCATCCCTCCCTAAGAGGTCGACAGGACAACAGGAGGAAAGTACCATTTGTAATGTTGCAGTGAAACCAGTAACTGGATCATAAAGGTTTGTCTGTTGTGTTCAGGACTCAACGACTCCATTTCCAGCCGATGACTATGAACTATCATCCTGTGGTTTGACGTTTGCAGCCGTGTGGAGCTTCATCTGCTCGTAGCACAGTTTGCTCCAGAATCCCAAAGGAACGCTGTCTCCTGACCACAAACATTAAGAGTGAGAAAAGGTTTTTCTCCTTCTGCATGCAGCAACCAATCACTTCTCCGTGTACGTGTGGCTCATATTCTTGGTTGGTCAAAAGTCAAAGTCATGTTCTGGTCTTCTGTCCGTGTTCACGTCATCGTCATTGAGCGCGTACGTACGTGACCTGATTTCGTGGCGGTCAGTCATGCCGATGCTCGTCCGCCGCCTCCTCGTCCCGTCCCCCACCATAATCCGCAAGAATGTAGAAACACAAAAGCACTCCTCACCGTGCTCGTACCATCAGAGTCTTGTTCCTTTCTCCATCTTCTAAGATGTTCAACATGAACATGAATCTTGAATCATCGGTCAGATCTCTGGTTTTGTTTTTACTCTGATTGACCCCCATGGTTTTTATGAATGGATTTGATCCTCCTACAACTACTGTTTTAAAGATTTGTTTTTATTTGTTTTCTATCAGTTATCTTCACTAAGCTTAGAATCCTACGTCCATTTTCAATAGGTCTTCCACAACTCAGTACTGTTTCTAGGCCTTCACTGTCTCATACACTGTAATAAACAATTCAAGAGCCCAGTAAATGTAACATTAATATATAGGTAGGCATGCTTAATAAAAATGCTGAATGTCATCATGATGGGTATTTGATTTGACTACATCAAAATTCATTAGTAAAAATCCAACAGGAATCTTTGTGTGAAATATCCATACTAAAATTAAGTTTATGTCTTTAAAATAAATTCATATTTGACTCACAGATTATATTATTTAAATATTTGTAATAATAAATGTATGTTTTCAACAAGATTTTTGAGAATGCACTACAAATATCAATTAGCTTTAAGTACGTGTAGTTATCAAACAAGTCAACTCAATTTTATTGGACAGTAACTTAACAACTTAAAAAAATCAAGTAAGCGGAACCGACTAAGTGACGTCTTTCCCTGACGGTCAGTGTTGCCAGGTGTACGATAATTATCGTATTTGTACGATAATTTGGCCCTCTGTACGATGTACGATCAATAATCCCAAAAAGGGCCAAATGTACGATAATTTGACCATTTCAAACATTTTATTTTTCTCATTTTATTTCCCGACAAGTTAGAGGATCACAAAATCATCCTCACTGCGTGTCGACTGTAAAAAAAAACAAAAAAAACGGACAACCCCACTTGGGAGGGGGGGGGGTACTGGGGGTACTGACGTTACAAAGCCGTGAGTGCCCATAGGACGCTATTATACACTAGACTGACTATAGTGCATCAGCATATTTGACTATAGTGCATCAATAGGCTTGTTATTTTGGTTATAAAAGGTGTACGATAATTTCCCTCAAAATACGATAATTTTATGCCTCTGGTACGATAATCCTACATTTCCCACCTGGCAACGCTGCTGACGGTTGGGACAGATCTGAAAAAGATGGACGCAGGCATGGAAGAGCATGTGGCCGACGTGCTGGCGGGCACAGCGGATTGACTTGAATATCAACTTGACCTGACCGTAAGTAGCTGATTTTGAATGAATTTATTTTTTATGATAACATTCCTTTGCATTAAATATCAATTTAACGTTACAAACATTACTATCGCGAAGAAGCCATTCCTCACCAAAGCTAATTGGCCTTGTTAGCTAACGTTATTTTAATGGCTTGACTTATTTGAAACACTGTGAACATTGTGTCGAGCATGTTGTGGCATATTTTAAGGTGGAGACAGTTTTGGCAATAAAATTTAAAACTTTTGTCCGTGCTAAGTTAGCCATATTCAGACTAGCTTTGTAGTTCGGTTTCAGACCGCGTGAACGTTAATTCTGGCGCCGGACCAACTCGGCCCGACCCACGGGTTATGGCAGAACAAGCCCCCGGTCACCACCGCTTTTTTTAACCTCCTCCTCTCTCTCTCTACGGTTGCGTGCCGTGTTAACCAGCACCGAAAATAGCGGGTTTTCAAGCTCAGAATGCACTGTTGTTGCACGCGCTGCATATTTTTTTCGAGTTCGGCTGGAAGTGAGTGTCAGTCTGCTTCAGATATCCGCGATTTGGCTGTCTTTTGAGCTGCTCTAACCGTCGACCTGGTTCACCACGGCGAGGTGGTCTTGGCCGAAGCGGTGTGCACGGGTTTTTGTTGAGTTTATAGCCGTAAACTACGTTATCCGAAATGTGGTCCATGTATAACTGTGGACGCCTCCTTCCCATGCCGTCTCCGCTCTTATCTCCTTTTCTCTGTTTTTAATTTCATATGCTTAAAAGTCAAAAATGGAAGGGGAAAATTGTTTCTATGGTGTAAATGATATTATAAAAATTAAGCTATAAGTAATTAAGATTAAACATGACTAAACATGACTAAGGAAAAAGTAAGTTGTGCTGTGCCTGTGTTTGTGTATCATAGTTGTCTCAAATGTTAACGTCTCAGGCTGGGCTCTGTCTTATATTAATTTTCAGTGCAGGTCTCTTGTCTGTCTCACTGTAGCCAGTGTGTGTGTAGTAGGCTTTTTTAAAAGTTCACAGTGGCAGTTCATAGTGGCTTGTATGTTTGGTGGTTAGTTAGGTGGTTAGTTAAAGTGTTTTTCATGCATTATTTTCAAAATCTGCTTTTCAGCATGGGAAGCAAACGCTGAGGAAGAGTGAGTGGAGAGGTAAGTTGTTTGGATTTAATAGTAGCAAAGCACAACGAATATTTATTATAAATTTTGTGGGAAGATATACTTGCTTTAGCAGGTAACAGAGATTTTTATTGTGGTCACATTTTTTCTTTTTGCTTATGTTACAGAATCGGCGTGGGAGCCATAGAAGTGCACGTATCAAGGAGAAAGATTGAGGGAGGACGAACAGCAGAAGGCCACACTTGACCCAGATCACCACGACCACCTTATTGCATGATCTTTGGCGTGTGAGCTGCTGATGCTTCCTATAAACCCACAGTAAGGTAACAGTGTATGGAATGGCACTGCAAGCTCTGCACATTTGTGGCATCATCGAAGGGGGGACTTCTTAAGCACTATCGACTGAAACATGGACATTTTGGTCGTGGACATTATCTGCCTTGTATTCATTTGAACTGTCCATGTTCCTTTAAAACTTGGAGTGCCTTGCGTGCACACTTGTATAGAGCTCACAAATCAGAGGATTTTGGTTGCTGCTAGTATGTGCAGAAGTTGGGGGGAAAAAATGTAACTTTCTGTGGGAAAATTGTTTTAAAATAAACTTTTCCTGATTTGTGAAGTCTTGGTCATATTCATTTATAGTAGCTACTGAATATCCTCAAATAAAAATAAAAAATAAAAAAATCAGTCAGTACAACACATTTTTTTTAGTAAGTCACTGGCAAATTTGCAAGTATCTCCTATAAATGTTTTCAATTATATTTACTGAGTTTTTTTTAGTGTTTTTACTCAGGTTTTTTCATATGATTAACACAGCATTTCAGTTACATTTACTTAATTTATGTGGTATTTGAGCCAAGTCAATTCATTCAGACATACTTGAAAATATTACTCAGATTTACTCATGATTCATGTTTTGATTTAACTGATTTGAGAGCTTTCAAATCTACTCAATATCTTTGAGTGTAAAAATGTTGCACCAATTGAATTAAGTAATATGCAGTATTACTTTTTAGAGTGTAGGTTCTTTTATAACCTCTTTTTATTGCTGAGAAGAGATAAACTCTATTGAACCTATTTTATCACTGACTAAAGAAACAGACTTCTCACCTTTGTTCGATCCCGTTGACCAACCCGTCCCTCCTCCTCCTCCTTCTGTGGAATGCATTATTCTGAATTCACAGATAAGGATTTTAGTTACACCATGCACGGTCTTTACATTCCCAGGTTTGGAGAAGGAAAAGGAACGGCACCAGGGATCCAGCTCCAAGGACCAAATTATGTGAGGTGAACAAAGGAATCACCACTCTGGCAATGAGGATCTCCAAGTCAGCGTTTCTTTATTCAAGCAGTGCACAGAATCTCACAAAGTGTACATGACTGCCCAGTTACAGCTAAATGTGCCTTTGATTATGAGAAGATGGAGCCAAATTATTGACCATCTAGCCTCAGACTCTTATACCTCTAAATGTACAGAACTAGATAAGTGCATATGTGCTCTACCTTTTATACAGTGACATCTCTGGGTGACAGTCCAGACCCAATACCACCATGAGTTTTTGTTTCCTTCTGTGATGTTAATAGACTAAACTCTGTGGTGTTTAAACTCTGTCAACTTTTATTAATTACTCAAGTAAATTTTATTGGAAGCACAAAAAACAGCAACAAAGAATGTAGAAGAAAAAACCTTCAGATGTCCACGTTGAGACTAACATAAAGTCCATCCATGTGTTTTAATGGAAGAATAAACTGGTTATATTGAAGAAAACTCTTTACATCAATCAATATGTCGACATGATCAGATAAATTCAAGGCTCCAGGGAAAAACAAATCAACTCCAATACAACGATAGAACAAACAAATGCAAATGAGTTTTATATCAAAGTCAAAATCCTTGACTTTTATTCCTACTCACTAATTTAACTAGAACTAATAAAAGTTAAAGACAAATGACAAAAACAGCAGCTTCATTCATCATGTGAAGCTTCAGCTTGAGACTAAAAGACACATTTTAACCAACTGTCCCTGAAGTGACTTCTGTCTATTTGACTTTAATCAACTCAGCAGTGGATCCAGAATAAAGATAAAGTCCAGCATAGAGAGGCTGAGTGAATGTGGTCTGGACTCTGTGGAGGAGAGTCATGGTTTCAGAGACGCTGTAGAAAGACAGAATACCTGCTCTGTGATCCAGGTACACTCCTACTCTGGAGGAACCAGGACCTGAGACGACAGTTGAGACATTGTTGTAGTAAAATTTATAACTGTTTGTGTAACAATATAATGACCAAGATTTGTCATTGAATCCAAAGAAACATTCATGTGAGCTCCCTGCTCTGCTGATATTCTTGTATGCGACTGCTACAAAAACTCCTCCTCCTCTCCTCTCCACCTCCCAGTAACAACGTCCAGTCAGACTCTCTCTACTCAGGACCTGATAATAATCAGTGAATCTGTCTGGATGATCAGAATAAGACTGATGTTGTTTCATTCTTGTTACTTTTCTGTTCCCCTCAGATAATAACAGCTCTGTGTTTGCTGTGTTTGGATCCAGTGTGATTTCACATGAATATTTCAAGAATTCATCTCTGGTCTCTGGCTCTGGTTGTGGCAGTAAAACATCCACTTCAGTCACTGTCAGTGAGATGTTTGTCCATGTCTCTCTCAGAGTGTCCTGTAGTTTCTCTCTGGTCTCTGTCACAGCTGCTTTCACGTCATCAAAGTACCTCAGAGGACGAATCTTGATGCTGGATGAGTGTGTAGACTCACTGGGTGGTGGCAGTGAGGGGTAGTTGTGTAGAAACTGGTTGTGATCCTCTGTGTTTAAGAACTGCTTCAGCTCGGAGCCTTTCCTCTCCAGCTCAGTGATCTCCTGCTCCAGCTTCTCCTGAACATCTTTGACTCGACTCTTTTCAGTTTCCTGCTGGGATCTGACCAGCTGCTCAACATCAGAGCTTGTTTTCTGGATGAGACGGATCATCTCAGTGAAGATCTCCTGACTGTCCTCCACTGTTTTATCAGCAGAGCCATTGATGGCCTTCAGCTCCTGTCCAAGCAGCTCCACATCTTTCTTTCTCTCCTGGATTCCCTGCAGGATTTTTTGTAGCATCACCTCCACCTCCTTCTGCTTCTCTCTCCTTTCTGCTGCAACTGAGACTGTTTCATGGCCTTTATGTTCATCCACAGAGCAGAGATAACAGATAGTCTGCTGATCAGTACGACAGAACATCTTCATCACCTCATCATGACGAGAGCAGATGTTCTCCTGGAGCTTCTTGGAGGGCTCCACCAGCTTGTGTTTCTTTAATGGAGCTGCATCATAGTGAGGTTGGAGGTGTCTTTCACAGTAAGAGGCCGGACAGTTGAGACAGGACTTGAAGGCTTTCAGCTTCCTCCCAGTGCAGACATCACAGGCCACATCTTCAGGTCCAGCATAGCAGTGATCAGCTGGAGCAGCTTGGAGTCCAGTCTTCTTCAGCTGCTCCACTAACTCTGCTAACATGGTGTTTTTCTCCAGGACAGGCCTCGGTGTGAAAGTCTTCCTGCACTGAGGGCAGCTGTAGATTCCCTTCTGGTCTTCTTCATCCCAGTGGCTTTTAATACAGTTCATGCAGTAGTTGTGTCCACAGTGAATAGTCACAGGATCCTTCAGTGGATCCAGACAGATGGAACAAGAGAAGGTTTCTCTGTCCAGCTGAACTCCTTTCTGCTCCATTTCTCCTCTCAGTGTCGACGACTGTGTGAGTTTCTGTTTGCTAGAAGTGAAACTAGTCTGAGCTCTGATCTGAACAACATGTGATTCTACAGTGAATGGAGCCTGTCAGCTCTCACACTTCACCTCATGCTGGTTACACCCATCTTCAATGTAGAGATCTAAAGTGGAGGGAACAAGGAAACATGAGGAAATATGAGTGGAGCTGCTCCAGGAAGAGGGAGTGGTTATCAGACGTTGACTAATTCCAGGAAGAGAAACAGTTTGAAACTTTTTACAGCAGAGCACATTTAAAAACGTTGGTCAGCTAAATGTTTAGGTGGTAAAATGAGCTAAAACGCAGTTTGATGTGACACATTTTCATGACGACTATAATTCACATACATTAGATGAAACAGAGAAAATAACCACTGCAGTAGAAGTAAGAACATCACAAACCCCTTCACTACATCCTTCCGTGTGAGGAACACTCTACGAGACGAAGGCAGATTATAATCCAAGTCTACCACAAAGAGAAGGACATGAATGAATGCTCCAGATCTTTACCTGCTGATTGTAGTTTTCTTCTAGTTTCCTCCCTGTTGAAGTATTTCTAGATTATAAATATCTTCATGCAGAGTGAGACACCACTGAATAAACTCTAAGGATTGTTAAACATGGTCGTCGTAGAGTTAAACTAAAAACTTCTTCCTCCTTCCTTGTTGTTGTCGTCAGTGTTTCCTGACGTCAGTACAGCTGCATTAGAACTGGTGCATCATGGGAAATGCAGTTCTCCTGCTGCACAGTCTTCAAATGTCCAGGACTGTGTTTGTGTTTAACATCTGTCATCCTTATGAGACAGTCACTGATCTGCAGCTTGAGGCCAGAATGCAACACAAATAATCTTTACCGTTAAATAATTAATAATAATAATAATACATTTTATTTAAAAGCACTATTCAAGGTACTCAAAGACACTTTACATAAAAAGAAAATCAAATCAACAAAACAATGTGAAATATAACATTAAAAACACAATGGACTAAGCTAAACATTAAATGCAAATTTTAAAAGGTGTGTTTTTGTGAGAGATTTGAAGGTGGTAAGGTCGGTACAGTCGCGGATGTGTTTGGGGAGAGAGTTCCAGTTGGATCGGGCAGCTACAGAGAAGGCTCTGTCGCCCAAGGTTCGATGCTTGGTCTTGAGTGATGGAGTAAGGAGGTCTGCGTCACATGAACGGAGGCTGCGGGATGGATTGTGGCGATGGAGCAGGTCAGTGAGATAAGAGGGGGCCTGGTTATGGAGGGCTTTGTGTGTGAGGAGGAGGATTTTTAACTGAATACGTTGTGAAACTGGGAGCCAGTGGAGTTTCTGGAGGACAGGAGTGATGTGATCACGGGAGCGGGTGTGGGTGAGCAGACGTGCAGCAGAATTTTGGATGTACTGAAGTTTATTTAGAGTTTTGGATGGTGTGCCGTAGAGGATGCTGTTGCAGTAGTCGATTCTGGAAGTGATGAAGGTGTGAATGAGGGTTTCAGCAGCAGAGAAGGAGAGTGATGGACGGAGTCGGGCAATGTTCTTGAGGTGGAAGAAAGCCGTTCTGGTGATTTGATTGATGTGATGATCAAAGGAGAGGTTACTGTCAAAGATGAGTCCAAGGTTGTAGGGGGATGGAGACAGGGTGGAGTTGTCGATGGTGAGGAGGAAACTGTCTGTGGAGTTGTTGAGGGATTTGGGGCCGATAATGATCAGGTTTGAGGAAGTTGATCTGCATCCAGGATTTGATGTCGGCGAGGCAATTGGAGAGAGTGGAAAGAGTAGCAGGAGTGATGGAGTTGGTGGAGATATAGAGCTGAACGTCATCAGCATAACAGTGGAAATGGAGACCGTGGTGGAGAATGATGTTGCCAAGAGGGAGCAGGTAAAGTATGAAGAGGAGAGGACCAAGCACCGAACCCTGGGGGACGCCTTGGGACAGAGGAACAGTGGAGGAGGTGCAGTTGTTGATGTGGATGAATTGTTGTCGGTCTGAGAGGTTTGATTTGAGCCAGGAGAGTGCAGTGCCAGTGATGCTGAGGGAGGACTCAAGGCGGGAGAGGAGAATGGTGTGATTTATGGTGTCGAAGGCTGCAGTGAGGTCCAGGAGGATGAGGATGGTGAGGTGGCCGGAGTCTGCGGAGAGGAGGATGTCATCGGTGACTTTCAGGAGGGCTGTTTCTGTGATGTGTTGGGAACAGAATCCAGATTGAAATGGTTCAAACAGGTCATTTGAGCAGAGGTGGACTTTGAGTTGTGTGGCGACAATACGCTCCAGTATTTTGGACAGAAAGGGGAGATTGGAGATGGGCCGGAAGTTCAACAAGATGTCAGGGTTGAGTCCAGGTTTTTTGAGGATGGGGGTGACAGCAGCCAGTTTGAGTGAAGGGGGGACTGAGCCAGACCTGAAGGAGGAGTTGATGATTTCTGTGGTGAGTGTGGAGATGGCTGGTAAAGAGTCCTTAATGAGGTGAGATGGGATAGGATCCAGGACACATGTAGAGGTTTTCATGACTCTCATGATTTTGGGCAGGTCCTCTGGTGACACGGGGGAGAACTGAGACAGAGGCTGAGAGGTGAGGAGGGGAGGAGCAGGTGAGGGAGTGGGAGTGCAGGCCGTGGGGGCAGGAGAGGAGGACAGGTTGTTGTAAATGGTTTTTGTTTGGAAGAATGAGAGAAAGGAGTTGCATTTGTCAGTGGTGAATGAGTTGGAGGTATTGTCGCTGGGCTTGAGGAGTTTATTTACTGTAGAAAACAGAGTCTTGGGGTTGGTGGAGCCAGAGTGAATGAGGTGAGAGTAGTAGGTGGACCGGGCAGAACTAAGAGCATCCTTGTACTGCTGAAGGTAATCCGTATAGGCTTGTAGATGGACAGTTAAACCGGTTTTCTTGTGAAGTCTTTCAAGCTGTCGTTTTTGTGATTTCATTTTGTGTAGTTCAGGAGTGAACCAGGGGGCGGAGTGGGTGAAGGAGACAGTTCTAGTTTTGATGGGGGCTAGCTGGTTGAGACAGGAGGAGAGTGCTTTGTTGTAGAATTTGGTGAGGTCAGAGGGATCAGTTAACGGAGGGGGGAGGCAGATAATTTTCTGGATTTGAGGTTTCTGACAGATATTGTCCGTTTAACTTTAGCGGTGGGAATGGGGATGTCCATGTCCATGATGATTGCCAAGTGGTCGGAGATGTTGAGGTTGAAGCTGGAGAGATGGTGTAAGGTGAGACCAGTGGAGCAGACCAGGTCCAGGATGTGACCACGGCTGTGGGTGGGAAAGTTGACGTGTTGAGTCCCCCAGAAGAAGAACGGAAGGTGAGATGGCAGATAACTGGGTGAGGAAGTCAGAAAGGTCAGAGAGGAAGGAGGGATTTGGTTTGGGAGGGCGGTAGATGATGGCAGTGACCAGAGGAGTGGGACCAGAGAGTTTGAAGGTGAGGTGTTCAAAGGAGCGAGCAGCAGGGATGGAGATGGTGGATGTTTTAATGTCCTTCCTATAAAATGCTACTACACCACCTCCCCGCCCCTCAGATCGGGGTTTATCCATATATGTGTATCCGGTCGGTGTGGTCTGGTTGAGAGAAAAGTAGTCCAGAGGTTTATGCCAAGTTTCATTGATGCAGAGGAAATCCAGGTTATTGTCAGTTATGAATTCGTTCAGAATGACACCTTTATTGTTAAGTGAGCGGGTGTTGAGCAGAGCCAATTTCAGGTGACGTTGCTTCATCTAATAATTTATCTGCTCTACCGCCAAAACAAACATCAAGACAAACATTCATCTTCTTGTTTTGTTTTTTCACTTTTTATTATAACATGTAAGTTCAGTGGCACACATCCACAGCCCAACTTCAATTCAGACTACAGTCTTTCTTAAAGGGACAGAGCGATTTTCCTAAAGGTGCAGTGCACCAATTTTTCTTAATTAAAAATAAAAACAAATATGCTCAGTGGGTCGATGCTGATTTCCAGCTGCAAAAGCTTCTGCTCCATTATTATTTAACGTACACATGAGTGGAGTCAAGTTAAACATTTTATCTGCTAGCTTCCATGCTAACTGCTAGCTTCCATACTAACTTCTAACTTCCATGCTAACTGCTAGCTTCCATGCTAACTTCTAACTTCCATGCTAACTGCTAGCTTCCATGCTAACTTCTAAATTCCATGCTAACTGCTAGCTTCCATGCTAACTTCTAAATTCCATGCTAACTGCTAGCTTCCGTACTAACTGCTAGCTTCCATGCTAACTGCTAGCTTCCATGCTAACTGCTAACTCCCTGCCTGGCAGCTCTACAGCCGTGAGTGTGGTCAGGAAGCCTCACCTCTGATTGTCCAAGTTGTCCTCTAGTTGTCCTCGTGCCTGTGACTGACTCTCTGTATGGCATCAATATATTGGTTGTCCACATCTTTATCATGTGTCCTAATCTTCCAAAGCCTAATTAATGTATTTCATGTATGAGTGGAACATATTTAGTCTTGTTTATCTGACATTAAACCGCATTAATATGAGGCAGCCAGTACTTGTGCCTGATGGAAGAGGGCGCTAGTGAGCCATGAGTTCATGCTGTTGCTCTTCTTCCACGCTGAGTGAACTGTGCTGTCGGTCCTTTAATGGTAAAGATTTGTACAAATGTGATGTGATTCATTTAAATATGTGAAAGAATGTGTTTTTTTAATATTACATTACTGGTAGTTTGTACAAACATGGGACAAAGTTCATGATTTGTTCAAAAAATGTCACAAAGGTTAATTTGAACAAAAATAAAACAGACGACTTTAAACAAAGTGCTGCAAATGTGCTCATTCACACAGAGCAGTCAAGAATGATAGATAAGTCAGAGAGACATGTGATGTGAGTAATGTTGAAACTGAATCATAGGAACAAAAATAATGAAAGATTTAAATTTAAATAAAGTTTCTACCATGTAAATCATTACTAATATTTATTGTGAAGATTCATTAACAACAATATGACAGCAATCACTAACTTGAGCCTTATTATTATTATTATTATTACTATTATTAAAGGTGAACTTTGCGACTATGTTATGCAGTAAGTTTGTATCAAAGGTAGCCCTTTGAATTACTCTGTACCCTTGAAGTAGCTCTCAGTTTCAAAAAGGTTGGTGACCCCTGGGTTATACTGAAGAAAACTCTTTACATCAATCAATATGTCGACATGATCAGATCAATTCAAGGCTCCAGGGAAAAACAAATCAACTCCAATACAACGATAGAACAAACAAATGCAAATGAGTTTGATATCAAAGTCAAAATCCTTGACTTTTATTCCTACTCACTAATTTAACTAGAACTAATAAAAGTTAAAGACAAATGACAAAAACAGCAGCTTCATTCATCATGTGAAGCTTCAGCTTGAGACTAAAAGACACATTTTAACCAACTGTCCCTGAAGTGACTTCTGTCTATTTGACTTTAATCAACTCAGCAGTGACTCCAGAATAAATAAGACCAAGTCCAGCATAGAGAGGCTGAGTGAATGTGGTCTGGACTCTGTGGAGGAGAGTCATGGTTTCAGAGACGCTGTAGAAAGACAGAATACCTGCTCTGTGATCCAGGTACACTCCTACTCTGGAGGAAACAGGACCTGAGACGTCAGTTGAGACTTTGTTGTAGTAAAATTTATAACTGTCTGTGTCACAACGTAATGACCAAGATTTGTCATTGGATCCAAATCCACATTCATATGACCTCCCTGCTCTGCTGATATTCTTGTATGCGACTGTTACAAAAACTCCTCCTCCTCTCCACTCCACCTCCCAGTAACAACGTCCAGTCAGACTCTCTCTACTCAGGACCTGAGAATAATCAGTGAATCTGTCTGGATGATCAGAATAAGACTGTTGTTGATCCATAAATCTCACTTTTCTGTTCCCCTCAGATAATAACAGATATCTGTACGCTGTGTTTGGATCCAGTGTGATTTCACGTGAATATTTCAAGAATTCATCTCTGGTCTTTGGCTCTGGTTGTGACAGTAAAACATCCACTTCAGTCACTGTCAGTGAGATGTTTGTCCATGTCTCTCTCAGAGTGTCCTGTAGTTTCTCTCTGGTCTCTGTCACAGCTGCTTTCACGTCATCAAAGTACCTCAGAGGACGAATCTTGATGCTGGATGAGTGTGTAGACTCACTGGGTGGTGGCAGTGAGGGGTAGTTGTGTAGAAACTGGTTGTGATCCTCTGTGTTTAAGAGCTGCTTCAGCTCGGAGCCTTTCCTCTCCAGCTCAGTGATCTCCTGCTCCAGCTTCTCCTGAAGATCTTTGACTCGACTCTTTTCAGTTTCCTGCTGGGATCTGACCAGCTGCTCAACATCAGAGCTTGTTTTCTGGATGAGACGGATCATCTCAGTGAAGATCTCCTGACTGTCCTCCACTGTTTTATCAGCAGAGCCATTGATGGCCTTCAGCTCCTGTCCAAGCAGCTCCACATCTTTCTTTCTCTCCTGGATTCCCTGCAGGATTTTTTGTAGCATCACCTCCACCTCCTTCTGCTTCTCAGTCCTTTCTGCTGCAGCTGGGACTGTTTCATGGCCTTTATGTTCATCCATTGTGCAGAGATAACAGATAGTCTGCTGATCAGTACGACAGAACATCTTCATCACCTCATCATGACGAGAGCAGATGTTCTCCTGGAGCTTCTTGGAGGGCTCCACCAGCTTGTGTTTCTTTAATGGAGCTGCATCATAGTGAGGTTGGAGGTGTTTCTCACAGTAAGAGGCCAGACAGACCAGACAGGACTTGAAGGCTTTCAGCTTCCTCCCAGTGCAGACATCACAGGCCACATCTTCAGGTCCAGCATAGCAGTGATCAGCTGGAGCAGCTTGGAGTCCAGTCTTCTTCAGCTGCTCCACTAACTCTGCTAACATGGTGTTTTTCTCCAGGACAGGCCTCGGTGTGAAAGTCTTCCTGCACTGAGGGCAGCTGTAGATTCCCTTCTGGTCTTCTCCATCCCAGTGGCTTTTAATACAGTTCATGCAGTAGCTGTGTCCACAGAGAATAGACACAGGATCCTTCAGTAGATCCAGACAGATGGAACAAGAGAAGGTTTCTCTGTCCAGCTGAACTCCTTTCTGCTCCATTTCTCCTCTCAGTGTCGACGGCTGTGTGAGTTTCTGTTTGCTAGAAGTGAAACAAGTCTGGAAACATGAGGAAATATGAGTGGAGCTGCTCCAGGAAGAGGGAGTGGTTATCAGACGTTGACTTGTTCCTAGAGGAGGAGCAATTTTTGTTTAACCCTTTTTACATCAGAGCACATTTAACAACACAGATTCACTCAGTTTTTAGGTGCAAGTAACAATCCACAAGAGGGAGGCACATTGATGGAGCAATGAATTGTGAATTCTACCAGTGAATTCTTAAAGGACATGTCAGGACATCTGTCCATGAGCTGAATGTGAAGAGAAACTGGGTCATGCAGCAAAGACAACGAGAACCAAGAACAGAAGAACGGTTAAAGAAGAACAAGATGAATGTTTAGGAACGGCCAAGTCAAAGTCCTGACCTTAATCCAATAGAAATGTTGTGGAAGGACCTGAAGCAGCAGTTGATGTGAGGAACCCTTAGCAAAAAGAAGTTTATTCAAGTGTACTACAAGTATACTTATTTTATACTTAAATTGAGGTAGTATACTTGAAGTTCATTTTATTAAGTATGCTTGAGTATAAGTATACGTATAGGAGGTATACTACAGACCATGTACTTGTAGTGTACTAGAAAGTAAACTAATTTAATACTTCGTCGGACTAAATTGTAAGTATACTTAATAAAATGAACTTCAAGTGTACTGCTTTTTGCTAAGGGAAACCCACCAACGTCTCAGAACTGAAGTGGTTCTGTTCTAAGGAACCAAGCTGCTGTAGACCACTGATCAGCTGTTACCACAAACATTTAGTCGATGTTATTGCTGCAAAAGGAGGTCACAGGAGATACTAGAAACAAGGGTTCACTGACTTTTGCAACTCACAGGTAGAAACAAATGATGTAAAAGTTAACTGAATAAATGAATGCACACATATAATATACTTGTGTGGAAGTTTACTGATGTTTTAAGGTATTTTCATACAAAATGTGCACATAAACCCATTTGGGCACCCACCATTTCACCTTTCAACGTGAATTTCTGTTTGGTTGTCGATAGGCTGGTTCCAAACATCATGTGTTGGGCTCATAGCAGCATGGAGGTGGGATGGAGGGGGATGGATGAGATGCTTTGTGTGAAGAGCAGAAGATCACATACACTACACCTATTCAGGCCTTGAATGTGGACCTGGCTGAATGAGTCTAAATGCCTCTTGTTTTGTCCAGATTCAGTTCCAGATTCAGACACAGTGTCGATGTCCAGGAGAGGGATCGAGGACAAACTGGTGGAGGAGTACAGAAACTGCCACTATTACAAAGAGACCCAAGCAGAGCTGGGTGAGTACAACAACTCCTGATGCGGCTTCTGGAAGAGATCCTTGGAGGTTGCATTGAATTACCGACTCAACCTTAGAAGTTTAGCTGTGACTTTCAAGGACCCTACCTCTATGTTCACTGGCCCTTTGCTGCAGGTTAATCAATTCCCAATGGAGATCAAATTTGAAAGCAGTGGATGTTGCTATGGCTTCCAGGCCATAAACAAAACCAAAGAGAAGCTAAGTTACCATAAAATTACATCGCCATGACGAAGCCACTCTTTGGTGCGAAGCTTCAGCAGCACAACGCCACAAACACATCATGGCTATGTCAGCGATATAAGCTTTATGAACCTTTGACGTGCTGTGTCTTTTCTCAGAGAGGATAGTTAAGGGGAAGCAGGTGACCTCCTCGCCTCGGACCAGAACCATCACCTACAACACCAGTTTCCTAACGCAGTTCAGATGGGTTCTCAAGAGAACGTTCCGCAACCTCCTGCTCAACCCTCAGACCTCCATCGCTCAGGTAGGAACACAATATATACATCATACTGTATAAATATGAACAGTGTTAATGTTGATGGCCATTTTTAATTCAGTCTAATGCTTTTTAGTCACATTTTGGTCTTTTTTTTAATCTTTTCATAGTTTCGTCAACTTTTATCACATTTAGTCAAACTAAACAGATTCATTTTGGCAGATAATTTCGACAATATAGATTTTCTGAAACTTTACGAAACACTGCGTCAACGTGTGAACACGCATTCCTGAGACAACTTGTCTGCCAGTGCATTCCAGACTACGGTACTCATAAGGTTGTTGTGGTTATTCACGGGCAAACATAACGAGGTGAAACCTTTAAGGGTGAACGCAGTGAGAAGCAGAAACAACATTTCAAATCTTAAACAAATTGCAGCTTGAATGGTTTACTTTGTATTTGGACTCACACACAAGAAGGACACATTCCAGGAACTACATCTATGGACAACTTTAGTAAAATGCTAAATGCTAAATCATTATACACGTTACTGTACACATGAGCAGCTCAGGACTGGTTTATATGAAAGAGGAATTCAGATCTGTTTGTAAAATTTAAGGGCATTATTGATTATTTATTTACTTAACCGTTAACAATAGTAATAACTCCTAGAATCTCTATTCTGATTTTTGCACTTTACTGTTTAGAGCCACATAAATATATGAATTTTGTATTTATGATCTCTTTTTTTTGCAATAAATAACAAATTTACTTTCTGAATGTCTATTCTGTTCATTTTCAAATTCATATTATTTTTTTTTTATATACAATATTTTAAGTCAGTGATTTCTTCAACATTCCGGTGAGGCTGAATATCACATTTGAACCCTGAACCTCGATGTCCACTCATGAGCTTTTAACCATGTCCAACAGTCCTTCATCGGCAAAATTTAGCAGCTGATGAAAAACATGCAAAAAGCAAAAGTAAGTCTTAGAGTTATGATTATTTTCAAGATGAATTGTTTAGAAAACAGCGAAAATGACCCAGAACTCCTAAAAAAGTCTAAAAAAAAAAAAAAAAAAAAGTCAAACTATTTATTTTTTAGCTTTTTACTGGTTTTTTTTAACCAAAGAAACACAAAAACAGCAAATTCAGACTTTTCTAATGTGCCGCTCTCAACTACCATAACTACCGCCTCTCATGCGTGAATTTGTTTTAAGTATAAGTAGTAAAAGTAAAAGTAGAAATACCACACTATAAAAACTATGAATGTGGAGTATGTTTCTTATCAGTTATATGTTACTAGTAATGGAGCAATCTCACTGCTGCACTAACCCTCAAGTTTGTACCTGACGTAAATATGAGGGACAGTCAAAATGTGAGGCAACAGAACAGACAGTCCACTCTGCTCCACTGTTATTTGAAACTAGAGAAGCTTCCTTTTCTCATTTTGTCTTTATACTTCACTTTTTGTGGTCATTTCGCGCCTATCCACACGATTCTCCATCAACTATGCGTCACATTGCGATGGAATCTGATCCCTGGTCCTCAGTGTCATACCTGGTCCTTTGCCTCCATCTGGTGGACTCATGGTGGTACTACTATTAGCAAACACAACATAGTCATCTTGTAGTGAACAAGACCTTTATGCCAACAGTGTGTAATATCCCATGGTGATTTGTTCAAATATTCATATAGATTCTATAATGTGCACAAAGGTAGAATTTGATGATGCCCAGGCTAAATAAAATGGCTAAAGTTTAAATTGTGTTTACATTGCCTCCTGTTGTGGCAAACAGCTTAAAATTCAATGTGGCACACTTTGGGTACTTTGGTTTTATCCAAATGTCCAAATGTACTGTAGGATAAAATACGCTTTTAAATTGTCTAGTTGGGGCACCACCTCCTGTTATCATAGGAAGAACACAGTTTAAATCAATTTATCAGTCTCAGTTAAATAATTTGCATATCTGAAGGATGAATCCTGTACTAGAATTTTTACCAGTCATTCTCTGGCATAAACAACACCACACACAACTTCTTAAGTGTGAATAAATATTTATTTAAGTGACAACTATGAATAAATGAGGGACTAATAGAATATATGCATGGTTAATCAAATAAAACGTAAGGTATGGAATTATTAATTTCTGGAGCGATGGTGAGAGATGGAGATGTTTCATCTAATCAATCTTCTCTAAAAGATATTACAGTTGTTTACACTGGCTAACTTATAACAATGATGGTTAGTACTTTGGTTCATGGAGTATGAAAATGAATAAAGCTTGAAAAATATTTAAGTCACTATAAAAATTGTATGTCGGGAAAAACATGCGATGAGAAACAAACAGAGTTGAAACATTCAAGTTGTTCTTGAAACAAAGTTACTAAGTTTAAACGTGACTAAGAAGAACTAAAACGTAAACGGAAAAATGGGAATTAAAACTAGAATGTGCTAGAAAGTGGAAAGTACAAAAGTACGGAGAAAGTTAAAGTACAAAAGAAAGTCCAAAAGGAAGTGCAAAGAAAAGGAGTAAAAGAAAAGTGCAGAGAAAGGGGAGCGTCTCTCTGATTTTATGAGTTAATTATTCAGGGCGTGTTTGGATCGGGTTTCCAAAGTCTTCGCGCGGAAAGAGAAGAGAACGCCTACTCCTTTGTCTTGAGACGTCTTATTGCCTGATCTTCTTAACCTATTTTATATTACTAAATGTAACCATTCCATCACTCATCAGGGCTCGTTAGCAATGTTTTCGTATGCGACAGCACTCAACCTTACAACATAACAAGATGACGTATCTGAATGGCAAAATCAAAATAATTCAAAAGCATCAATTAATTGATAAACTCAAGTTCTCTTTACAGTGACAATTTGCAAATACTAAAAGGTTGTGTTTCTAAAATAACAATTCCAGTAGTGATGATTTCACAATAGCTACTATTAGTGTAAGAACATATCTAAAGTTCTACATGCTTTAACTTCAACAATGATTAAAAGAGAGAAAATACTTTTAAAGACTTGATGGCAATGTTGGTAATTCTTTACTGTGACCAATTATATGAATTTGGGCCAACTTTATCATACAATGATCTAAATAGTCTCAATGTGATCGTTAGCACTTCCTGAACAACAATATATAACTTACCAGGTTATTGCAAATTCGATATATATATACATATTATCAAACATAGGCTCTTTTTAGAGAAGAGAAATGCAGATCAGAGTCTGGTTCTGGGAGGAAGTTATTTACGACCCCTTATCTGTTCCACTTCCTTGGTCACTCTTGGAGAGGGGAACAAGTAAGTGTTTGGTATGTTTACATGTGTGTGTCTCTGAAAAAGAATAATTAGTACATCACAAGCTTAAGACATGATAATAAACATAATAAAATAACATTAAGCGTTCTAGGCTTTATCCATATAAAGTGGAAGTCATTTAATTCAGTCTCTGTAGTTTCTGATATCGCATTAATGTTCTCTCGATTCAGAACTAATTAGTCCAGAAACCAGAGTGGGGAAATTCCACAGAAGTGTAAATCTGTCTATTTTGGCTTAGGTGACGTCCTCAGCATTAGGGAGGTCTGATAGCATGGGTCTGTCCAGCATTTGGACATGGCACATTTATAGCTATAGGTGTAAACGGTTGATCTGTTAGAAGAGTTGTTCCGCAAAACAACTACGTAAATTTACATTCCAAAGAGGGGGAGAATTGAGAGGAGCTCAGGTTCCTACAGTACTTTGGGCCTGGTTCTATATTGACTAGAGCATGTGTACTTTAAGATACAGTAGGTACAGAAAGTATGCAGACCCCTTTAAAATGTTCACTCTTAATTATGTTGCAGCTACATTCATCAAAATAGAAAAAGTGAAATATCACATGGCCATAAGTATTCAGACCCTTTGCCGTGACACTTGTATATTTAACTCAGGTGCTGTGCATTTCTTCTGATCATCCTGGAGATGGTTCTAGATCTTCATTGGACTCCAGCTGTGTTTCATTAAATTGATTGGACTTGATTTGGATCACACTTGTCTACAAAATACCTTACAACTCACATGAGAATCAAGAGGTGGAGGAAACTTCCTGAAGAACTCAGAATTGAGAATTGTGGCAAGGCACAGCAGCTGTAGTGAGACAACACTGCCACCTTCAGGTCCAGATGGAAATTACAACAGTACTCTCTGTAATTTTCATCCAGCATGCTTTTATTGACGGTATATTCCATATTAGATATTGCCATATACAATTTTAGCGAAAAATATAATAATGGACAGATCATACATATAATGGATAGATTTACCTTATCCTCACAATCAGTGAGTTTGTCAATATCAGAAAAAAAAAAAAATCAAATAAAGACTGAATGGTAACAACATAATATGATCCAAACCAATAAATTGAGATGTAATTGTAGATTTCTTTCTCTCCAAAGTCAGAACTAAATCTCTGATAAAGGAAGGTCTGCTGATTTCTCTGTTGAGGCCCATGCAGTGGAAGAGAAACAACAACACACAAACACATCAACACAACTATTCATGAGACGTTTAGAGCACAGACAAGTTTAGATTTACATGTGGACAAATGTCAGTTTAGCTGAATCAAAGTCATGGTGAGCAGTGAGAGCCTCTGTGACTAAACAGACACAGGAAGGAGCACCACCCAAACAAAGTCCAACATCAAGCAAACAACAAACCAGGAGACGTCAAAGTACCGCCTAGAAAGTGTGATTGACAGCTGATCTCATGACACAACAATGAGCTCTAAGCTACAACTATGGAGACCAAATCACCTGGAGACTAAAGGACACATTTTAACCAACTGTCCCTGAAGTGACTTCTGTCTATTTGACTTTAATCAACTCAGCAGTGAATCCAGAATCAAGGCCCAGTCCAGCATAGAGAGGCTGAGTGAATGTGGTCTGGATTCTGTGGACGAGAGTCATGGTTTCAGAGACGCTGTAGAAAGACAGAATACCTGCTCTGTGATCCAGGTACACTCCTAGTCTGGAGGAAACAGGACCTGAGACGACAGTTGAGACTTTGTTGTAGTAAAATATATAACTGTCTGTGTAACAACATAATGACCAAGATTTGTCATTGTATCCAAATCCACATTCATACCCTGCTCTGCTGATATTCTTGTATGCGACTGCTACTTCAACTACTCCTCCTTTCCACTCCACCTCCCAGTAACAACGTCCAGTCAGACTCTCTCTACTCAGGACCTGATAACAACCAGTGAATCTGTCTGGATGATCAGAATAAGATTGTTCTTCTTCCATTAATGTTACTTTTCTGTTCCCCTCAGATAATAACAGATATGTGTTTACTGTGTTTGGATCCAGTGTGGTTTCACATGAATATTTCAAGAATTCCTCTCTGGTGTCTGGCTCTGGTTGTGGCAGTAAAACATCCACTTCAGTCACTGTCAGTGAGATGTTTGTCCATGTCTCTCTCAGAGTGTCCTGTAGTTTCTCTCTGGTCTCTGTCACAGCTGCTTTCACGTCATCAAAGTTCCTCAGAGGACGAATCTTGATGCTGGGTGAGTGTGTAGACTCACTGGGTGGTGGCAGTGAGGGGTAGTTGTGTAGAAACTGGTTGTGATCCTCTGTGTTTAAGAGCTGCTTCAGCTCGGAGCCTTTCCTCTCCAGCTCAGTGATCTCCTGCTCCAGCTTCTCCTGAAGATCTTTGACTCGACTCTTTTCAGTTTCCTGCTGGGATCTGACCAGCTGCTCAACATCAGAGCTTGTTTTCTGGATGAGACGGATCATCTCAGTGAAGATCTCCTGACTGTCCTCCACTGTTTTATCAGCAGAGCCATTGATGGCCTTCAGCTCCTGTCCAAGCAGCTCCACATCTTTCTTTTTCTCCTGGATTCCCTGCAGGATTTTATGTAGCATCACCTCCACCTCCTTCTGCTTCTCTCTCCTTTCTGCTGCAGCTGGGACTGTTTCATGGCCTTTATGTTCATCCATTAAACAGAGATAACAGATAGTCTGCTGATCAGTACGACAGAAAATCTTCATCACCTCATCATGACGAGAGCAGATGTTCTCCTGGAGCTTCTTGGAGGGCTCCACCAGCTTGTGTTTCTTGAATGGAGCTGCATCATAGTGAGGTTGGAGGTGTTTCTCACAGTAAGAGGCCAGACAGAACAGACAGGACTTGAAGGCTTTCAGCTTCCTCCCAGTGCAGACATCACAGGCCACATCTTCACGTCCAGCATAGCAGTGATCAGCTGGAGCAGCTTGGAGTCCAGTCTTCTTCAGCTGCTCCACTAACTCTGCTAACATGGTGTTTTTCTCCAGGACAGGCCTCGGTGTGAAAGTCTTCCTGCACTGAGGGCAGCTGTAGATTCCCTTCTGGTCTTCTTCATCCCAGTGTCTTTTAATACAGTTCATGCAGTAGTTGTGTCCACAGAGAATAGACACAGGATCCTTCAGTGGATCCAGACAGATGGAACAAGAGAAGGTTTCTCTGTCCAGCTGAACTCCTTTCTGCTCCATTTCTCCTCTCAGTGTCGACGACTGTGTGAGTTTCTGTTTGCTAGAAGTGAAACTAGTCTGAGCTCTGATCTGAACAACATGTGATTCTACAGTGAATGGAGCCTGTCAGCTCTCTCACTTCACCACATGCTGGTTACACCCATCTTCAATGTAGAGATCTAAAGGGGAGGGAACAAGGAAACATGAGGAAATATGAGTGGAGCTGCTCCAGGAAGAGGGAGTGATTATCAGACGTTGACTAATTCCAGGAGGAGAAACAGTTTGAAACTTTTTACAGCAGAGAACATTTAAAAACGTTGGTCAGTTAAATGTTTAGGTGGTAAAATGAGCTAAAACACAGTTTGATGAGACATTTTCATGACGACTATAATTCACATACATTAGATGAAACAGAGAAAATAACCACTGCAGTAGAAGTAAGAAAATCACAAACCCCTTCACTACATCCTTCCGTGTGAGGAACACTCTACGAGACGAAGGCAGATTATAATTCAAGTCTACCACAAAGAGAAGGACATGAATGAATGCTCCAGATCTTTACCTGCTGATTGTAGTTTTCTTCTAGTTTCCTCCCTGTTGAAGTATTTCTAGATTATAAATATCTTCATGCAGAGTGAGACACCACTGAATAAACTCTAAGGATTGTTAAACATGGTCGTCGTAGAGTTAAACTAAAAACTTCTTCCTCCTTCCTTGTTGTTGTAGTCAGTGTTTCCTGACGTCAGTACAGCTGCATTAGAACTGGTGCATCATGGGAAATGCAGTTCTCCTGCTGCACAGTCTTCAAATGTCCAGGACTGTGTTTGTGTTTAACATCTGTCATCCTTATGAGACAGTCACTGATCTGCAGCTTGAGGCCAGAATGCAACACAAATAATCTTTACCTTTGAATAATTAATAATAATAATACATTTTATTTAAAAGCACTATTCAAGGGTGAGGAAGTCAGAAAGGTCAGAGAGGAAGGAGGGGTTTGGTTTGGGAGGGCGGTTGATTCATTGAGATAAATTCCTCGTATTTGACATAAATAAATTCTTCATTCTGTCCTCACACTCATACAAGGACTTTTACTGAATACAAACCCATCAACCTCGTGTGCGTTTTGTCGGCCATCAGCACGCCACGTCGTCTCTGTGTTGGTTGCGCGGTAGTCGTCAGCTGCTGGAGAAGGAAGGCGACGAGCTGATGGACTTGTTCTGAGAGGACAGAGAGACGTTCAGGCTGGACGACAGCTTTGGCGTCTTCCACACCTTCTGCTCAAAGTTCACCAATGCCATCAAGGTACGTTGGGTACATTGGGACGTTTAGGTTTAGGCTTTAGTACAGACACAGAGAGAAACTCAGCATCAGCTCCTCTTTAGTCCATGTTTGATGTGACTTTAGATTTTCTGTGGATTCTATGACTTGTTTGCTTCTTGTTTGCTGGACAGTTTTATTTCCTTTTTGCTGGTGAATCAGTTTAAATGTTGAAAAAGTCTCAGTGAGATAATTAGATTCAAGTAATGACGTGACTTCACTTGTTCTGATTGTTCTCATGAAAACAACAAGCCCTCCAAATGATACGACCATATACTGTAGGTCGTGTGTACATGCTCTGGAATACGACCCATGGGAGCGTTTCTTGAAATAGCGCTCCTACCGGTAACAGGAGACTATTGCAGATTTCGGGGATTAATCTACGGCATCGGTATGTCATAGTGGACGATTTAAGGTAAGTACAGCAAATGTGTTTAATTTTTTTGACATTTGAGGACAATATAACATGTCAGCTCGTTTTAATGTTGTTTTGCTGTCTAGTATACCATCTAGGGGGGATAAAATTAACGCTAAGAGCTACCGTTGCATTAAAACAACGCTTGCCAAACGCTAGCTAGCATTATAACAGCTATATGACTTCCAGAAGACGCCAGGACGCACAGGTGAAAGCCTGGAATGGAAAAGGACAGACAGATAAGACAGGTGTCCATTGGTGTCTGTAAGTAGTTTTTCAAATGCTGTTATCATACTTTACATAGTTAATTTACAATCACAGTACCTATTGTTTTGAAGAGAAAACGTGTATTGAATAGTTAAATAATATATTCATTTATAACTGCCTGAAATCAGTCATGGTCCCTGAGAACCTGGGGCCCTCATGACAGGTCAGAGTGATCATTGGATCATTTAAAAGTGTATCATCAGTAATTTTATCATCACTATAATACCTGTCAAACTGTTTCAGTGAGAACAGTCTCATTCTAGTCTTCTCTTAACCCATAGCCTGCATCGCTGTTTTGACTGGTCATGATTTCTACAGAGGAACATAACATGCATATAGTAAGATATTGACTGGAAACTAAAGCGTAAACATGAAGTTAAACAGACAGGTAGCTCCTTGGTTAGACAGTTTTGCTGATGTCATCCAGCATCAAAAGGTCAAATCTGATTTTATTTATATATCCGAAATCAAATCAATTCAATTTGTCCCAGGGGGTTTACAATCTGTACAGTATGTGACATCCTCTGTCCTTAGACCCTCAGTTTCACTAAGGAACAACTACTAGGATTTGTGTTGGGAAACCAAATTCTGACATAAGTTTCTGCAGCACATTATATTTCTGATGTTAGAAGCTTATGTGTAATGTTATACTGCTAATTGAACATATGACATGTTTGTATCTTGTAAGTGCCTGACTACATAGTATGTACGTTGTCTGCATACTGTGTTACTTAATGCCCTTTTCTATCTAACTTGGCTACACTAATTTATCACGTCCTCTTCAAATATAGGCTGTTGCATACATATACAGAATGTGGATCATTTTTCCAAGCATGCTAATTACAAAATGCCTGCATAACTGAGGAATCAACGTGTCATTCAAAACTGTACATTTTCCAATAATTTTCAAACACTTTAACAGTAATACTGAATGCTGTCTATCTGACTCCTGGGAGCCAAAAGACAACATTCAAGGCTAACATCCTGAAATAGACTGTTACTGTGTCATATTGATGTGGTTATTGTTGCTGTGTTGTATGACAGTTATGGAGACTGACAGGGGATTATGCCATGCTGTGGTAATCAAAAATGTTCAAGTATAGACATGTTTATTTTTTAATAATTAATTATTAATGTTTGACTCAGACTGGTATTTAATTGACAAGACATGACAAGAGTGAAAATCACTCACTTTATGATCTCTTTTCCTTGATCTCTGAAGAGGTAGGCTACATAAATGATAACTATTAATGTCTGCTAATGTTTTAAAATAAAATACCTGCCACCTGTCTCTGTCTGTGTTTATTTACATTAAATTTAGTTTCATGATTGTTTGCAATTAATAAATTAGCAGCCTGAATAAGTTTGTTTTCACTAAAAACAGGTGAGGGGTTAACAGACAACTTCATCCAATCACACCCATTACAGTAGCTTAGCCAGAATAAAAGAGCCCATGTTATTGAGAAGTACATTCTTACCAATCAGCGTAATTCTTGTGCTTATGTTGCTTCTTAATTGCTCAGAATTTATTTAGTTTTGATTAACATTTATTGTTTAAGGCATAATTCGTGAATCTGTATTTCCACTATAGATGAGGATAGAAGTTACAATATTTTGAAATCAAGGAATGCCCCCGTCGCATATCCTCAGTAGTGTTTTGTTGAGATGCTGTTTTTTCATTGAAACACACAGATGTCAGAAATGACCTATTGGACATCATAACAACGGTATGTGTAACTGTCCCTTGACAAATAGCTGTTGTGATGTTAGTTTACACATAGGTTCAAGATGTCTGGTGGAATTAATTGGCAAAAACAAATGAGCAGATACAATAGAAATTACTAATTCAGTTGTAAATCTGTCTGATATGATTACCTTACATGATTTTTCTCATTGTTTAAACAAATATACTTATATCATGGTCTGAGTCCTCAAAGCCTCTCTGAATCTAAGCCTGTGCATAGCTGTGCCCATGAAATGTAAAAATGCATACTTTGTTGTAGGACTATAATAAAGATATCATTGGAAAGGTCTCAACCTGGGGAATAACATATGTCAGTTAGGGGATTGTATATGGCTCCTTCTTTGAACCATTGACCTTTGAACCCTGACTTCTGAGAGGTTCTGAAGGGCTGTAATTCTGCATCAAAAGGGGCTACAGACATAGGACAAAGTGTTCTAGAAAGCTTATGAACTCAGCTGTGTGACTATACCTAGTGGCTATAGACAGAAAGTGGGGGTGCTGTTCAAAATGGTAAACATATCTTTTAACCCACTTGACAATTATATACTTAAATTCTGGTCACAGATATGTGTTTCCCACACCCTTAAACCCCTGACTAAGTGTTCATTTTATTATTTATATCCTCCTATTCTAGGAAATCACTAATCGTTGTAGAAACTACAAATCCCTTGAGCTGCAACATGTAGCGTGATACCAAGTCACGTGATATTTGTAGTTTTTCGGTTTTTAACCACATATGTTAAAATAGGGTTGTAAAAAGATATATATACTGATTACATTGAATATCTAGTGTAGCCGAACTAGCGATGACATTGCTTTAAGTCGATATATGTTAAGAAAAAGTACAGTTAGTTTATTTAAGATGTGTTTAGAACCGCCCAATATAGATTTACGCCAAAAAGCAATGCAGTTTGGTTCTCCCGGCTTTATAGAACAGTAGCTAGGGTCAGAATTGGTTTATCTGCTCAACACATGAACTATTTACCACAGCCGAACTTGTAATGGCAGTGATTATATTTGCTTTAAGTTAAGAAATGACACACAACACTGCATTTGAGTCGTTTATTTGAAAATATTATGAAGATTTGCTGTAGTTTGGTTGAGCGGCAGAAACCGAACGCAGCCAATCCACGGCAGAAAGCTATATATTTTTTTTTTTTTTTCCCTTCCAAAAAACTTTATTGAAAGTGACCAGCACATACTAATGCAAATACCATACAATACGTTGTTGCTGGTGTATCAACACAACACCGAGAGAACAGAACATTAACAAAGAGATGAGAGGTGAGGAAAAAAAAAAAAAAAAAAAAAAAAAAAGGGAGAGAGAGAGAAAATAAAAATAATATTAGCAGCAATAAAAGTAAATAAATAGTAAAAAAATAAAGAGGTGCGAGAATAAGTTATCAAATTACGTAAATACCTTAAAAGAACAGCATACACTCAGAGTTTTGATCGCTTTTTTGTTCTGTGAGGGGGAAATTGTTGAAATATACTGTTCCATTTCTTTCATAAACACAGTGAAGTTAGGTTTTTTGCTTGTGAATTTACATTTGTGAATGTGAAATTTAGCTAACAGTAAAATCAGATCAATAAGAAAAAAAGCATCCTCATTTTTATAGCTGTGTTCATAACAACCAAATAAAACATTTTTATAGTATAAGACAAGGTCTGGGAAAATACTGGCAGCTATAAATCTATTAATCTCATTCCACAGATCATGAGTAAATTCACAGTACCAAAATAAATGAGAGCATGTTTCAGGAAGAGCTTCACAGAAGGAGCATTTTACATCAATATCATTCTTCAATTTCTGTAAGAAATGCTTGACTGGATAGAATCTATGTATCAGTTTAAATGAAACTTCCTTTACCTTATTAGTTAGAAGAAACTTTTGTGGTAACGACCAAACTTTTTTCCAGTTAATATTACTAACAAAGTTGCTCCAGTAAAATGTTGCTGCAGGAGCAGAAACCAAATCCCCCTGAAACAGGGCTCTTACCTTGGAATTCATACGCTTATTAAAAGAAAAGCAAAATTTACCTAATGGGGTTTCTAATGGATCAGAAGGTGACAACGACAAGGGTGGAGAGTGGTTAGCATTCTTAAATAATATACACAGACCAGATGGGATTGCATCAAAGATTACAGCGAATTCTTTTGGAGTTACAGGTAAATTATAACGGGCGAGAAATTCAGAGTAACTGTACAAAAATCCCCTACAATTAAACAATTGACTCACTAAAATAATCCTGTTGTTGAACCATTTATCATAAAATAGTGACTTATTCTTGTACAGGATATTACAGTTATTCCAAATATAGCATTTATGTGGGGAAAAATTATGTTTGTAAATCAGCGCCCATGCTAAAAGTACCTGCTGATGAAAGTTGGACAGTTTAAGTGGGATTTTTTGAATATTATAATTACAAAGCAGAATGAACTTAAGGCCACCCAAATGGGAAAAGACATGATGAGAGATAAAGTTCCAGATAGAGGTTGGATTTTTTAGATATTGTTTAATCCAGTTTATCTTAAATGTATTATTAAGAGAGCTGAAGTCTATAAAATTTAGTCCACCTTTGTCATATTCATTTAAAACAACAGATTTTCGCATGTAGTGTGTTTTGTTTTTCCATAAGAAGTTGCTGAGCATCCTATCGATAGATTTACATATGGAATTATTAACATACAATGATTGAGCAGCATAGGTGAGCCGTGAAATTCCTTCTGCCTTAGTGAGCAGAGCCCTACCCCTCAGAGATAAGTCTCTTTGTAGCCAGTGGTTGAGGACTTTTTGTGTTTTTTCAATAATTGGAACCAAATTTGAAGTGCCTCTGAGCTTCCTATCTTTAATAATTTGAACACCAAGATATGTAACAGAGTCTCTCACAGGAATGTGAAAAATTGAGGACACTGTACCATTATTTACTGGTAACAGTTCACATTTGTTAAGATTAAGATAGAGCCCAGATGCTTTAGAGAAGGACTGGATAGTTTTGACTGCGACTGATACTTGAGAGGCATCCTTAAGAAATAAGCTGTATCATCTGCCAGCTGATTGATGATTATTTCCCTATTGGCAATAGTAATACCTTTTAGAGGGCAGGCTTTGATCTGTAGATTAAGTAGTTGTACAGCTAGAAGAAAAAGGTATACAGACAGAGGGCACCCTTGACGAACGCCACGATTTAAGGGAAATCTTGGAGAGGTACCTTGACTTAATTTAATAGAACTATTCCCATTTGTATATAATGTTTTTACTGCTTTACAAAAGAAGTTGCCAAAACCAAATTTATTTAGAGTTACCATCATAAAATCATGCTCTAAGGAATCAAAAGCTTTATAAAAGTCTAGGAAAAGAATATAACTGTCGTCTTGAATAAGATCTGAGTAATCCAATACATCTAAAACTAACCTTACATTATTAGAGATATGTCTGTTTTGCATGAATCCTGATTGACACTCATCTATTATGGTAACAAGCGTAGATTTCAGCCTGTTAGCTAATACAAGTGCAAAAATTTTGTAATCATTATTTAATAATGATATTGGGCGCCAATTATCTAATACGAGGTGATCTTTCTTAGGTTTAGGGATGAGGGTGATAAGACCTTGACATAGTGTAGGGGGGAGTGAACCTCTGTCTATACTTTCTGCATATACTTCTTTTAGGAATGGGGCTAAATTTTCACAGAACTGCTTATAAAATTCGGCTGTAAAACCATCTATTCCAGGTGATTTATTAATCTTTAAACGATTTATAGCATCAATGATTTCATTCAAAACAATAGGTCGGTCGCAAGAAAAACTATCTGCTTCACTCAGTTGATTAATATTAGGAATAGAACCGAAGAAGTCAGAGCTATATTGATGGCAGTACTTGGAGGTATAGAGATTACCGTAAAATTCAGCACAATAATTAGCTATTCTTTGTTGATCTTCAGTAATCAAACCATTTATTTTCAATTGCTGTATAGTATTGTTTTTAGCTTGGTGTTTTTCTAATCTAAAGAAGTAGGCAGAGTTCTGCTCCCCTTCTTCAAGCCACTTTCTACGTGATCTAACAAATGCTCCCACAGCTTTTCGCTTGTAAATTTAATCCAACCTATGTTGATGCTCAGTGAGCTCAATCTTTTCTGACTCACTAAGAGCCTCTAGTGGTTTGGATAATAAAGAACTAATCTTAAGTATTGTATCATTTTCTTCAGCTTTTCGCGCTTTTGCCAAGTCTCCACTGTATTTCCTGAGATATTTAGCAATCTCATATTTCATCAATTCCCAATTATTGCTATATACATTTTCAATCAGAGCTTTGTTCCAATAGTGTCTGTCATATAAGGACTCTTATAGTTGAATGGACGTTACGACAGTAGTCACGGCTACCGTAAATCGGGTTGTGTTTATGTCAGTTTCCCGCTCAGCATGTTGTTGTTGCACGTACCTGCCCGAGTGATACGAGTGTTCTGTGTGCTGGTGCTTATGTGTGACTGAGAGCCAAGAGTAAAGTTTATCAACTCATTCCAAAGTATCGTGTGGACATTTCACTACTTTACATGGTGTCAGAAGCTCGTGACGGACGCACGGCTTCAGGAAGATGGCAAAGTTTAATCCCCCGGAGAGCTTCCCGTTTGACCGCCCGACCGAATGGGGAGACTGGAAGCAGCGGTTCCAGCGCTTTCGTGTGGCTACGAGACTGAGCAAGGAGGACGGTGAGGTCCAAGTCAGCTCTCTAATATACGCAATGGGTCCGGAGGCTGAGAACATCTTCAAGGCATTCACTTTTGCGGCAGAGGCGGATCAAACGAACTTTGACGTCGTGTTAAGACAATATGACGAGTACTTCTACCCCAAGAGGAATGTAATCCACGAGCGCGCTTGTTTTCACCAGAGAATACAGCGGCCCGGTGAGAAAGCTGAGATGTTTATCAGAGCTCTTTATGACCTATCTGAACATTGTGACTTCGGAACACATAGAGAAGAGCACATCAGGGACCGCATAGTCGTGGGAATAAATGATAAAGATCTGTCGCGTAAACTGCAGTTGGAGGCAAACTTGACGCTACCCCCAAACTATCCAGACCGTGCGCCAGTCCGAAGAGGTGGCTATGCAAGTGCACCAGCAGGGGGCAGCATGCGCTGCGGTGCAGGAAATTGCACACGGTAAACCCTCATACAGAGGAAAACAGCAATGGAAAAATAAAAAGAAGGAAAGTGGGGAACAAACAGAATCAAAGTGTGGAAGATGTGGAAAAATAAAGCACAGAGACCAGGATAAGTGCCCAGCCAAGAAATCAGCCTGCAACAAATGCAAAAAGGTGGGTCATTGGGAGAGAATGTGCCACAGTAAATCCATCAGGGAGGTAACAGAGGCAGAGACTGTTTCACAGACACCATACTTCCTAGGGGCAGTCACAGATGCTAACAGAGATTTTGATCAGTGGACTGTACAGGTTGTCATAGGTGCAACACCAGTTAAATTTAAAATTGATACTGGGGCGGATCTAAACATTATGGAGGAAGAGACATTCAGCATGTTAGTCCCTGAACAAGAACTGGTTCAGTCAGACATTCCACCAATGAACAGCCCTGGTGGTCAGCTAAATTGCATGGGGAAGTTTCAGGCTAATGCAAAATACAAAGAGAAACATTACTCTTTTCCAGTGTATGTCATACACAGCCAGACTGCAAACAATCTGCTAGGCAGAGACACAGCATGTGCAATGGGACTAGTTAAACGCATTGAAGAAGTGCACAATGCATTTGGTGAGCACGGGACACTCAGGACAGAGCCTGTTAAAATACAGTTAAAAGAGAACGCTGAGCCATACGCAGTGCACACGGCACGGAGAGTCCCCTTGCCTCTCATTCAAAAAGTAAAAGAGGAAATACAGCGCATGGAAGAGAACGGTGTAATTGAGAAAGTGACGGAGCCTACGGACTGGTGCGCACCCATGGTGCCAGTTCCACGGCGAAATGGCAGGTTACGCATCTGTGTGGATCTGAAACGGTTAAACGAGGCTGTGAAGAGAGAGAGATATGTCCTTCCAACTGCTGAAGAAATAACTGCAGAGTTGAGCGGCGCCACCATGTTTACATCACTGGACGCTGCCTCTGGGTTTTGGCAGATACCTCTTCATCCTGAAAGCAGCAAGTTAACCACGTTCATTACACCCTTTGGGAGATATGCATTCAAACGTCTCCCATTTGGCATCACGAGCGCTCCAGAGATTTTTCAGCGAAAAATGACAGAGACCCTCAACGGTCTTGAAGGAGTGGCTGTATACATGGACGATATACTTGTGTATGGCAGCACTGTAGAACAGCATGACCTCCGCTTAAAGAAGGTACTGGAGAGAATAGAGTCCGCCGGCTTAAAATTGAACAGAGACAAATGTGTGTTCAGACAGAACCAACTTCACTTCCTTGGCCAGGTGATTGACAAGTCAGGAGTAACGCCCGACCCAGACAAAGTAAAAGCAATCCGGGAGCTTCCTCAACCACAGAACGTCCATGAGTTGAAACGCGTCCTTGGGATGTTTACGTACCTGGGAAAATATATTCCCCATTTGTCAACTGTGGCCCAACCACTGTATGAATTGTTGAGGTCTAAGACTGCGTGGACATGGGACCACCCCCAACAGGATTCATTCCAGCGTGTCAAGGACATCCTGTCCACGTCTCCTGTACTGAAGTTCTATGATGTGAACCGACCTACTGCTGTTTCGGCAGATGCCAGCAGCTACGGCATCGGCGGTGTGCTGCTACAGCAACATGATGGGGACTGGAAACCTGTCGCCTACTGTTCACGCCGCCTGTCCGACGCGGAAACCAGATATGCCCAGATAGAAAAAGAATGTCTGGCCAGCGTTTGGGCATGCGAGAGGTTCGAAAAGTACCTCGTTGGCCTTGAGAACTTTAAGTTGGTCACTGACCACAAACCCTTAGTGCCACTCATGAATAAAAAGGATCTGGACAATGTCCCCATACGCTGTCAGAGACTCCTGATGAGACTTATGAGATTCAAACCGACTGCCGAATATGCACCAGGCAAGACCCTCACCGTAGCAGACGCCCTCTCACGAAGTCCGCTACAGTGCACAACAGAGGGGAGTGACACTCATTCAGACGTAGAGTGTTACATTGCAGCCGTTGTTGGCTGCATGCCAGCTACTCCACACAGACTGGAGGCCATACGGGTGGCCACAGCAGCTGACGGTAACCTACAGACGGTGCTGCGGTACATTAAGTCGGGTTGGCCAGATTATGTAGGAAATGTTCCTTTAGCCATCAGAGAATACCACCCTATTAAAAGTGAACTGTCAGAGTACAATGGGATCGTCACAAGAGGCTGTCGCATGTTGATCCCACCCCCTTTGAGAGCAGACATATTAGCTCGGATCCATGATGGACATCAGGGTCTGACTAAATGCAGAGAGCGGGCTAATACATCCGTGTGGTGGCCTGGCATCTCATCTGACATCAAGCAGAAAGTAGAGACTTGTGTGGTCTGCCGTGAGATGAAACACACACAGCGTAAAGAGCCCCTCATCTCAACCCCTCTACCTGACAGGCCCTGGAAGAGACTCGCTATTGACCTGTGCGACTACAACAAACAGTCTTACCTAGTAGTATCAGACTATTTTTCTAGGTTCCTCGAGATCCTCCACATGCCCACGACCACTGCATCACAGGTGGTGCTGAAGTTAAAGGCGCTGTTCGCGCGTTTTGGTTGCCCGGATCAGGTCGTTTCGGACAACGGACCACAGTTTGCATGTGTGGAGTTCCAGGAGTTCGCTAGAGAGTTTGACTTTCAACACATTACTTCAAGTCCACATCATCCCCAAGGGAATGGACACGCAGAGAGAGGAGTGCAAATCGCAAAGAGGATCCTGAACCAGAAAGACCCTCTGCTTGCTCTCATGTGTTACCGTTCTACTCCCTGCACGACCACAGGTGTCAGCCCTGCTGAACTGCTGATGGGGAGGAAGATTAAAACAACTCTTCCTACGCTTGAGACCAACCTCCAACCCAGATGGCCAGATCTTCAAGCAGTCAGGAGCAAAGATAAAGAGGAGAAACGGAAACAAGCATTCTACTTCAACCTGCGTCACGGAGCAAAACCTCTGCCACTGCTGAGACCTGGTGATCCTGTCATCGCCAAGCTGGATCATCAGAGCTCTTGGGGAACACCTGCTGTCGTTGCCAGCGACAGCACTACCTCAAGATCTTATGTCATCGAGACGCAGCAGGGTGTGACCCTGAGACGCAACCGTCGTCACCTGCAAAGTGTCCCTGCATCGGCGGGAGATACACCACCTCCAGGACCACAAAGACTACAGCCTGAGGTTGCTATGCAGCAGTCTGATCCGGCTGTTGTTACTGCCACGGCTACTCCGGCAACTAGTGTCCAGCCGTCTTACGCACAGGATGGACATTGGTTCACTCGGTGTGGCAGACTGAGCAAACCTGTGGACAGATTGAATCTGTAAGGGTGTACGAAGAACGCTGCCCTTACAGACAAAAAAAAAAAAAAAAAAAGAAAAAAAAAAAAAAGAGATGAGATGATTTTCACTCGTTGTTTGAAAAGTGAAATAGAAGTGAATGTTTTCATTTGCACTGTTGACTGTTGATGTTGTTTACATTTCATGCTGTTACTGACATCGATGGGATTTGCATGTCTATGGCAGAGTAATTTCACAGAGTAATTTTGTTTTGTTAACAGGAGGTAAAAGAGAAAAAAAAAACAAAAGTAAAAAAAAGGGAGATGTCATATAAGGACTCTTATAGTTGAATGGACGTTACGACAGTAGTCACGGCTACCGTAAATCGGGTTGTGTTTACGTCAGTTTCCCGCTCAGCATGTTGTTGTTGCACGTACCTGCCCGAGTGATACGAGTGTTCTGTGTGCTGGTGCTTATGTGTGACTGAGAGCCAAGAGTAAAGTTTATCAACTCATTCCAAAGTATCGTGTGGACATTTCACTACTTTACAGTGTCTAATCAATCTTTCAATTTCAGTAGTTACATCTTTGTATTTGAGAATGGTGCTATTAAGTTTCCAATATGAGGATTTAACAGGAGAGGGGGAAGACAATAAAGGAATATTTATACTGATAGTTTTATGATCAGATAACGGCGAAGGCAGAATAACTGTTAAGGCATTTTTCAGATCTTTAGAGACCAGCCAGTAATCGATACGTGACAAGCTAGACATTGACTTATTGGACCATGTATAAGATTTCTGTGATACATGTGTATCTCTCCAAACATCAGTTAAAATAAATCTATCAATAAACCTTTTCAAATGAGAATTGGAGGAGTCAGCGTTTCTTGGTGGCTACCTGTCCAATTGATTATCCAGTGTAATATTGAAATCTCCACCAAATAGTATTGAAGAATTTGGAAATTTTGAGAGCCAGTGGAGCAGACGGTTTTCTAATGTATCAATGTAAGTGATATTTTCTGCTTGCGAGTTAAACCCATACACATTAATTAAGATGTAATACAGATTAGCAATCTCAAGAACAAGGAAAATAAAGTGACCATCTTTGTCACATTCTGTAAATAAAACTTTCCCATTAAAACGGTTTCTCAAAATGCAAACACCAGCTGAGCGTTCTGAACCATGGGACATCCATAGATCCCCCCCCCCACTGTGACCTCCAAAAATTAAGATCTTGCTCAGTTGAGTGGGATTCTTGTATAAAACAGAAGTCAGTGTTATACTGTTTACAATAAAGAAATATAGCTTTACGCTTGGTATGGTTTCTTAGACCTCTCGCATTTAGTGAAATAACAGATAAAGACATAAGGGATAAGAAAGAAAGATAGAAATGTAAAAAAAAAAAAAAAAATTAAGTGCTAGACCAAGTAAAGGAAATTTACGGTCCTTAAGAGTGTACTTACTAACCAGGAGACGAGAAGAGCAAACCCTTTTTTAAACAGTTGCGAACCTATGGTGTGGTTTCAAGTAGAGGAATAAACAGTCATATTTCTATGGTGGGAAAATTTCAGTTCCATTTACAAAAGCACGGCCACCAACGAAGAAAGCCAGCTTGTTTTCTTTACGTGCCTTTTCCACAGCGGGCCACAGCTGGTTCATCTTGAGTCTGTCCTCTGCCGACAAGTCCTCAGCCAGCTTCAGGTTGTTGTTCTTCAGGAAGGATGATTTCTTCGCCGCATGCCAGATGGCATCGCGGTAAATGCGAGAGGTGAACTGCATTATGATGCCTCTGGGTTGGTTGTTGGTTGGCTTCCTGGGCCCAAGGCGATGTACCGTGTCAACGACGTCTGGTAGTTTATCTTTGGCCTCTGGTAGAAGAGCCTGGCACACCTGGATGACTTCCTTTCGAACATCTTGCTTTTCTTTCTCTTCCAAGCCATAGAGTTTCAGGTTCCAGCGGCGGGAATAGCTCTCCAGATGAGCTAAGCGCCTCTCGCTTGTGTCATGGCTTGCGTCGTGTTCTTTAATCTTCGACTCGACGCTTAATGTCAGCAGAGATAAACTCAAAGGCTTCCTGGAGACCTGTAATCTGTGTAGCGTTTTCTTTGACCGCTTCTTTTACCTCTGCAATCACTCTTGAGTTGGCACTGACCATCTTTTCCAGGGCGTCCGCTCTGTTGTTTATCAGTTGCGAGAGAGAGGAGAACTGGGACAGGATGGCAGCCGTGTCCGTGTCTTCAACTCTTCTCTGTTTAACTGCAGGAGGCTTCGACGGTGTAATGGGTAGAGGTGGAAACTCTTCTTCCATGAGTGATACCTGTACTTGGTCGTTGTTCGCAACGAAGTAGTCATGCATGGTGTCAATGAGTGTATTCTTGGCTCCAGTTAGCCCGTCAGGAGCGGGAGGCGTGGGCGTAGCAAACTTGCTAGGATAGTTAGCAGTGCTCGGTAGCATCTTCAAAGCATCACTTCTTCTTTTCTCAGAAGTTTTCGTTTTGGATTTCGACATTCTCCAGAAGTATCCGGGTGAAGATACAGTCGTTATCAATTAAGGTAGTTCGTCTGTTCGCACTTTACACTTTTAAAAAACAGTTAGGTTTGCGGAGCTCGTCCAAACGCGGGTGATTAGAGCGCCATCTTGGGGGCCCCCTCCGGCAGAAAGCTATAGACAGGAATGGAACGAGTCCAACTACGTCACTATGATTTCTGCCGATCTCATAAGCTTTCTTTTAATAATACTGTTCAAAATGCACCAGGTTTAACGGACGCATTGAGTAACACGACATTAGTAGCATTCACTTTGAGGATGTTTGTAGTATTTTCACACTAATCGGCTCGTTTTCTACCCGGGGATGACGACGGAGGTTGACCGGCCGATCACCTCAGGAGGCCGGCGGCTCGTCTCTGAGATGACCCGCTGCCTCCTGGTTCCACAGGTGGCGTTTCACTTCTCCGAAAACGTCCGAGCAAACTTCCAAACAAGCGTTATTTGAATAAACTGATGACATATTCGGGGTCTACATGGTTACTTTCTCGCATGAAAAACTATTAAAACTTAATGAAGTGACGTATTAACAGCTCTAGAGCTACTCAGCCTCAAACGTAACAGTGCGTCGTAATTTAGGTGCATGCAAATGTCGATATTTACCACGACCACTAGGGGTCGCTTAACTTTGAAACGTACAATGAGGTCGTAATTCGCAGCTGTACACACGACTCATGTGGTCGTTTTTTCGAGGAGGACAGTCTCCATGAAAAGGTTATTTGCTCCTCAACATTTACATTTGACTCTGCTGACACCTAGTGGCCAAAGACAGAAAATGTCTCATTAGCCCAAAGTGCAGTGACTGACTTGAATCATTATGTAGGAGCCATTAATGCATTATATGTTTCTGTTAGTAGTAAGGTTAAGGGATATTGTTTGTGTTTTTGTGTTTATTAGGATATTGTTCATGTGATCATGTTTATTAGGGGAATAGTCAGACAGTTGTGGACTGTGTGAAACCTTCTTGAGACACAGTCAGTCAGTCATCTTCTATACCCGTTTAGTCCTGTTAGGGGTCACGGGGGTCTGCTGGAGCCTATCCCAGCTGTCATCGGTCCAGAGACCCTCTTGCTGTGAGGCATCAGTGCTAACCACCTCGCCACTGTGCCGCCCCTTAAGACAATGTCCTTCCAGTCATTTCTAAATGTTGGAGTCAAGTCCTTTTCAAATGCCAACTGGATCAGATTGACTTTGCGTTGATGAAGCACAGTTAGACAATGCTCTGTGAAGACATTTTTAAAAGTGGGAAATTCATTTTCAAAGGACGCAGGGCTGGTTTACATGCCTACAATTTTATTAGTAAAGAAGCTGATGAAGTCATTACTACTGAGGGCTAAAGGAATAGATGGATCAACAGAGCTGTGGCTCTTTGTCAGCCTGGCTACAGAGCTGAAAACAAATCTGGGCTTGTTCTTGTTTTCTTCTATTAATGATGAATAATATGCTGTTCTAATATTACAGAGAGCTTTTTCATAAGTTGTTAAACTATCTTTCCAGGCTATGTGAGCTTCTTCAGAATCAGTGGAATGACAGATTCTTTCCATCTTTCAGACTGCCTGCTTTGAACAGATCAACTGTGAATTATACCAGAGAGCTAGGCTCCTCCCATTCATGACCTTCTTTATCAGAGGAGCAGCTAAGTTTAGAGCTGAGCTAAGAGATGCTGCAGAGCCATCGACAAAATAATCTCTTAGTGCAGGAGTTAAATTGTGGTTGCTGTCGTCCACATCATTGACACATGGCACAGATGTAAATAAAGAAGGAATTAACTCCTTATATCTAGTTACAGCATCATCAGATAAACATCTACTGGAATGAAATGTCTTTTTAGTTCCTGTGTTATCCATTATTGTAAATTCAAACGTTGTGAGGAAATGATCAGACAGAAGAAGGTTATGAGTAAATACTGTTAAACCTTCAGGTTCTATGTGTGCGATTAAAACTGTGAGTTGATCCATTTATATTGTGAGAAAAGCCAATTGAGTCTAATAATGATGTAAATGAGGAGCTAAGGCTGTCACTGACAACATCAACATGGATGTTAAAGTCACCTACTACAATGACTTGATCTGTTCTAAGAACTAAATCACATAGAAACTCAGAGGAAGGAGCAGGTGGGCGATACACCACGACAAGTCTGGGTGAGGAAGACTAAGAGGAAGACTTTCAAATGAATTAAAGCTCTGCTTAGGTCTAGGATTAATAGAGGAATGGAGTTGGGAGGCAACTGTTTTTTCAAGAATTTTGGAGATGAAGGGTAGATTAGATATGGGACGGAAATAGTTGAAGTCAGAGGGGTCTGCACCAGGTGATTTCTGAGAGAGTGGGGAGCTGGAAGGAGGAGAATGAGTGTATGAATGGGTAAGAGTCAGCTGGGATACTAAAGTGAGGAGTTGTGCCTAGGTGCTGATGAATATTATGAATTTTTTCAATGAAAAATGACATTATGGAGTTACAGAAGGAAGTTGTGTACAAGTGAGGGGGGAGAGAGTCTTGAGGTTGGGTGATATTGTTAAGTAGAGAGAACAGTGACTTAGAGTTGCCTTTGTTGGCGGTGATTATACTGGAGTAACAGTGGGTTTTGGTGCAGTCAATGCAGTCCTTATAACATAAGATGTGGTTATTGGACATTTCTTTGTGGATAGTGAGACCAGTTTTTCTATGGAGACGTTCAAGTTGCCGACCTCTGGCTTTCATGCGACGAAGGTCGGGGGTGAACCAAGGGGCAGAAACAGAAAAAGAAACAGATCTGGTTTTTAATGGAGCGAGGGAATGAAGAATATTATGGAGACCGGTGTTGTAATGAGAGACCAGAGCATCAGGAGTGGAGAGATTGTGGATGTCAGGGAGGCAGGAGGACTGAATACTTAAAGTGAGGGTGGCAGGAACGATATTCTTTGTGTTCCGAAAAGAAACAAGGCGTGTTTTTTTTTTTTACAGATGGAGAGGGTGAGTTTCACTGTAAATGAGAGGAGAAAGTGATCAGTTATGGGGAGTTCATCGGCTGTAAGGTCGAGAGGGGTGACACCAGAACAGCAGATTAAATCCAGGATGTGTCCTTTGGAGTGTGTGGGGAGAGTGGTATGTTGCTGACATCCAAAACTATCTAAACAGGAAATAAAGTCTTTGGTGAGAGGCAAATTGATATTGTCCATGTGGATGTTAAAATCTCCCAGAAGTGTTTGGTGAGAGGGAGGATAAATGGGTGAGAAAAGCTGCAAAGTCATTTAAAAACTCACTGTTCGGTTTAGGGGGGCGATAAACAGTAGCCACGAGGTTGACAGGTGTAAACAAACCCACTAGGAGTGGATTCATTCAGCTGAGAGAAGTCGCTGGGCTGTTGTCTCGGTTAGACAGAGGAAGTCAAGCTTACGATCAACAACAAGGTCCTGGATGAGATGTCCCTTGCTTGTCAGTGAGCGGATGTTGAGCAGAGCGAAGTTTAGTGAGGTGTCGTCACAGCTGGTGGTGGTGCGAGCCGACCGGGCTAAGCGGGCTAAATGGTCGACAGCCCGGCTGGTGGAGCGTGGAGGGCGACGACAGCTGGACCAGATGGACTTTATACCTGTTGAACTGTTGTGGAGGAAATGCCGGCGGGATCCCCGGTGGATATATCTCCGGCGAGGCTGGAAGGCGATGTTTGGGTGAAGGTGGAGAGCTTCAGGCGCAGGTCCAGGCAGGTGGTAGCGCAGCCGTAGCAGGTCGGTGGCCGAGTACTGAAGCACACCCGTCACTAGCTGGTGAACAGGCAGTAGAAACAGCCAGGCGCAGACAAACAGGGTGTATGTCCTACCGGCCCGCATTGTGGACGAGGCAGCATCGACGGCTAGAAACGCCAGGTGAGGCTCAGACCGGGACAGAACAGGTGAGCTAGCAGTGAAGGCTCACACAAACGGTAGTGCCCACAGATCGTTTGAGTATCCAAATGAAGGCAATTACACTCGATTAGGTCACTGAACCATAAAATGACTCAGGAAAGTCTAAAAAGTTAAAAAGTTAAAATGTTACCGGCGAGCAGCGAATTGTGCCAGCGTTCACTCGAAACCGGAAGTTATCTGCTCAGTAGACTCATTTAAACGAACATATTCATCATCCTGCAGCCACGTTTCAGTCAAACTGAACAGATCAATCTGATGATCAGTTATCAGATCATTCACTGAAAGAGATTTAGACCAGAGAGATCTGGCGTTTAAAAGATTTCATTCTCCCATTCTTTTGTTCTACCAATGAATTTGTACTGATTTGTATCAGGTTCCTATAAAGAACTCCTCTTTTGTTGTTTCTGTGATTTAAAGAATCTGGGAGCAGACAGAACATCTGTGGAGTTTAGAGAGTTTTGGGTGTGAGACAGTCCTAGAGAAGCAGCAGAGAAGTGTGTCAGACTACAACTCTGCCTCCTGATATGATGGGGAGTGAACACTCTGAACATGCCTGTGAATCTTTGATCACCTTTGACTGCAGCTCCCACATTCCCATGTTTGTCCCGGTACAAAGCTGTTACTGTAAGTGGCTGTTTAGGATCTTTGAAGAAGAGTTCTTCACATTGTTTGTCTGATCCTGGAGTCGTTAGCTAATGAGTGGTAATGTGCATTTCACATTCTCTGCTTGCACTGCATTTCCTGCTTTGTTTCAGTTTTCAAAGCTGCTGTGACTGATGCTGGGCCTGTTGTTATTGGATCAATGCTGAACCAATAATAAGGTTGAGTTCTGCCTGTCATTCTGACTGCTGTCATGTCTTTCCCTGTTGCTTTTATTCCTAGTTTTAGTTCCCACATACCATCCCTCCCTAAGAGGTCGACAGGACAACAGGAGGAAAGTACCATTTGTAATGTTGCAGTGAAACCAGTAACTGGATCATAAAGGTTTGTCTGTTGTGTTCAGGACTCAACGACTCCATTTCCAGCCGATGACTATGAACTATCATCCTGTGGTTTGACGTTTGCAGCCGTGTGGAGCTTCATCTGCTCGTAGCACAGTTTGCTCCAGAATCCCAAAGGAACACTGTCTCCTGACCACAAACATTAAGAGTGAGAAAAGGTTTTTGTCCTTCTGCATGCAGCAACCAATCACTTCTCCGTGTACGTGTGGCTCATATTCTTGGTTGGTCAAAAGTCAAAGTCATGTTCTGGTCTTCTGTCCGTGTTCACGTCATCGTCATTGAGCGCGTACGTACGTGACCTGATTTCGTGGCGGTCAGTCATGCCGATGCTCGTCCGCCGTCTCCTCGTCCCGTCCCCCACCATAATCCGCAAGGATGTAGAAACACAAAAGCACTCCTCACCGTGTTCGTACCATCAGAGTCTTGTTCCTTTCTCCATCTTCTAAGATGTTAAACATGAACATGAATCTTGAATCATCGCTCAGATCTCTGCTTTTGTTTTTACTCTGATTGACCCCCATGGTTTTTATGAATGGATTTGATCCTCCTACAACTACTGTTTTAAAGATTTGTTTTTATTTGTTTTCTATCAGTTATCTTCACTAAGCTTAGAATCCTACGTCCATTTTCAATAGGTCTTCCACAACTCAGTACTGTTTCTAGTCCTTCACTGTCTCATAGGTTCTTTTATAACCTCTTTTTATTGCTGAGAAGAGATAAACTCTATTGAATCTATTTTATCACTGACTAAAGAAACAGACTTCTCACCTTTGTTCGATCCCGTTGACCAACCCGTCCCTCCTCCTCCTCCTTCTGTGGAATGCATTATTCTGAATTCACAGATAAGGATTTTAGTTACACCATGCACGGTCTTTACATTCCCAGGTTTGGAGAAGGAAAAGGAACGGCACCAGGGATCCAGCTCCAAGGACCAAATTATGTGAGGCGAACAAAGGAATCACCACTCTGGCAATGAGGATCTCCAAGTCAGTGTTTCTTTATTCAAGCAGTGCACAGAATCTCACAAAGTGTACATGACTGCCCAGTTACAGCTAAATGTGCCTTTGATTATGAGAAGATGGAGCCAAGTTATTGACCATCTAGCCTCAGACTCTTAGACCTCTAAATGTATAGAACTAGATAAGTGCATATGTGCTCTACCTTTTATACAGTGACATCTCTGGGTGACAGTCCAGACCCAATACCACCATGAGTTTTTGTTTCCTTCTGTGATGTTAATAGACTAAACTCTGTGGTGTTTAAACTCTGTCAACTTTTATTAATTACTCAAGTAAACTTTATTGGAAGCACAAAAAACAGCAACAAAGAATGTAGAAGAAAAAACCTTTAGATGTCCACGTTGAGACTAACATAAAGTCCATCCATGTGTTTTAATGGAAGAATAAACTGGTTATATTGAAGAAAACTCTTTACATCAATCAATATGTCGACATGATCAGATAAATTCAAGGCTCCAGGGAAAAACAAATCAACTCCAATACAACGATAGAACAAACAAATGCAAATGAGTTTTATATCAAAGTCAAAATCCTTGACTTTTATTCCTACTCACTAATTTAACTAGAACTAATAAAAGTTAAAGACAAATGACAAAAACAGCAGCTTCATTCATCATGTGAAGCTTCAGCTTGAGACTAAAAGACACATTTTAACCAACTGTCCCTGAAGTGACTTCTGTCTATTTGACTTTAATCAACTCAGCAGTGGATCCAGGACCAAGACCAAGTCCAGCATAGAGAGGCTGAGTGAATGTGGTCTGGACTCTGTGGAGGAGAGTCATGGTTTCAGAGACGCTGTAGAAAGACAGAATACCTGCTCTGTGATCCAGGTACACTCCTACTCTGGAGGAAACAGGACCTGAGACGTTAGTTGAGACATTGTTGTAGTAAAATTTATAACTGTTTGTGTAACAATATAATGACCAAGATTTGTCATTGAATCCAAATAAACATTCATCTGAGTTCCCTGCTCTGCTGATATTCTTGTATGCAACTGCTACATTAACTCCTCCTCCTCTCCACTCCACCTCCCAGTAACAACGTCCAGTCAGACTCTCTCTACTCAGGACCTGAGAATAATCAGTGAATCTGTCTGGATGATCAGAATAAGACTGATGTTGATCCATTCTTGTTACTTTTCTGTTCCCCTCAGATAATAACAGCTCTGTGTGTGCTGTGTTTGGATCCAGTGTGATTTCACGTGAATATTTCAAGAATTCATCTCTGGTCTTTGGCTCTGGTTGTGACAGTAAAACATCCACTTCAGTCACTGTCAGTGAGATGTTTGTCCATGTCTCTCTCAGAGTGTCCTGTAGTTTCTCTCTGGTCTCTGTCACAGCTGCTTTCACGTCATCAAAGTACCTCAGAGGACGAATCTTGATGCTGGATGAGTGTGTAGACTCACTGGGTGGTGGCAGTGAGGGGTAGTTGTGTAGAAACTGGTTGTGATCCTCTGTGTTTAAGAGCTGCTTCAGCTCGGAGCCTTTCCTCTCCAGCTCAGTGATCTCCTGCTCCAGCTTCTCCTGAACATCTTTGACTCGACTCTTTTCAGTTTCCTGCTGGGATCTGACCAGCTGCTCAACATCAGAGCTTGTTTTCTGGATGAGACGGATCATCTCAGTGAAGATCTCCTGACTGTCCTCCACTGTTTTATCAGCAAAGCCATTGATGGCCTTCAGCTCCTGTCCAAGTAGCTCCACATCTTTCTTTCTCTCCTGGATTCCCTGCAGGATTTTTTGTAGCATCACCTCCACCTCCTTCTGCTTCTCTCTCCTTTCTGCTGCAGCTGGGACTGTTTCATGTCCTTCATGTTCATCCATTGTGCAGAGATAACAGATAGTCTGCTGATCAGTACGACAGAACATCTTCATCACCTCATCATGATGAGAGCAGATGTTCTCCTGGAGCTTCTTGGAGGGCTCCACCAGCTTGTGTTTCTTGAACTGAGCTACATCATAGTGAGGTTGGAGGTGTTTCTCACAGTAAGAAATCTGACAAAACAAACAGGACTTGAAGGCTTTCAGCTTCCTCCCAGTGCAGACATCACAGGCCACATCTTCAGGTCCAGCATAGCAGTGATCAGCTGGAGCAGCTTGGAGTCCAGTCTTCTTCAGCTGCTCCACTAACTCTGCTAACATGGTGTTTTTCTCCAGGACAGGCCTCGGTGTGAAAGTCTTCCTGCACTGAGGGCAGCTGTAGATTCCCTTCTGGTCTTCTCCATCCCAGTGGCTTTTAATACAGTTCATGCAGTAGCTGTGTCCACAGTGAATAGACACAGGATCCTTCAGTAGATCCAGACAGATGGAACAAGAGAAGGTTTCTCTGTCCAGCTGAACTCCTTTCTGCTCCATTTCTCCTCTCAGTGTCGACGACTGTGTGAGTTTCTGTTTGCTAGAAGTGAAACTAGTCTGAGCTCTGATCTGAACAACATGTGATTCTACAGTGAATGGAGCCTGTCAGCTCTCACACTTCACCACATGCTGGTTACACCCATCTTCAATGTAGAGATCTAAAGGGGAGGGAACAAGGAAACATGAGGAAATATGAGTGGAGCTGCTCCAGGAAGAGGGAGTGGTTATCAGACGTTGACTAATTCCAGGAAGAGAAACAGTTTGAAACTTTTTACAGCAGAGCACATTTAAAAACGTTGGTCAGTTAAATGTTTAGGTGGTAAAATGAGCTAAAACACAGTTTGATGACACATTTTCATGACGACTATAATTCACACACATTAGATGAAACAGAGAAAATAACCACTGCAGTAGAAGTAAGAACATCACAAACCCCTTCACTACATCCTTCCGTGTGAGGAACACTCCACGAGACGAAGGCAGATTATAATCCAAGTCTACCACAAAGAGAAGGACATGAATGAATGCTCCAGATCTTTACCTGCTGATTGTAGTTTTCTTCTAGTTTCCTTCCTGTTGAAGTATTTCTAGATTATAAATTTCTTCATGCAGAGTGAGACACCACTGAATAAACTCTAAGGATTGTTAAACATGGGCGTCGTAGAGTTAAACTAAAGACTTCTTCCACATTCCTTGTGGTTGTCATCAGTGTTGCCTGACGTCAGTACAACTGCATTAGAACTGGTGCATCATGGGAAATGCAGTTCTCCTGCTGCACAGTCTTCAAATGTCCAGGACTGTGTTTGTGTTTAACATCTGTCATCCTTATGAGACAGTCACTGATCTGCAGCTTGAGGCCAGAATGCAACACAAATAATCCTTACCTTTAAATAATTAATAATAATAATACATTTTATTTAAAAGCACTATTCAAGGGTGAGGAAGTCAGAAAGGTCAGAGAGGAAGGAGGGGTTTGGTTTGGGAGGGCGGTTGATTCACTGAGACAAATTCCTCGTATTTGACATAAATAAATTCTTCATTCTGTCCTCGCACTCATACAAGGACTTTTACTGAATACAAACCCATCAACCTCGTGTGCGTTTTGTCGGCCATCAGCACGCCACGTCGTCTCTGCGTTGGTTGCGCGGTAGTCGTCAGCTGCTGGAGAAGGAAGGCGACGAGCTGATGGACTTGTTCTGAGAGGACAGAGAGACGTTCAGGCTGGACGACAGCTTCGGCGTCTTCCACACCTTCTGCTCAAAGTTCACCAATGCCATCAAGGTACGTTGGGTACATTGGGACGTTTAGGTTTAGGCTTTAGTACAGACACAGAGAGAAACTCAGCATCAGCTCCTCTTTAGTCCATGTTTGATGTGACTTTAGATTTTCTGTGGATTTTATGACTTGTTTGCTTCTTGTTTGCTGGACAGTTTTATTTCCTTTTTGCTGGTGAATCAGTTTAAATGTTGAAAAAGTCTCAGTGAGATAATTAGATTCAAATAATGACGTGGCTTCACTTGTTCTGATTGTTCTCATGAAAAGGTTATTTGCTCCTCAACGTTTACATTTGACTCTGCTGACACCTAGTGGCCAAAGACAGAAACTGTCTCATTAGCCCAAAGTGCAGTAACTGACTTGAATCATTATGTAGGAGCCATTAATGCATTATATGTTTCTGTTAGTAGTAAGGTTAAGGGATATTGTTTGGGTTTTTGTGTTTATTAGGATATTGTTCATGTGATCATGTTTATTAGGGGAATAGTCAGACAGTTGTGGACTGTGTGAAACCTTCTTAAGACACAGTCCTTCCACTCATTAATACATTTTCAAGTCCTTTCCAAACGTCAGCTGGATCAGATTGTCTTTGCGTTGATGAAGCGCACTTAGGCGATGCTCTGTGAAGACATTTTTAAAAGTGGAAAATGAATTTTCACAGGACGCGGCGCCGGCTCCAAAAGTCAGGCCATGTTTAAATGCAAGCCCCCTTATTGCTACTGTGCAGAATACATCCAAATGTAAAGTGCAGCATGAAAAGACACAGGGAAATGAAATCAAACCAACAAATTCAGCCATAAGGTCTAAAATATTGTGGAACATATATATGAAAACAATTGTTCCTGTGGGGATGCCCACGACAATTTAAAGTGATTCACTGTTAAAAGATGCTATAAGTGATCAGTTCTACAAAGTTAAGAGATGAACTGAATGGTTTAAAAAGATTATTTAAAGTCAACTGAATCTTAAGAGACCTCTAAAAATGGAGTTTGTTGCAAATCCTTTAAAATGTGTTAATGAGTTTATTGTAAATCTCAAACTGCTTCTAATGAACCAGAAATAGAGCTGATGCTATGTGTTCTATTTTTACTCTATTTTGTAATTCATCTCTTTTTAAACACATGTGAAGCATGCGTTGGAGGCGTTTCTCGTTCGTTTAAATCAGTGTTCATGTATTTACTTGCAGTTCCAGGGTTTTACCTAGGGGGCGCACCAGTGTGGATGGGGATATAGCTAAGTTACAGGTGGGGGAAATCAGGTGTGTGTGTTTGGTTTAAGAAGCAAAAAGTTTTTGACCGTGTCAACCGGGACCTTGTCGGAATGGCTGACGTTTTAAGTGTGTGGATTTGGGACAGTGCTGTGGTATATTCAATGTGGTGAGAGTTTAATTTGTTTGACTGAAAATAAACGGATCACAAGAATCCTCTATATGGAACGAACTGGATGTTGTTGATGGTTTATCTTTAAGTTCCTGTGGTTTGCTTTAAGTCAATTGAAGTCAAACAGTTGCTTCATTGGAACGTGAAGCAACGACTGGAACGTCGTTTACGGGATTCAACAGCTGTTCGTTGAGGACACGGTTGGATTTATGTGTTCGCTGAGGACAGTTGGACAATGGATGGACATTGAGCGCTTTGGCTGCTGGTAAGAGGACCACGGACAGGAACCATCACCGGGACATCGGCTACATTCTGCCGGCCAACAACTGACAGAATGGACAGAGGTATGTGTAGCGGTACCAACAATTCATGGCCATTAGAAAGTTGTGTCAACACATGAACTTTTAGTTGGTGTAATGTTTCCTTACTTCTGTTTCACATTAATAATCAGGCTCCAGTCTGACAGTCATTACCGTGCTTCTTTATTTACTCTCGCATATATCTGTGTTCCCAGACACTACACCACTCCCCTTCTAGATAATGACTCCTATTACGATAACTCATTATACAACTCATTAACTTGTTGAAGCTCACCAACTTGTAGTAACATACGTAACCTTGAAATACTGGCCTTTTAACACATCATGCTTGTAACAGACTCAACTATACCTTTACTGTGACACATTAGTGATCAATACTCTCGCATAGAAAACATAAATTCCACTTCATTTTACTGCACCCAAAAGCTGCTAAGGCTAGGAATGTATTCAAACTCATCAATTTAAACAGTCTTATTAAAACCATAAACTTATTTTCACCGTAACTCCTTCAATTTACTCAAAATATATGCACAAAAACGTCACGTACGTACTCACTCACGTAAAAGTTCGAATGAATCAAGAGTGAAATGTCCAGGAACTTTGTCCGTGCCAACGCCAACGACGTGTCTGGCGTACGTAGGATTCTACAGATGTGGATCCTTTGGCTTTGACACTTAGAGGTGATGCTGGGAAACTGTTGTGATGTGCACATCAGAGACACGTGAACAATTAACACTGATGAACAAGTGTCTGTAATTATATGAGTGGATATAAAACCATGCGCAAAGTGGTGCAGAAAATGTCGTTAACAACAATGGCAGCTTTAGCGTTACTAGAAGATATTGCAAACGGTGCAATAAGAAGAGAGCGTGTATTCAGAGACAGAGATGATTTACTGTCAAATAATGACAACTGTCTCATCAGCCGCTTTAGGTTCAAGAAGGGCAATCCTTCTGGAACTGTGAGATGAGCTTCGGCCGGCATTGGAGCGCGACACAGCGATGAGCAATGTGTTGCCTGTGTCCGTACAGGTATTGACCACACTGGGGTTCCTCGCAACCGGGGCATTCCAGGGGGAGCTGGCCGACCGATCGGGACTCAGCCAGTCGACCCTGAGCAGAGCCATGCCAGCAGTGTGGGACGGACTTATCCGCATGTCAGCCAGGTAGATCAGATTCCCACAATGCATCTGAACAGGTCAACATTAAAGAGCAATCTAGATAGATAGATAGATATGTAGATAGATAGATATGTAGATAGATAGATAGATATGTAGATAGATAGATAGATAGATAGATAGATATGTAGATAGATAGATATGTAGATAGATAGATATGTAGATAGATAGATATGTAGATAGATAGATAGATATGTAGATAGATATGTAGATAGATAGATATGTAGATAGATATGTAGATAGATAGATAGATATGTAGATAGATAGATATGTAGATAGATAGATAGATATGTAGATAGATAGATATGTAGATAGATAGATATGTAGATAGATAGATAGATATTTAAGTCCAGTTAAGTCTCAGAGTTGAGCAGGCGGATGGTGTGAGGATAGAAACTCTTCTTCAGCATCTCAGTCTTTGTCCTCAGGCATCGGAAACGCCGGCCTGATGGCAGCAGATAGAGGAGAGAGTGTCCGGGGTGACTGGGCTCTTTCAGGATCTTCTTGGCCTTTAACCTGCAACGTTTAGTGTAAATGTCCTGCAGGTTGGGGAGGGGGGTTCTGATGGTCCGCTCTGCTGAACGGACCACCCTCTTGAGGGCCAGGAAGTCCTGCCTGGTGCAGTTTCCCATCCAGGTGGTGATGCTCCCACACAAGATGCTCTGGATGGTGCAGGTGTAAAAGTTCTTGAGCACCTTGAGAGGGAGCTTAAAGTCTCTGAGGCGTCTGAGGAGGTAGAGACGCTGTCTGGCCTTCTTCACGATGACGTTCAGATGGTGAGTCCATGACAGGTCCTGTGAGATGGTCACTCCCAGGTATCGGAAGGTGTCCACTCTTTCCACCTCAGAGCCACAGATGATGAGTGAATGTTAGTCCCTCTGCTGTTTCCTGCTGAAGTCCACTATCAGTTCCTTGGTTTTGCTGACGTTCAGCAGGAGGTGGTTCTCCCGTCCTCCCATTCATGACCTTCTTTATCAGAGGAGCAGCTAAGTTTAGAGCTGAGCTAAGAGATGCTGCAGAGCCATCGACAATACACTGAAAAAAGTGATTTTGGAGAGAGGTAAATGTAATATATGTAAATCGTATAGAATTTACTTGATAATTGTAGTTAGCTGTGGAATTATAAAATAATGGGTAAATTATACACATACTACCTATTTATTAACAGTAAAAACTGTGTATTGAAAAAATAGGGTAAAATATACCCAGAAGCTCTGAGTCCTGCGCTGCAAATCGCGCATGCGTCAGACGGTGTATTTGAGCGGGACACAGGAACTCTTTCAAGGCTATCTTCCTCTCGCTGCCGGCAGCCATTGAACTTCGGAAAGAAAGGTAAGCTAAGCCTATAAGCCTATTGGTGTGTATAATAGCGCGAATGTAAATTATGTTTTATGAAATGATGAGATATTCCACTTCACTTGTATTCGGCGTGCGTCTGTGTTACGTACTATTACTTGAACCGAAAGTTTGAACCCGTTGCTGTCGGCAGCATGGTTGTTTTACCGTCTGGACCTTTTTTATATATAGTCTAAGAGTCTGTATGGTCTGGACACATCATTGGAGAAACACCACTGAGTCACTAACTCACTCAGTAGGCTACCCCTCTATTCCTCCTCCACACAAACAGGCTCCGCGACGTGCTACATTACTAGCGTTAGCTCCGTTAGCACAGCTAGTCGGGTCCGTTTATAAACAAAATGATCAGCCCTACTAATTACCTCGTTGCTTATGTACTGCTCACGTGTGAAATAATTGCTTTGTTGTGGACAAGGTTGAGCTCCTACAGTTAAACATCAATCTGTGAAATGTTTAAAAAATGTTTGTTTTTAAGGAATTCAGTCTCAGTGTATGTAAACAGTATTTTGACTATATTTCATCTCCCTACAGTCACAGAGTGTTGAGGAAAAAAGGGATCAAGTTGCTGCCTCACTGAATACCTGGGTGAAAGACAAGATGATCTTTTCCATGACTGTCAGGTAGGCTATGTCATTGATAACAGGTGACTGATTCACCTGATCCTCATGTCTTCCTCTGCTCTGAACTCCTCATTTTGTCTGCTCTCCTCTTCTATTTTCATCTCATTTCCTCTCTCTCCCCTCCTCGTCTCTGCCCTAATCAGCTCTCCCATGGTATCCCCTCTTCTCCCCTTCTCCTTTTGTCTTCTGTCCACTCCCCTTTGCTCTTCTTTACTCTGCAAGATAAACTGAAATGTATTGGAACAGCATCTTAAATAATATACTGTACGTAAATTAAAAATGTGTATGCTTTTTGTTTCTTTCTTTTTAACATGTAGGAATGTGAGGGCCAAACGGACAAAACAAGGCTGAGGAGGATCCATCAGATGTCCAAAGCAGCAGAAGAACACATATGAAGCTTTTCAAAAACTTTTTGTGGAGCTTGACGGCGAAACTACTGAAGAAGGTCCACAGCCTCAAAAATAAGCTCTGCAATAGGCACACATGTCCCCTCTTTCCCTCAAGAGGATCTTTTGTCTCAACAGAGCTAGATGGAGTTGTGAGAGTGTCATTTTTATTTTTCTTCTTTTTCCCTCCACTGCTCTGTAAATGTCAATAACTTAAGTTTATGTTACTTTAGTTTGTTAAACTGAGAAATTCATTATTTCATGAATTAAAAACGTGTATGATCACCATCTAAAAGACTTTGTGTGTGTGTGTGTGTGTGGGGGGGGGGGGGGGGGGGGGGGGGTAAATCTTATTAACTTATGTGAATTAACTTTCATTCATTATGTGAATTAGCTTTTTATTTCAGTTATTTTATACTCAAAATATGGAATTAAATCTACCCAACAAAAGTAGATGCAAATTGCTACCTCAAATTTATTGGGTATATTCTATAGGTTACTTTTTTCAGAGTATCATCTAATAGTGCAGGAGTTAAATTGTGGTTGCTGTCGTCCACATCATTGACACGTGGCACAGATGTAAATAAAGAAGGAATTAACTCCTTATATCTAGTTACAGCATCATCAGATAAACATCTACTGTAATGAAATGTCTTTTTAGTTCCTGTGTTCTCCATTATTGTAAATTCAAACGTTGTGAGGAAATGATCGGACAGAAGAAGGTTATGAGTAAATACTGTTAAACCTTCAGGTTCTATGTGTGTGATTAAAACTGTGAGTTGATCCGTTTATATTCTGAGAAAAGCCAATTGAGTCTAATAATGATGTAAATGAGGAGCTAAGGCTGTCACTGACAACATCAACATGGATGTTAAAGTCACCTACTACAATGACTTGATCTGTTCTAAGAACTAAATCACATAGAAACTCAGAGGAAGGAGCAGGTGGGCGATACACCACGACAAGTCTGGGTGAGGAAGACTAAGAGGAAGACTTTCAAATGAATTAAAGCTCTGCTTAGGTCTAGGATTAATAGAGGAATGGAGTTGGGAGGCAACTGTTTTTTCAAGAATTTTGGAGATGAAGGGTAGATTAGATATGGGACGGAAATAGTTGAAGTCAGAGGGGTCTGCACCAGGTGATTTCTGAAAGAGTGGGGAGCTGGAAGGAGGAGAATGAGTGTATGAATGGGTAAGAGTCAGCTGGGATACTAAAGTGAGGAGTTGTGCCTAGGTGCTGATGAATATTCTGAATTTGTTCAATGAAAAATGACATTATGGAGTTACAGAAGGAAGTTGTGTACAAGTGAGGGGGGAGAGAGTCTTGAGGTTGGGTGATATTGTTAAGTAGAGAGAACAGTGACTTAGAGTTGCCTTTGTTGGCGGTGATTATACTGGAGTAACAGTGGGTTTTGGTGCAGTCAATGCAGTCCTTATAACATAAGATGTGGTTATTGGACATTTCTTTGTGGATAGTGAGACCAGTTTTTCCATGGAGACGTTCAAGTTGCCGACCTCTGGGTTTCATGCGACGAAGGTCGGGGGTGAACCAAGGGGCGGAAACAGAAAAAGAAACAGATCTGGTTTTTAATGGAGCGAGGGAATTAAGAATATTATGGAGACCGGTGTTGTAATGAGAGACCAGAGCATCAGGAGGGGATAGATTGTGGATGTCAGGGAGGCAGGAGGACTGAATACTTAAAGTGAGGGTGGCAGGATCGATATTCTTTGTGTTCCGAAAAGAAATAAGGCGTGTTTTTTTTTTTTTTTACAGATGGAGAGGGTGAGTTTCACTGTAAATGAGAGGAGAAAGTGATCAGTGATGGGGAGTTCATCGGCTGTAAGGTCGAGAGGGGTGACACCAGAACAGCAGATTAAATCCAGGATGTGTCCTTTGGAGTGTGTGGGGAGAGTGGTATGTTGCTGACATCCAAAACTATCTAAACAGGAAATAAAGTCTTTGGTGAGAGGCAGATTGATATTGTCCATGTGGATGTTAAAATCTCCCAGAAGTGTTTGGTGAGAGGGAGGATAAATGGGTGAGAAAAGCTGCAAAGTCATTTAAAAACTCACTGTTTGGTTTAGGGGGGCGATAAACAGTAGCCACGAGGTTGACAGGTGTAAACAAACCCACTAGGAGTGGATTCATTCAGCTGAGAGAAGTCGCTGGGCTGTTGTCTCGGTTAGACAGAGGAAGTCAAGCTTACGATCAACAACAAGGTCCTGGATGAGATGTCCCTTGCTTGTCAGTGAGCGGATGTTGAGCAGAGCGAAGTTTAGTGAGGTGTCGTCACAGCTGGTGGTGGTGCGAGCCGACCGGGCTAAGCGGGCTAAGTGGTCGACAGCCCGGCTGGTGGAGCGTGGAGGGCGACGACAGCTGGACCAGATGGACTTTATACCTGTTGAACTGTCGTGGAGGAAATGCCGGCGGGATCCCCGGTGGATATATCTCCGGCGAGGCTGGAAGGCGATGTTTGGGTGAAGGTGGAGAGCTTCAGGCGCAGGTCCAGGCAGGTGGTAGCGCAGCCGTAGCAGGTCGGTGGCCGAGTACTGAAGCACACCCGTCACTAGCTGGTGAACAGGCAGTAGAAACAGCCAGGCGCAGACAAACAGGGTGTATGTCCTACCGGCCCGCATTGTGGACGAGGCAGCATCGACGGCTAGAAACGCCAGGTGAGGCTCAGACCGGGACAGAACAGGTGAGCTAGCAGTGAAGGCTCACACAAACGGTAGTGCCGACAGATCGTTTGAGTATCCAAATGAAGGCAATTACACTCGATTAGGTCACTGAACCATAAAATGACTCAGGAAAGTCTAAAAAGTTAAAAAGTTAAAAGGTTACCGGCGAGCAGCGAATTGTGCCAGCGTTCACTCGAAACCGGAAGTTATCTGCTCAGTAGACTCATTTAAACGAACATATTCATCATCCTGCAGCCACGTTTCAGTCAAACTGAACAGATCAATCTGATGATCAGTTATCAGATCATTCACTGAAAGAGATTTAGACCAGAGAGATCTGGCGTTTAAAAGATTTCATTCTCCCATTCTTTTGTTCTACCAATGAATTTGTACTGATTTGTATCAGGTTCCTATAAAGAACTCCTCTTTTGTTGTTTCTGTGATTTAAAGAATCTGGGAGCAGACAGAACATCTATGGAGTTTAGAGAGTTTTGGGTGTGAGACAGTCCTAGAGAAGCAGCAGAGAAGTGTGTCAGACTACAACTCTGCCTCCTGATATGATGGGGAGTGAACACTCTGAACATGCCTGTGAATCTTTGATCACCTTTGACTGCAGCTCCCACATTCCCATGTTTGTCCCGGTACAAAGCTGTTACTGTAAGTGGCTGTTTAGGATCTTTGAAGAAGAGTTCTTCACATTGTTTGTCTGATCCTGGAGTCGTTAGCTAATGAGTGCTAATGTGCATTTCACATTCTCTGCTTGCACTGCATTTCCTGCTTTGTTTCAGTTTTCAAAGCTGCTGTGACTGATGCTGGGCCTGTTGTTATTGGATCAATGCTGAACCAATAATTAGGTTGAGTTCTGCCTGTCATTCTGACTGCTGTCATGTCTTTCCCTGTTGCTTTTATTCCTAGTTTTAGTTCCCACATACCATCCCTCCCTAAGAGGTCGACAGGACAACAGGAGGAAAGTACCATTTGTAATGTTGCAGTGAAACCAGTAACTGGATCATAAAGGTTTGTCTGTTGTGTTCAGGACTCAACGACTCCATTTCCAGCCGATGACTATGAACTATCATCCTGTGGTTTGACGTTTGCAGCCGTGTGGAGCTTCATCTGCTCGTAGCACAGTTTGCTCCAGAATCCCAAAGGAACACTGTCTCCTGACCACAAACATTAAGAGTGAGAAAAGGTTTTTCTCCTTCTGCATGCAGCAACCAATCACTTCTCCGTGTACGTGTGGCTCATATTCTTGGTTGGTCAAAAGTCAAAGTCATGTTCTGGTCTTCTGTCCGTGTTCACGTCATCGTCATTGAGCGCGTACGTACGTGACCTGATTTCGTGGCGGTCAGTCATGCCGATGCTCGTCCGCCGCCTCCTCGTCCCGTCCCCCACCATAATCCGCAAGGATGTAGAAACACAAAAGCACTCCTCACCGTGTTCGTACCATCAGAGTCTTGTTCCTTTCTCCATCTTCTAAGATGTTCAACATGAACATGAATCTTGAATCATCGCTCAGATCTCTGCTTTTGTTTTTACTCTGATTGACCCCCATGGTTTTTATGAATGGATTTGATCCTCCTACAACTACTGTTTTAAAGATTTGTTTTTATTTTTTTCTATCAGTTATCTTCACTAAGCTTAGAATCCTACGTCCATTTTCAACAGGTCTTCCACAACTCAGTACTGTTTCTAGTCCTTCACTGTCTCATAGCTTCTTTTATAACCTCTTTTTATTGCTGAGAAGAGATAAACTCTATTGAATCTATTTTATCACTGACTGAAGAAACAGACTTCTCACCTTTGTTCGATCCCGTTGACCAACCCGTCCCTCCTCCTCCTCCTTCTGTGGAATGCATTATTCTGAATTCACAGATAAGGATTTTAGTTGCACCATGCACGGTCTTTACATTCCCAGGTTTGGAGAAGGAAAAGGAACGGCACCAGGGATCCAGCTCCAAGGACCAAATTATGTGAGGTGAACAAAGGAATCACCACTCTGGCAATGAGGATCTCCAAGTCAGCGTTTCTTTATTCAAGCAGTGCACAGAATCTCACAAAGTGTACATGACTGCCCAGTTACAGCTAAATGTGCCTTTGATTATGAGAAGATGGAGCCAAATTATTGACCATCTAGCCTCAGACTCTTATACCTCTAAATGTATAGAACTAGATAAGTGCATATGTGCTCTACCTTTTATACAGTGACATCTCTGGGTGACAGTCCAGACCCAATACCACCATGAGTTTTTGTTTCCTTCTGTGATGTTAATAGACTAAACTCTGTGGTGTTTAAACTCTGTCAACTTTTATTAATTACTCAAGTAAATTTTATTGGAAGCACAAGAAACAGCAACAAAGAATGTAGAAGAAAAAACCTTTAGATGTCCACGTTGAGACTAACATAAAGTCCATCCATGTGTTTTAATGGAAGAATAAACTGGTTATATTGAAGAAAACTCTTTACATCAATCAATATGTCGACATGATCAGATAAATTCAAGGCTCCAGGGAAAAACAAATCAACTCCAATACAACGATAGAACAAACAAATGCAAATGAGTTTTATATCAAAGTCAAAATCCTTGACTTTTATTCCTACTCACTAATTTAACTAGAACTAATAAAAGTTAAAGACAAATGACAAAAACAGCAGCTTCATTCATCATGTGAAGCTTCAGCTTGAGACTGAAAGACACATTTTAACCAACTGTCCCTGAAGTGACTTCTGTCTATTTGACTTTAATCAACTCAGCAGTGGATCCAGAAAAAAGACCAAGTCCAGCATAGAGAGGCTGAGTGAATGTGGTCTGGACTCTGTGGAGGAGAGTCATGGTTTCAGAGACGCTGTAGAAAGACAGAATACCTGCTCTGTGATCCAGGTACACTCCTACTCTGGAGGAACCAGGACCTGAGACGTCAGTTGAGACGTTGTTGTAGTAAAATGTATAACTGTTTGTGTAACAACATAATGACCAAGATTTGTCATTGAATCCAAATCCACATTCATATGATCTCCCTGCTCTGCTGATATTCTTGTATGCGACTGCTACATAGAGTCCTCCTCCTCTCCACTCCACCTCCCAGTAACAACGTCCAGTCAGACTCTCTCTACTCAGGACCTGAAAATAATAAGTGAATCTGTCTGGATGATCAGAATAAGACTGATGTTGATTCATAAATGTTACTTTTCTGTTCCCCTCAGATAATAACAGACATGTGTGTGCTGTGTTTGGATCCAGTGTGATTTCACGTGAATATTTCAAGAATTCATCTCTGGTGTCTGGCTCTGGTTGTGGCAGTAAAACATCCACTTCAGTCACTGTCAGTGAGATGTTTGTCCATGTCTCTCTCAGAGTGTCCTGTAGTTTCTCTCTGGTCTCTGTCACAGCTGCTTTCACGTCATCAAAGTTCCTCAGAGGACGAATCTTGATGCTGGATGAGTGTGTAGACTCACTGGGTGGTGGCAGTGAGGGGTAGTTGTGTAGAAACTGGTTGTGATCCTCTGTGTTTAAGAGCTGCTTCAGCTCGGAGCCTTTCCTCTCCAACTCAGTGATCTCCTGCTCCAGCTTCTCCTGAACATCTTTGACTCGACTCTTTTCAGTTTCCTGCTGGGATCTGACCAGCTGCTCAACATCAGAGCTTGTTTTCTGGATGAGACGGATCATCTCAGTGAAGATCTCCTGACTGTCCTCCACTGTTTTATCAGCAGAGACATTGATGGCCTTCAGCTCCTGTCCAAGCAGCTCCACATCTTTCTTTCTCTCCTGGATTCCCTGCAGGATTTTTTGTAGCATCACCTCCACCTCCTTCTGCTTCTCTCTCCTTTCTGCTGCAATCGAGACTATTTTGTGTCCTTCATGTTCATCCACAGAGCAGAGATAACAGATAGTCTGCTGATCAGTACGACAGAACATCTTCATCACCTCATCATGACGAGAGCAGATGTTCTCCTGGAGCTTCTTGGAGGGCTCCACCAGCTTGTGTTTCTTGAATGGAGCTGCATCATAGTGAGGTTGGAGGTGTTTCTCACAGTAAGAGGCCAGACAGACCAGACAGGACTTGAAGGCTTTCAGCTTCCTCCCAGTGCAGACATCACAGGCCACATCTTCAGGTCCAGCATAGCAGTGATCAGCTGGAGCAGCTTGGAGTCCAGTCTTCTTCAGCTGCTCCACTAACTCTGCTAACATGGTGTTTTTCTCCAGGACAGGCCTCGGTGTGAAAGTCTTCCTGCACTGAGGGCAGCTGTAGATTCTCTTCTGGTCTTCTCCATCCCAGTGGCTTTTAATACAGTTCATGCAGTAGTTGTGTCCACAGTGAATAGACACAGGATCCTTCAGTAGATCCAGACAGATGGAACAAGAGAAGGTTTCTCTGTCCAGCTGAACTCCTTTCTGCTCCATTTCTCCTCTCAGTGTCGACGACTGTGTGAGTTTCTGTTTGCTAGAAGTGAAACTAGTCTGAGCTCTGATCTGAACAACATGTGATTCTACAGTGAATGGAGCCTGTCAACTCTCACACTTCACCACATGCTGGTTACACCCATCTTCAATGTAGAGATCTAAAGGGGAGGGAACAAGGAAACATGAGGAAATATGAGTGGAGCTGCTCCAGGAAGAGGGAGTGGTTATCAGAAGTTGACTAATTCCAGGAAGAGAAACCGTTAGAAACTTTTTACAGCAGAGCACATTTAAAAACGTTGGTCAGTTAAATGTTTAGGTGGTAAAATGAGCTAAAACACAGTTTGATGACACATTTTCATGACGACTATAATTCACATACATTAGATGAAACAGAGAAAATAACCACTGCAGTAGAAGTAAGAAAATCACAAACCCCTTCACTACATCCTTCCGTGTGAGGAACACTCTACGAGACGAAGGCAGATTATAATCCAAGTCTACCACAAAGAGAAGGACATGAATGAATGCTCCAGATCTTTACCTGCTGATTGTAGTTTTCTTCTAGTTTCCTCCCTGTTGAAGTATTTCTAGATTATAAATATCTTCATGCAGAGTGAGACACCACTGAATAAACTCTAACGATTGTTAAACATGGTCGTCGTAGAGTTAAACTAAAAACTTCTTCCTCCTTCCTTGTTGTTGTCGTCAGTGTTGCCTGACGTCAGTACAGCTGCATTAGAACTGGTGCATCATGGGAAATGCAGTTCTCCTGCCGCACAGTCTTCAAATGTCCAGGACTGTGTTTGTGTTTAACATCTGTCATCCTTATGAGACAGTCACTGATCTGCAGCTTGAGGCCAGAATGTAACACAAATAATCTTTACCTTTGAATAATTAATAATAATAATACATTTTATTTAAAAGCACTTTTCAAGGGTGAGGAAGTCAGAAAGGTCAGAGAGGAAGGAGGGGTTTGGTTTGGGAGGGCGGTAGATTCATTGAGATAAATTCCTCGTATTTGACATAAATAAATTCTTCATTCTGTCCTCGCACTCATACAAGGACTTTTACTGAATACAAACCCATCAACCTCGTGTGCGTTTTGTCGGCCATCAGCACGCTACGTCGTCTCTGCGTTGGTTGCGCGGTAGTCGTCAGCTGCTGGAGAAGGAAGGCGACGAGCTGATGGACTTGTTCTGAGAGGACAGAGAGACGTTCAGGCTGGACGACAGCTTTGGCGTCTTCCACACCTTCTGCTCAAAGTTCACCAATGCCGTCAAGGTACGTTGGGTACATTGGGACGTTTAGGTTTAGGCTTTAGTACAGACACAGAGAGAAACTCAGCATCAGCTCCTCTTTAGTCCATGTTTGATGTGACTTTAGATTTTCTGTGGATTTTATGACTTGTTTGCTTCTTGTTTGCTGGACAGTTTTATTTCCTTTTTGCTGGTGAATCAGTTTAAATGTTGAAAAAGTCTCAGTGAGATAATTAGATTCAAGTAATGACGTGGCTTCACTTGTTCTGATTGTTCTCATGAAAAGGTTATTTGCTCCTCAACATTTACATTTGACTCTGCTGACACCTAGTGGCCAAAGACAGAAACTGTCTCATTAGCCCAAAGTGCAGTAACTGACTTGAATCATTATGTAGGAGCCATTAATGCATTATATGTTTCTGTTAGTAGTAAGGTTCAGGGATATTGTTTGTGTTTTTGTGTTTATTAGGATATTGTTCATGTGATCATGTTTATTAGGGGAATAGTCAGACAGTTGTGGACTGTGTGAAACCTTCTTAAGACACAGTCCTTCCACTCATTAATACATTTTCAAGTCCTTTCCAAACGTCAGCTGGATCAGATTGTCTTTGCGTTGATGAAGCGCACTTAGGCGATGCTCTGTGAAGACATTTTTAAAAGTGGAAAATGAATTTTCACAGGACGCGGCGCCGGCTCCAAAAGTCAGGCCATGTTTAAATGCAAGCCCCCTTATTGCTACTGTGCAGAATACATCCAAATGTAAAGTGCAGCATGAAAAGACACAGGGAAATGAAATCAAACCAACAAATTCAGCCATAAGGTCTAAAATATTGTGGAACATATATATGAAAACAATTGTTCCTGTGGGGATGCCCACGACAATTTAAAGTGATTCACTGTTAAAAGATGCTATAAGTGATCAGTTCTACAAAGTTAAGAGATGAACTGAATGGTTTAAAAAGATTATTTAAAGTCAACTGAATCTTAAGAGACCTCTAAAAATGGAGTTTGTTGCAAATCCTTTAAAATGTGTTAATGAGTTTATTGTAAATCTCAAACTGCTTCTAATGAACCAGAAATAGAGCTGATGCTATGTGTTCTATTTTTACTCTATTTTGTAATTCATCTCTTTTTAAACACATGTGAAGCATGCGTTGGAGGCGTTTCTTGTTCGTTTAAATCAGTGTTCATGTATTTACTTGCAGTTCCAGGGTTTTACCTAGGGGGCGCACCAGTGTGGATGGGGATATAGCTAAGTTACAGGTGGGGGAAATCAGGTGTGTGTGTTTGGTTTAAGAAGCAAAAAGTTTTTGACCGTGTCAACCGGGACCTTGTCGGAATGGCTGACGTTTTAAGTGTGTGGATTTGGGACAGTGCTGTGGTATATTCAATGTGGTGAGAGTTTAATTTGTTTGACTGAAAATAAACGGATCACAAGAATCCTCTATATGGAACGAACTGGATGTTGTTGATGGTTTATCTTTAAGTTCCTGTGGTTTGCTTTAAGTCAATTGAAGTCAAACAGTTGCTTCATTGGAACGTGAAGCAACGACTGGAACGTCGTTTACGGGATTCAACAGCTGTTCGTTGAGGACACGGTTGGATTTATGTGTTCGCTGAGGACAGTTGGACAATGGATGGACATTGAGCGCTTTGGCTGCTGGTAAGAGGACCACGGACAGGAACCATCACCGGGACATCGGCTACATTCTGCCGGCCAACAACTGACAGAATGGACAGAGGTATGTGTAGCGGTACCAACAATTCATGGCCATTAGAAAGTTGTGTCAACACATGAACTTTTAGTTGGTGTAATGTTTCCTTACTTCTGTTTCACATTAATAATCAGGCTCCAGTCTGACAGTCATTACCGTGCTTCTTTATTTACTCTCGCATATATCTGTGTTCCCAGACACTACACCACTCCCCTTCTAGATAATGACTCCTATTACGATAACTCATTATACAACTCATTAACTTGTTGAAGTTTCACCAACTTGTAGTAACATACGTAACCTTGAAATACTGGCCTTTTAACATATCATGCTTGTAACAGACTCAACTATACCTTTACTGTGACACATTAGTGATCAATACTCTCGCATAGAAAACATAAATTCCACTTCATTTTACTGCACCCAAAAGCTGCTAAGGCTAGGAATGTATTCAAACTCATCAATTTAAACAGTCTTATTAAAACCATAAACTTATTTTCACCGTAACTCCTTCAATTTACTCAAAATATACGCACAAAAACGTCACGTACGTACTCACTCACGTAAAAGTTCGGATGAATCAAGAGTGAAATGTCCAGGAACTTTGTCCGTGCCAACGCCAACGACGTGTCTGGCGTACGTAGGATTCTACAGATGTGGATCCTTTGGCTTTGACACTTAGAGGTGATGCTGGGAAACTGTTGTGATGTGCACATCAGAGACACGCGAACAATTAACACTGATGAACAAGTGTCTGTAATTATATGAGTGGATATAAAACCATGCGCAAAGTGGTGCAGAAAATGTCGTTAACAACAATGGCAGCTTTAGCGCTACTAGAAGATATTGCAAACGGTGCAATAAGAAGAGAGCGTGTATTCAGAGACAGAGATGATTTACTGTCAAATAATGACAACAGTCTCATCAGCCGCTTTAGGTTCAAGAAGGGCAATCCTTCTGGAACTGTGAGATGAGCTTCGGCCGGCATTGGAGCGCGACACAGTGATGAGCAATGCGTTGCCTGTGTCCGTACAGGTACTGACCACACTGGGGTTCCTCGCAACCGGGGCATTCCAGAGGGAGCTGTGCGACCAATCGGGACTCAGCCAGTCGACCCTGAGCAGAGCCATGAAAGGCGTGTGGGGCGGAGTTATCCTCATGTCAGCCAGGTAGATCAGATTCCCACTCGGACCACCTGTGGTCTGCTGGTCAGGAAGCTGTAGATCCACCTGCACAGCGAGGAGTCTAGGCCCAGGCCATGCAGCTTAGCAGCCAGTCTGGAGGGAACTGTGGTATTGAATGCTGAGCTGACGTCAACAAACAGCACTCTCACATAGTGTCCCTTACCACTGTCCACGTGGGACAGGGTCTTGTAGAGGAGGAGGTTTATGGCATCATCTGTGGATCTGTCCGGCCGGTATGAAAACTGTAGTGGATCCAGGGGGAACTATCTTTCCAGGCTATGTGAGCTTCTTCAGAATCAGTGGAATGACAGATTCTTTCCATCTTTCAGTCTGCCTGCTTTGAACAGATCAACTGTGAATTATACCAGAGAGCTAGGCTCCTCCCATTCATGACCTTCTTTATCAGAGGAGCAGCTAAGTTTAGAGCTGAGCTAAGAGATGCTGCAGAGCCATCGACAAAATCATCTATTAGTGCAGGAGTTAAATTGTGGTTGCGGTCGTCCACATCATTGACACATGGCACAGATGTAAATAAAGAAGGAATTAACTCCTTATATCTAGTTACAGCATCATCAGATAAACATCTACTGGAATGAAATGTCTTTTTAGTTCCTGTGTTCTCCATTATTGTAAATTCAAACGTTGTGAGGAAATGATCAGACAGAAGAAGGTTATGAGTAAATACTGTTAAACCTTCAGGTTCTATGTGTGTGATTAAAACTGTGAGTTGATCCATTTATATTCTGAGAAAAGCCAATTGAGTCTAATAATGATGTAAATGAGGAGCTAAGGCTGTCACTGACAACATCAACATGGATGTTAAAGTCACCTACTACAATGACTTGATCTGTTCTAAGAACTAAATCACATAGAAACTCAGAGGAAGGAGCAGGTGGGCGATTCACCACGACAAGTCTGGGTGAGGAAGACTAAGAGGAAGACTTTCAAATGAATTAAAGCTCTGCTTAGGTCTAGGATTAATAGAGGAATGGAGTTGGGAGGCAACTGTTTTTTCAAGAATTTTGGAGATGAAGGGTAGATTAGATATGGGACGGAAATAGTTGAAGTCAGAGGGGTCTGCACCAGGTGATTTCTGAAAGAGTGGGGAGCTGGAAGGAGGAGAATGAGTGTATGAATGGGTAAGAGTCAGCTGGGATACTAAAGTGAGGAGTTGTGCCTAGGTGCTGATGAATATTCTGAATTTTTTCAATGAAAAATGACATTATGGAGTTACAGAAGGAAGTTGTGTACAAGTGAGGGGGGAGAGAGTCTTGAGGTTGGGTGATATTGTTAAGTAGAGAGAACAGTGGCTTAGAGTTGCCTTTGTTGGCGGTGATTATACTGGAGTAACAGTGGGTTTTGGTGCAGTCAATGCAGTCCTTATAACATAAGATGTGGTTATTGGACATTTCTTTGTGGATAGTGAGACCAGTTTTTCTATGGAGACGTTCAAGTTGCCGACCTCTGGCTTTCATGCGACGAAGGTCGGGGGTGAACCAAGGGGCGGAAACAGAAAAAGAAACAGATCTGGTTTTTAATGGAGCGAGGGAATTAAGAATATTATGGAGACCGGTGTTGTAATGAGAGACCAGAGCATCAGGAGTGGATAGATTGTGGATGTCAGGGAGGCAGGAGGACTGAATACTTAAAGTGAGGGTGGCAGGAACGATATTCTTTGTGTTCCGAAAAGAAATAAGGCGTGTTTTTTTTTTACAGATGGAGAGGGTGAGTTTCACTGTAAATGAGAGGAGAAAGTGATCAGTGATGGGGAGTTCATCAGCTGTAAGGTCGAGAGGGGTGACACCAGAACAGCAGATTAAATCCAGGATGTGTCCTTTGGAGTGTGTGGGGAGAGTGGTATGTTGCTGACATCCACAACTATCTAAACAGGAAATAAGTCTTTGGTGAGAGGCAGATTGATATTGTCCATGTGGATGTTAAAATCTCCCAGAAGTGTTTGGTGAGAGGGAGGATAAATGGGTGAGAAAAGCTGCAAAGTCATTTAAAAACTCACTGTTCGGTTTAGGGGGGCGATAAACAGTAGCCACGAGGTTGACAGGTGTAAACAAACCCACTAGGAGTGGATTCATTCAGCTGAGAGAAGTCGCTGGGCTGTTGTCTCGGTTAGACAGAGGAAGTCAAGCTTACGATCAACAACAAGGTCCTGGATGAGATGTCCCTTGCTTGTCAGTGAGCGGATGTTGAGCAGAGCGAAGTTGAGTGAGGTGTCGTCACAGCTGGTGGTGGTGCGAGCCGACCGGGCTAAGCGGGCTAAGTGGTCGACAGCCCGGCTGGTGGAGCGTGGAGGGCGACGACAGCTGGACCAGATGGACTTTATACCTGTTGAACTGTCGTGGAGGAAATGCCGGCGGGATCCCCGGTGGATATATCTCCGGCGAGGCTGGAAGGCGATGTTTGGGTGAAGGTGGAGAGCTTCAGGCGCAGGTCCAGGCAGGTGGTAGCGCAGCCGTAGCAGGTCGGTGGCCGAGTACTGAAGCACACCCGTCACTAGCTGGTGAACAGGCAGTAGAAACAGCCAGGCGCAGACAAACAGGGTGTATGTCCTACCGGCCCGCATTGTGGACGAGGCAGCATCGACGGCTAGAAACGCCAGGTGAGGCTCAGACCGGGACAGAACAGGTGAGCTAGCAGTGAAGGCTCACACAAACGGTAGTGCCGACAGATCGTTTGAGTATCCAAATGAAGGCAATTACACTCGATTAGGTCACTGAACCATAAAATGACTCAGGAAAGTCTAAAAAGTTAAAAAGTTAAAAGGTTACCGGCGAGCAGCGAATTGTGCCAGCGTTCACTCGAAACCGGAAGTTATCTGCTCAGTAGACTCATTTAAACGAACATATTCATCATCCTGCAGCCACGTTTCAGTCAAACTGAACAGATCAATCTGATGATCAGTTATCAGATCATTCACTGAAAGAGATTTAGACCAGAGAGATCTGGCGTTTAAAAGATTTCATTCTCCCATTCTTTTGTTCTACCAATGAATTTGTACTGATTTGTATCAGGTTCCTATAAAGAACTCCTCTTTTGTTGTTTTTGTGATTTAAAGAATCTGGGAGCAGACAGAACATCTGTGGAGTTTAGAGAGTTTTGGGTGTGAGACAGTCCTAGAGAAGCAGCAGAGAAGTGTGTCAGACTACAACTCTGCCTCCTGATATGATGGGAGTGAACACTCTGAACATGCCTGTGAATCTTTGATCACCTTTGACTGCAGCTCCACATTCCCATGTTTGTCCCGGTACAAAGCTGTTACTGTAAGTGGCTGTTTAGGATCTTTGAAGAAGAGTTCTTCACATTGTTTGTCTGATCCTGGAGTCGTTAGCTAATGAGTGCTAATGTGCATTTCACATTCTCTGCTTGCACTGCATTTCCTGCTTTGTTTCAGTTTTCAAAGCTGCTGTGACTGATGCTGGGCCTGTTGTTATTGGATCAATGCTGAACCAATAATAAGGTTGAGTTCTGCCTGTCATTCTGACTGCTGTCATGTCTTTCCCTGTTGCTTTTATTCCTAGTTTTAGTTCCCACATACCATCCCTCCCTAAGAGGTCGACAGGACAACAGGAGGAAAGTACCATTTGTAATGTTGCAGTGAAACCAGTAACTGGATCATAAAGGTTTGTCTGTTGTGTTCAGGACTCAACGACTCCATTTCCAGCCGATGACTATGAACTATCATCCCGTGGTTTGACGTTTGCAGCCGTGTGGAGCTTCATCTGCTCGTAGCACAGTTTGCTCCAGAATCCCAAAGGAACACTGTCTCCTGACCACAAACATTAAGAGTGAGAAAAGGTTTTTCTCCTTCTGCATGCAGCAACCAATCACTTCTCCGTGTACGTGTGGCTCATATTCTTGGTTGGTCAAAAGTCAAAGTCATGTTCTGGTCTTCTGTCCGTGTTCACGTCATCGTCATTGAGCGCGTACGTACGTGACCTGATTTCGTGGCGGTCAGTCATGCCGATGCTCGTCCGCCGCCTCCTCGTCCCGTCCCCCACCATAATCCACAAGGATGTAGAAACACAAAAGCACTCCTCACCGTGTTCGTACCATCAGAGTCTTGTTCCTTTCTCCATCTTCTAAGATGTTCAACATGAACATGAATCTTGAATCATCGGTCAGATCTCTGGTTTTGTTTTTACTCTGATTGACCCCCATGGTTTTTATGAATGGATTTGATCCTCCTACAACTACTGTTTTAAAGATTTGTTTTTATTTTTTTCTATCAGTTATCTTCACTAAGCTTAGAATCCTACGTCCATTTTCAATAGGTCTTCCACAACTCAGTACTGTTTCTAGTCTTTCACTGTCTCATAGGTTCTTTTATAACCTCTTTTTATTGCTGAGAAGAGATAAACTCTATTGAATCTATTTTTTCGCCGACTAAAGAAACAGACTTCTCACCTTTGTTCGATCCCGTTGACCAACCCGTCCCTCCTCCTCCTCCTTCTGTGGAATGCATTATTCTGAATTCACAGATAAGGATTTTAGTTGCACCATGCACGGTCTTTACATTCCCAGGTTTGGAGAAGGAAAAGGAACGGCACCAGGGATCCAGCTCCAAGGACCAAATTATGTGAGGCGAACAAAGGAATCACCACTCTGGCAATGAGGATCTCCAAGTCAGTGTTTCTTTATTCAAGCAGTGCACAGAATCTCACAAAGTGTACATGACTGCCCAGTTACAGCTAAATGTGCCTTTGATTATGAGAAGATGGAGCCAAATTATTGACCATCTAGCCTCAGACTCTTATACCTCTAAATGTATAGAACTAGATAAGTGCATATGTGCTTCTACCTTTTATACAGTGACATCTCTGGGTGACAGTCCAGACCCCAATACCACCATGAGTTTTTGTTTCCTTCTGTGATGTTAATAGACTAAACTCTGTGGTGTTTAAACTCTGTCAACTTTTATTAATTACTCAAGTAAATTTTATTGGAAGCACAAAAAACAGCAACAAAGAATGTAGAAGAAAAAACCTTAGATGTCCACGTTGAGACGAACATAAAGTCCATCCATGTGTTTTAATGGAAGAATAAACTGGTTATATTGAAGAAAAACTCTTTACATCAATCAATATGTCGACATGATCAGATAAATTCAAGGCTCCAGGGAAAAACAATCAACTCCAATACAACGATAGAACAAACAAATGCAAATGAGTTTTATATCAAAGTCAAAATCCTTGACTTTTATTCCTACTCACTAATTTAACTAGAACTAATAAAAGTTAAAGACAAATGACAAAAACAGCAGCTTCATTCATCATGTGAAGCTTCAGCTTGAGACTAAAGACACATTTTAACCAACTGTCCCCTGAAGTGACTTCTGTCTGTTTGACTTTAATCAACTCAGCAGTGGATCCATAATAAAGACAAAGTCCAGCATAGAGAGGCTGAGTGAATGTGGTCTGGACTCTGTGGAGGAGAGTCATGGTTTCAGAGACGCTGTAGAAAGACAGAATACCTGCTCTGTGATCCAGGTACACTCCTACTCTGGAGGAAACAGGACCTGAGCGTCAGTTGAGACTTGGTTGTAGTAAAATTATATACTGTTTGTGTAACAACTATAATGACCAAGATTGTTATTGAATCCAAATAAACATTCATTGACCTCCCTGCTCTGCTATATCTTGTATGCGACTGCTACATAAACTACTTCTCCTCTCCACTCCACCTCCCAGTAACAACGTCCAGTCAGACTCTCTCTACTCAGGACCTGACCATAATAAGTGAATCTATCTGGATGATACAGAATAAGACTGTTGTTGATTCATTCTTGTTACTTTTCTGTTCCCCTCAGATAATAACAGCTCAGTGTTTGCTGTGTTTGGATCCGTGTGATTTCACATGAATATTTCAAGAATTCATCTCTGGTCTTTGGCTCTGGTTGTGCAGTAAAACATCCACTTCAGTCACTGTCAGTGAGATGTTTGTCCATGTCTCTCTCAGAGTGTCCTGTAGTTTCTCTCTGGTCTCTGTCACAGCTGCTTTCACGTCATCAAAGTTCCTCAGAGGACGAATCTTGATGCTGGATGAGTGTGTAGACTCACTGGGTGGTGGCAGTGAGGGGTAGTTGTGTAGAAACTGGTTGTGATCCTCTGTGTTTAAGAGCTGCTTCAGCTCGGAGCCTTTCCTCTCCAGCTCAGTGATCTCCTGCTCCAGCTTCTCCTGAACATCTTTGACTCGACTCTTTTCAGTTTCCTGCTGGGATCTGACCAGCTGCTCAACATCAGAGCTTGTTTTCTGGATGAGACGGATCATCTCAGTGAAGATCTCCTGACTGTCCTCCACTGTTTTATCA
>SRSE01000069.1:0-31141 GCA_005024645.1 Planiliza haematocheilus | reverse complement strand
AATGTTCACACTTGTAGAAGCCTTCATGTGTCTTTGACACTGCAGAGATACTCAGCTCCCCTCTGGTATCATTCTGGATGAGTTTGTCATTGTGGTAGAAAAACACATTGGAAAGTATTTGTTGTCGTCTGAACCTGCAGCTCAGAGTAACAGGTTCTCCCTCAGTCACAGGATGGACAGGACTCACCAGGATGATACCAGAAGAACCTGGAAAACAGTCAAACAATGATTTAGTCAGACTTTTCAAACAGCTGACATCCAATGAGGAGAATGCTTTCTATATGCATACATATTATATCAGACATTTGGTTTCTGAATAATTACAAACTGCAGTATGAATCTTACAACTATCCCTTCCCACCAAATAACCAACAGCTTATTACAATGTCCTTTAGATCACGTTGGACCTGTTGAGCCTCAGAAACTTGTGAACACTCCAAACCTCCACTAAAACAAACCCTCATGGTGGTAAGTACCAATATGTGCTTGGAAAGTATGAATGTGATGATGAGGATGTTTTGTTGCAGCCACAGATGAGAAGTCAAATACGGGCCCATTAGCTACAGAACAAATATGGACATACAGTATTTAATAGGCTACAGTGGTTTGAGTTCAAAAAGCAATCAATCAATGCCTCCATTTGGAAAACAGTCAAAGCATTTGAAGTTCCAGTTTCAGAAAGAGCTCTGTGTGTGTGACTATGAAGACTGTTTGTTTTGTCTCAATGATGTAACATGTCACATAACTGGGTCATCATGATGTGAGTTTTTAATCATCAAAAACAAACAAAAGAAAAGAACTATTAGAACATACCATGTCCGTGATGTTGACTGCATTGCTGAACTCTCTGATCCAGACTCACACCAGTACACTGCATTATTAGACTGGTATCTGGATAATTTACATGGGAATTCTGTCATTCTCTTCCAGTCAGAACAGGACAGGTAGAGGTCCTCAGGGAAGCTCCTCACTCTCCACTCAGTAGAGTTTCCCTCACAGCTCAGAGAGACAGAGTCAGAGGTGAAGTGCTGCACTCTGTCAGGATTCACTGAGAGAGACGCTGCTGAATGGAAATCTGAAAAGAGTCAAAGCAAGAAGAGTGATATTAATCTGAAAAAGGCCACAATGCAAATATTTATTTGCTTTCATTCTTTAATTGCTGTAAATTAGTACAAGCATGACAAGGTGCAGTGTTTTGGTCAAACTATGAATAATACCATTGAAGTATATTTGAATTGATATGCAACAAGCAGCAGTCTGTAAAATTAGAAACTGCATACTTTTACCTGACATCTGTACTCTGACAATCTGATAAGTAAGAGCAGTAACATGAGCTGATGAAGTATCCAAAGATGAAGAGGAAACATTCAAACACATGCCATTCCTTACCTACTGATACCAGAATATTCAGATTCTATTCTTAGTATTATTGGACTTTCTTTTTTCCTCTTTCATTTATTTCTTTATTTTCTTCTCCTTTTTCCTCCTGTGCATACATATACTTTCTTCCAGACTCAACATATACCCACACAACACAGCACACCCTGAGACAACCACATATAACCTCCTATGTTTTAAAGACGTCCTGGACCAATTGATTTTGTCCCTGTCATGTAAGGATTGTGTTCAATTAAAGAAAAAGTGTCAAAGTCTTGTAACTCTTTTGTGTTTTTCATAATATCTGATACATTGAAAAGAAAATGTAATGGTAATAAGATAATTAGTTTGATGGCAGCATAAAAGAAAGATCCTGCTGCATTAGGAGAACATAAATGTGAACAGTCAATGAATTGTAAGCATGTGTTTTTAGTTTTCAAGATACTGCATGTAGGTCACAGAGAAAAAATGAAAGGTGACATATAATCTACTGATTGAGAGAACAGATGGAAACAAACTGACCTCCAGACCAGACAAACTGAGGTTGACTATAATCAGTGTAAAACACTGGGTCTCCTCTTCCAGCTCTACACACATATCCTGCTGTGTGTGTCTGTCCATCAATGATGTAGGAATCTTGTTCAGTTCCACTGATGCTACCAGGAAGCAGCTCATAGTTGTAAGATGGATACTTGTGTGATAGATCAGGAACAGCTTTATACCAGTAAAACCTCCATCCTGCAGATGGATGTTCAAGCTCACAGCTCAGAGTTACTGAGGCTCCAGGACTCAGCCATGATGGAGACACAGAGAGGACAGGTTGGGGTTTAACTGTTGAAAGAGATTTTATGTATGAATGTAAACATGTTACTATGTACTGATGGTAGATCACATTCACATCTGAGTCTTACAACGCTAACATTATTTATCTAAACATGGTTGTCTGCTATCTCTGAATATATGCAGTTACACAGTTTAATAACAGTCATGAGTGGTGAACTATGATGTGACTTACTGATGAATACAGTCAATGTGAAGGAATCACTCCACTCTGTTGAAGACTGTCGTCCACTTTTCATTCTGCCTTTACACTTGTAGTCTCCAGTGTGGAGTGAAGAAGCAGATTTAATCCTGAATTCCTTTAGATTTGGAGGTTTGTATGAACTGGTAGATCTCCATTCATACTCCCACTCAGTGTCTCCTCCATGGATCTCACATCTCATAGTAATCTCCTCTCCACTGTAGAACTGAGGCCAGTTGGGTTGGAGAGTCACAGTCACCTTGTTTGGAACTGTCCATGTTCAAGAATCATAAATAAAGACACAAACATCAACATCAAGCCACTTTCATAAATCCACACTGGATGTTTCTACATTTATTATTAATATAAAACTCTCCAACTCAACCACCAACTCACCATTTCTATTGATCCTGATTGAATGACTGTACTCTGTGTAGTAAACTGGGTCTCCTCTTCCTCCTCTGCACCAGTAGAGTCCTTCCTGTGAGACTCTGGTTTGTCTGTTTGGATAGAAACCAGCATGTTCAGAGGACTTCTCATCTCTGTACCAGTAGTATTTCCATCCAGATGATGGCTTCACTGAGCAGGTCAGGGTCACACTGCCTCCTACTGGAATGTCTCTGGTGTCAGCTCTCAGCTGGGCCTTTGGTTTAGTTGCTGTTGAGTTTAGAAGAAAGGCAGAAAAATGTAATTACTGGCACTGTTTAACTTGTATCAATCACAATTAATCATAGTGTAGCATTAATGTGAGTCCAGTTGCTACCTCTCACACTGTTATCAGTTATGATTTTATTTTAAGGTAGTGGAACACAGCACCCCTGTGGACTAGGGTCGTGCACCCTGGGAGACAGTAACAGTTTTCCTGTGCTGTCTCCCTGGTGAGTGCACATGTTGCTAGCTGCATAAATATTCTACAATATTCCTTTTAATTTCACATTTAGGTGGGTGTTTAATGTTATTGTTTGTGGTGTTTTAGCTCCACAGTGTGAGAGCAAGTTTGAGAAGTTTTACAAAGAAACTGATTTTGTACTCTCCTGCCAGGTACGCTGAATTAACAGCCTGTTGGTTCTTAACACAACACATGAATTCATTCATTCATTCATTCATTCATTCATTCATTCATTCTCTGCACCAGCTTATTAACGTTAAGGGTCACAGGGGTCTGCTAGAGCCTGTCCCAGTCGTCATGGGGCGAGAGGCAGGGTACACCCTGGACAGGTCTCCAGTCTATCTCAGGGCTAACACAGAGAGACAGACAACCGTTCATACTCACACCTATGGCCAATTTAGAATCACCAATGAACCTAACCAGCATGTCTTTGGATGGTGGGAGGAAGCTGGAGTACCTGGAGAGAACCCACATAGACACAAGGAGAACATGCAAACTCCACACAGAAAGGACCAGTCAGCCCATGGATTCGACCGGGACCTTCTGAAGACACTGAACCCCCAGTTGCTCCCAGTGTGTGGCACTGGTGAGTGAATGTGTGTGAGCGAATGGGTAGATGCGTGACTGTGACTGTAAAGCTCAGAGTACCAATAGGTAGAAAAGTACTATATAAAAGCAAGGCCATTTTCCATTTACCAATGGAAAAATATAAAAATCATAATCCCTACTTTTAATGTATTTTTGTTTTGTCAGGTCCTTCATCTGTCTTACTATCTCCACTATCATACTGTGAATGGACATTTGTTGCATCAAAATACTGGATAGATTTTAGACCTTCCCTAGAGCTTGTGTCTGATCTTTACACAACTCATTCTCTGACATCTGGTCATCACAGAGTCAACACTGTTTTAACAGTTTAATGTGTGTTTTGTCTAATAAAACTGTAATTGTAATAATTCTTACATTTATTTTAACTGAAGTGATGTTGTTGTCATCCCTATGCTGACTGACCATTCATTTAGAGCTGGCTGCCTTCAGGACAAACTATTTATCAGCTACTGACGATCAGGTGCAACTCATGGTTAGACTGAAGACATGACACACTTCTGACACTTTGTAATGTGTTCTATGCATGGACCAAAACAGACAACAACAAACATGACTTACCAGATACTGACAACGTGATGGCTTTACTCCACTCTGTTGAAGAATATGAGTCATCTCTGTGTCTACTCTTACACATGTAGTCTCCACTGCTGGACTCAGAAGCAGTGAAAGTCCAGTATTTATTGTATCTCCAGTCTGTAGATGACCTGGGTGTTCTCCATCCATACTTCCACTCAGTGTCTCCAACTCCCTGGACCTCACATGTCAGAGTGATCTTCTCTCCTCTGAATATCTGAGGCCAGTTGGGTTGTCGTGTTACAACAGCCTTGTTGGAAACTGTTTCCACCAGATATGAACAGTTGGGACACAAACAGAAACATGAACTCAGAGAAACTGAACATTGTAGGTTTCATCACTAATTCTAATGATAATCATGAAATCATGAATATTTCAAACTAAATAACTGAACTCACAGGTTATCTCAATGGTGACTGGATCACTGGTATCAGTGTAGTAAACTGGTTCTCCTCTTCCTCCTCTGCACCGGTAGATTCCTCCTTGTGATACACTGATAACTCTGTTTTCTCCATTACTTGTTCTGACTTGAACTTCAGAGGTGTCTGTGGTACGTCTGAACCACTCATATTTCCATCCAGCAGAGGTCTCCACAGAGCAGGTCAGTGTCACTCTGCCTCCTACTGGTATGGTTGTTGGTCCTGCTGTCGGTGTGGCCCTGGGTCTATCTGATGTTATGAAGGAATACATTAAATGTAATATGTATGGAATTTGTTTCATATTTTAAAACTTTAAAGTAACTGCTCGCCACCCTCAGAATCCCTCAAGTCCAGTTCAGTCACATCTTTTCTCAGTTTATTTTTCACATGTTTATCTACAATACCTTTTATTTTATATCAAAGATCATACGTGTGGTCATTCTAGATAACAGTATCAGGAACTGAGAAAAGTAGCTCAGGTCCTGGTCAAAGGTTCAAGTTTTACAGTATTCTAATAAATGTTTAGAGTGTAGAAGTAATTAAATGTTCAAAGTATTACATCATTAATATGCATATTTCTACAGGAATCATTCATTAGTGTTGTTGATAAAATATCCAGGTCTTACCAGATACAGTTAAAGTGACAGTATCACTACACTTTGTCTGATTTGATCTCTTGTGGTAACCACAGCACTGATATCTACCACTGTAACCTGTAGACAGAGGTTTTAATGTGTATCGTTGATCTTTTCTGTAGGGAGTAAATTCATGTCCATCCTTGTTGATTTTATAATCCCAGTCAGTGTCTCCTCCTTCCTTCATGTCACATACGAAGGTAACAGACTCTCCAGTGAACAAAGGTGACCAGTAGGGGTCAGTAGTCAGCACAGCATCTAGAAGCAACATGGACATACAGTTAGGAATGAAAAACACTTTTAGGAAATATGGTAGACACAATCTGTGTCAGTACATACAGTGAAAAGAAACATGATGCAGTAGGTTGAGATTAGTTTTAGAGAATAATTAAAAACAAAGACAAGAAAGTTCAAACTGTTTAATCACCTTGAGCATGTCCTTTGTAGAGGAGTGTATAGAGCACTGCAATAAAGGAGGGAATGTCAGACATTAAGAGACTAAAACAAACTAATATTTAATAAGAAATATTTAATGTGTAACATGAGCATGAAGGATGCATTAAAGGATCACTACTACAAACATAACCAAGTGTTCCTGAGATATGAGAGGAAAACTCTCTGAGGAATCTGAGCCAATGTGATGGCAGTATCTACAGCTCCACATTTGAAATAAAATATAGAGACATGCATTCACCCTCACAACATTCAATAGAGGAAGATATGTTTATGGCTGCAGACCCTCCCACACACTGCAGTGGACCAGGAAATGGACCAGACCATCACCTGTGACGTCATGGGGGGTATGTCAGTAACATACTCACAGAATAAGCCCAGCACACAGAGCAAAGTGTGTCCCATCCTCACATCAAGATTTCATCTGATGAAACTGCAGAAACCACAAATAAATAAATAACATTCATCTTGTTCTGTCTCAGCTTCCTTCTTTTGGCACAAAGTTCAAAACTAACCATAGTCTGACCACAGCCAACCCTCTCATGGCACAACAGAAATATATAAATATATCAGACTGCATCTCACACAAAGGTCTGTGCATCGCTTTAAATAAACTCAAACAGCAACAGACAAGACAGTAACAAAACAACTTGAGCATAGAAACATCAAGAGGTCAAGAACAGCCAAGAGGTTTCTGACACCAGAACATCCACATGAAAGAAACACCAAGTAAAAAAAACTAGAAATGTCAATTTATACACACAGTATACAGCAGGGGTCACCAAACTTTTTTCTCTGGGGGCCACATTATCGTTCCTGACTGTGATGGGGGGCCGGGGCCTGGTCAGCTATATAACATGACTCAGACCAAAATGACCACCAGCATTGTGTTGTAGAGATTACTAGCCTGGCACAGCCGTCCCCACTGCTATGTCCACACAACTATATCAACACTTGAGCAACAAACTTTATTGCTAGCCATTTTGCTGTCCTGAACACTGGCAGTTCTCCTCGCATACGTTGTCTGCTGCTTGATCTCGAGCAGTACTGCCGCGGGAAGTAGGGGTGCTGGGGGTGCTGGGGGTGCTTTGGGTGCAGCCGCCCCCCCTGTTGGTGGGGGTGCAGCAGCACCCCCCCTGTTGGTGGGGGTGCAGGCTAAAAAGTTAAAACTGTCTGAGAGGAAGGCCACATTTGGAGTTGTGTGATGCAGACGTCAAATCACGTTTCTTTTTCGAATGCTGCAACCGGTGTTCAGCGCCACAGTTACATGGACAGCTGTGACAAATTGTTTACTGTTGCCAAATTGATCAGCACCATGAACAGTTACACGGACTGTGACACATTGTTTGTTCTGGTTCTACTATGTATGTGTAATATTGTTTTGTGCAAGTTAATATTTTTGCACACTTAATGTGGCCGAGGCTCCGGGTTCATTGTTATTACAAACCTACGACCAATCAGCTCTGAATTATCTTCGAATTAAAAGTTCCTGTGGGTTTTCGATTGAGAACTGATCTCATGTCTGGGGTTTCACGATTTTCTCTTTATTTCTAATAATTCGATTAACAGTGTGTATACTACACGTAAGGATACACTGGATGACTTCGTGAATAAATAACGCAGTTGACTATGTGTCACCGCTGCATGTTTCTGCGGCTATGATCGCGAGCATGTGATGAAAGTTCAGCAAATATAGTTAATTTTTTTAACTAAACAAATCAACAATACCAGATGCAGACATGCTATTATTTTCTAAAAAGCAATTAAAAAAATTAGGCCATGACGACTTTTGGGGATTGCCTCATAGTTCACGTGGTGGGGGCAGAGGGGCTGGGGGGCCGGTCAAAGGTGGCTTTCTACATTTATATCTTTGTCTTGACCGTTCAGACAAGTTCAACTGCTGCTGACATGCACGGAGTACTTGATTACTCACAGAAAGTGGTGGAAGTGTTAGAGAGGTCACATACAATAAGCTACCGAGAAATAGATTGGAATTTTCTTCCTGCCACAGATATGATCATCCTGTAGACTACTGCTGTCTTACAAAGAGACAGTGATTCCATGTAGAATGAATAGAGGACCTACTGATAACAAGAGGTGTCATACTCACTAAGTTCAGCACAGCAGCTGGAGGGAATCCATGCAGGTTTTAAACTACAATCTGAAAATAGGATTATTCTTCATCTGAAATCCCAAAGCTGAGCTTCACCAGTGTAAAGTCTGTCAAACTGAACACTCTCTACATGTCTTCTCCTTCTACTGAAACTCTGGAGTCAAATGTGGCCATGACTTCATTCAGAGGAAGTGATCAAAACAGAAATAGTGTTGAGAAAAAGGAGTGAACATGATGATGAAGTCCTTCCCCCTCTCCCAGCTCTGATGCATTAGAAGGAGCTGTACCTCTAATCAAATGTGGTTATCATTAAGATGAGAAGTGCAGAAGAACCTGCAGAAGCTAGACTGATTAAACTGATGAACCCCTCTATGAGAAAGTACACCAGAAACAATGACACCATTTACACCACAAACAACCTGGGAGACTTCTTCGCTTCTTGTTTTCATGCAAATCTTGACAAATGTTTCCAGAATCACTGTTTTCACTGATTAAATCTAATTTCTCCTGCTTCAGAGAAACATTTACTGTTTGCATTTGAGGCAACAACTCATCTGCAGCATAAGAAGACAAAGATAGAACTGAGAAATGTCTCACTTCCTGTCCAGCTACTGCAAACTTACCTCTTGATGCAAAAAAGACAATGAAATAAAACAGATGTAGAAACTGATAAATCATGATGGAGCAGAGAATATGTAGTTTGAATTAAGTCACAAAATACATTTTTTGTTTTGTTTTTTTGCAAAACAAAATCCTATTCCCTGTTGTGTATTTAACGTTACACCCACTCCACCTGCACCCATACTGCTGGTTATCTAAAGGGAGGTGTGTGCAGATACAATATGTGTATGCATGCAAACAGAAACAGTAGACAGAGTAGTTTTCTAAAATGTCTTGGATGAATTGTTGGCCTTCCTGGCCATGTGTTGGCTCCTGAGAACAATAGTTTCAACACAACTCTATCACAGTGGTTGATCTGAGCACACGTCACTTTCACACATCAGTTAGGAAGTGCTGCTCTGTATAAATAATATCAGTGAGAACAAAGAACATGTGAACCATGGGGGAGCACTTTGAATGTGTTTAGAGATATGTGAGGAGGATCTTTAAATCTGAGGCCTTTAGAGACTTTGAATGAAGAAATATCTCTCCAAGAGATTTAGTGATGCTGTCATGTTGTCTGCTTGACAAACTGAATTAATGAATGTTCAGAAATAAATGTTACTGAACCCTGTTATTCTAGTTTAAAGGCAGATTAAATGATGACTGTGCTCTTTGTCTGCATTCCTCATTCCTCTCTGCTGTGAGCTGAAAGCTGATAGAAGATTCATCCCTCCACAGAACATGTTTCCACTGCTCCACAGTCTAGTGTCAGTGTGCTTTACACCACTCCATCTGACGCTTGGCATTGGACTTGGTCATGTGAGGCTTGCATGAAGCATGTATGTAAGCGTTTACATTAATGCCATTGGAAGTTTGGATCTCTTCAGCTATGGAATCAGCAGAGCTTAGTTCATTTTTAGGGGCAGGGCCACGAATCAACCACTCTTCCTTTAATATCTGTCAGCTAACTTATACCAGGTTAACTCAGTCAACACTGTTTGTTTGGGCTCTTTGCTAGTGAATATAACATGTAGCTACATAAATTTAAGATGGTTGCGCGTGTAGACGCAGTGACCCGGTGCTCATCTATAGCAGCTACACATTGAGAAGTACTTACACACAGACCGAACTTATCAGCCTGAAAACACACTGGCCCGTTCCCAGAGAGGAAACACCGGACAGAGAGGAAGCAACAGTGGCGCTGTGAAAAGCACCAGAAACGGCGCAGACAAGCCGGCGTCAGAGTTCAGCTAACCGTGACTCTGCGGTTCCTAGCGTTTTTCTCGCCAAAGTCCGCTTCCTGGTTAGCAAGATTGACAAAATTAAACTATAGGATGTTAACAACCGGATAGACAGCTGCATCATAATAATGGTAATAACAGAGACCTGGCTGCATGAGAACACCCCGGACCCTTTCAAAGCAGACTGCACATCAGACTAGGGTAAGACAAGAGGAGGGTGCGTGTGCGTCTATATTAACAACAGTTGGCAAACACTGCCGTCCAGACCTGGAATTTTTACTGTTAAAATGAAGACTTTTTATCGGCCATGGGACATCCCTTAAGTGTCTGTAGCTGCTGTGTGAATCCACTAATGCTAACGTAGCTATGAGCAGGCTGTATGACAGCATCAGCAGAACAAACACCTAGAGGGCTGGAGACTTTAATCATACCACCTTAAAGACTGCTCCTCAGATTTTACAAGACTGTGGACATTAAATCAAGGAAGGGCAGAACACTAGACCAGGTCTACACCAACATTTTAGGAGCCTACAAAGCCCATCCCTCCCCTCACCTCGGACACTCAGACCATCTTTCCCTGTTCCTGACACCAGCTTACAAGCCCCTCATTTGCAGGTCTAAGCCACAGTACAAGCCAGTGAAGTGCTGGACTGAGGACACCAACATCAGAGCACTACTCCAGGCCAGGGATGCAGTACTGAGGTCAAGAGACAGGTAGGCCAACAGGAAGGCTAGAGCATACCTGAACAGAGGCACCAAGGCTGCTAAAACAAGGTACAGAAAGCAGATAGAGGCCAGTTTCAGGGAAAACAACCCCAGCTCCATGTGGAAAGGCATCCAGCACATTACAGACTACAAACAGTGCTACAACACCCCCTCTCTAACAACACTTCTCTCCCAGACCAGCTCAACGCCTTTATCTCACACTTTGAAGAGGATGACAGACAGACAGAGGACACACAGCTGACACCATCAGAGCATGACCAGCCCCCCACCCTCCAACAACATCATGGACCGGATGGAGTACCAGGGAAGGTGCTGAAATCATGTGCCCATCAGTTTGCTGCAGTTTTCAGTAATATCTTTAACCATTCACTGCAGCAAGCTACATTCCCCACCTTCCTGAAAACTGCCTCCATAATTCCTGGACCAACATCCCACCTGGCTTTAACTCCATAGCCCCAACTGCGACTTGGAACCTCCATCTGTCTGTGGATCAAGGACTTCCTAATTAACAGACCCCAGACCAGGATGGGCACCCCCATATTCTCCACTATCATCCTTAATATTGGTGTTCCTCTCGGCTGTACTCCTACGTCTGCGTCCCCACCCATGGCTCCAACACCCTCATCAAATTTTTGAAAGATACACCCACTGTGGGGCTGACGGCTGTTGATCTGGTGCAGTGACATCCACCTCAACACCAAGAAGACAAAAGAACTCATCAACAACTTCCGGAAGTCGAGGACCACACTGCACTCAGGCCTGAGCACCAATGGGGAAGAAGTTGAGTGGTTCACAAACTTCAAGTTTACATCTACATGTACATCTTAGAGGACCAGGGCGGAACTGTGAACATCACATTATTAAAGAGGGCCAGTAGCGTCTCTTTTTCCTGAGAACGCTGAGGCATAAACTCCCTCCACCTCTGCTGAAGAACTTTTACCACTGCACAACAGAGAGTGTCCTGACCTACGTATGTACAGTGTGGTATGTCAGCTGCATGGCATCTGGGCCACAAAGATCCAGGACGACCCCACCCACCCATGACACTCTCTTTTCACCAGCCTTCCCTCTGACAGACACAGACCCATGCGAGACTGCACAAAGAGACTTAAGCACAGGTTTTTCCCCTATGGCTGTGAAAGGACTGCTGCTGGGACCAACAAATCATCGCTCTAATACAAACTGATCATTGAGTTAATGAAGAGGAAGTAGAAAAGAAAGCAATCAGCAAAATAAGTTTTTGAAAAACAATACACAGTAACATATTGTGTACATGCATTGAACAAATATATTAGTGTAAATAATCACTATTAAAGTCCAGTAGTGTATTTAACTCTGAAGCAAACCAACTCAACAACCAACATAGAAACCACAAGTCTGTGGTGTTTAAGCTTTGAGAGACAAACCTCTGAACAGAGTGTCAGAGGTTTGTCTCTCTTCTCATTTGAAACATTTTCCTTCATGTATACAAAAAGTGATGTACTTACACAATAACCCCAGCACACAGAGCAAAGTGTGTCCCATCCTCACATCCAGCTCTGACAACGTGTCACTCTGCTTCAGAGAAAGATTTCAACTTCATACCAGGAAGCAACAACTGCAGCATCTGAAGAGGAAGAAAGAACTGTGAGACAAAAATAAGGTTGTACTTTACACCAATATGAGATCATCCTCACATCCAGCCCTCACGGTGTGTCTATATGTTCTATATCAGTCTGCTCCTTTTTTTAAAACAAACCCCAGACCTCTGCAGTGGGTTTAACACATTGATGCTTCCGTCTGCTTCAGAAAGTAAAGTAGTAAAACTATAACTATGGAAAGCTGCTACCTATATCAAAATATTTACTGCATCAATAAACCTTCCTCTCTGCTGTGAGCTGAGAGCTGATAGTCAGCTAGTCATCTCCTGAACAGCAGACATTTAGTTTGAAGCACAGGCTGCATTTCCTGTTTTCAAGGTGGCTCAGTTAGAAATGATGAGGTCATTGATTGTCAGTAGATAGAAATAAGCCTGTAGCAGAATGGACAGTTAGTAACTCCATTCTTTCTACTCATGGAGACACCTACAGGTCAGAAAACAATGTGCTCTAACTAAAGTCTTCCAGTCTTCAGCTGAGCTTGTTGCTGCTGACTGTGACCATAGACTGTTCATTGTGACACATGGTGGCAGTGCTGCACACAACAAAAGCACTACAAGTAGAAAGGACAGGAAGAATGCAGCACAAGAGACACACTGATGGATACCAAAAACACTTCCAGTTCAGCCAGGAAGACTCGGGAAACAATGATGTGCGTAAGAATTAATTATTTAATCCATAGAAAGATTTACAAACATGATGGTTGGCAATATGAAAAAGTCTTTGACGCAGGCCCCGTCCTCGGTCAGCTGGACGGTCCAGGTCTCGAAGCAATCAGACCCTGCTGATCCTGCTAGAGTGAGACAGTAGGGGCAGAGCCTACCCCCAAAGGATGAAAGTGGAAAATACCTACCGGGCGCTTCTCTGGAACGTGTCTGCTGGAATAGAGCATAACATATTATGAATAGTAATTTACGGGATGCTTTAAGCTTTGAACCTGGGATAGGTTGACATAACACCGCATGTTTGACAGGGTGATGTTAAATGCTTAATTGAGGTCCAAAGAGATGATGGGGTGCAATATAGGATATTTTGTAACTGGGAAAGTTAAGTGAATTGGCCATTGTGTGATGTTGAAGTGAATGAAGGCTTGATTCGATGATGATGTGATGAAAACGAAGACACAAGATTGACGATTATTCGAGGTAGCATATTAAGGAGGATAGATAGATACAATGATGGGAAGCTTGACCTGAAAGTTTAGGATAGTTTAAAACGAAGAAACGAGTCTGGGATTTATCATTTAAAACGAAGAAAGCAAAGAAGAGTGCAAGAATATCCTATTGAGGATACAGGTGTTGACTGTGTGTTAGTTTGTGGGAAAATTCGGTTACTCACCGGTGAGTTAAAGAAACACGGCTATAGTAGCCTGCTACTATGAAGGTAACCACCACCAGACATTTGCAAGCATACCTTAGTTGATTCTTGAGAGTGCCAACTGAGCCTCTGGAATGAGACGAACCTCCTCGGATCTTAGGATTCGAAAGCAGATGAGGACCATCTTCCGAGCAACTTGATGGATGAAGTCGGTAATCCTAGTTCAGCCGCTGAGGTGGCAGTGCCAATGCGAAAGGAGTTCCCGGTATAGTTTGAAGGCGAGAGCAGTGTAGCAGAGCTGTAGCAGAGCCTTGTTACAAAATGAAAAATAAAGACACATGACATTGGACGTATGCTGTGAATCTGTGGATCGAATCAATGAAAGAGTCAAACATGTGATATAACAAGGTCTCACCCTTGGACTTTCTGCAGCATTACTCCAAGCTAAAGCTCTGAGGACGTTTTAACACCTATACTTTGTTTATTCTTATCCAAGTCAGTTGATCTGAACAGTGTTTCTCCTTAGTTTGGTATCAACACAAATCATGTACAACATTGCCTCCACTTATTGGTCAGATGGCAGGAGCAACTACTCTGAAGAAACACCTTGAAAATACTCTACAGCTGATAGTTGGGTTATATCAAGGTCAGATAAAGTTCCCACCACAAATAAAATGTTCCAGAGTTCAGAATGAGCTGAGACCACCTCTTTTCACGGGTCCTGGTGTAGGATTAGTGGTTTACAACGGAGTGTATTTACCGTGTTCAAGTCTGCTGCTCATCGCACAAATACACAATCAATTCAAAGACAAGTATCAGGAAAGCTTTCCGATCCATCAGTAGACTTACAGGTTCTCTCAACACGATAACCTTCACTGTTCATGTGAAGAAAACTAGGTTTCCTCTTCTTCCTCTGCACCAGTAAACGCCTTCCTTTGACTAGCTGGTGAAGCTTTGCACATCATTTGTGACAACCACAGTTTCACCAGAGTATGAGGTACGTCTGAACCAATCACATTTCCAGCCAGCAGGGTCCTTAACAGAACAGGTCAGCCTCACGGTGCCCCCTACTGGAATAACTCTGTCTGCTTTCACAGTGGCCACAGGTGTTGGTGCTGTTTAAAATACACATTAGGAATGGATTAGTCATCACTATTTTCCACTCTGGTCTCAAACACTTTCTTGAATCCGTCACTACTCTCTCATTTGACACCCATCTGTAACTGCCCTGTGACTGATCTAATCACTTGCTTCTTCTGCTATCATTCACACAGCATTTCATTCGCTCCACCTCCAGCCAAGCATCCATATACATGCCCCTACAACAGCTACATCTCTGCTGAGATGGGCGTACCATAATTAATGCCAAATCTAAACTCTCTATCCTCAAATTATGATCCATTCTATGTGAGTTTGTTAGATTCACTTCTACAGGAAGAGCTTATTAACAGAGCTCTTACACCTGCAAGGCTAATTTTAGTCAGACAGCTTTAGACAGTATATGACTTGAGTCATGACATCAATAGCCCCATGAACACAAAGTTTGTCACAGTTTGCAGTGACAGTAGAACAGATATCTTACCCGACAGACAGAGTGAAGAGAAATAAATGCTGATACATGGTAATAAATATAAAACTAGAGAAGAAAGAAAACTGTTCACTGACCTTGAGCATGTCCACAGTAGAGGAGTGTATTCAGCACTGGAATAAAGATCGGTACTTCTAGATTATTCACATTCAGTCATCAACAAAAGCCTTTAAGAACCTGAACCAATCAGAGAAAGAAAGTTACTGATTGTGGAGGGGGCGTGGTGCATCAGCTGCAGGAGAGAGGTGGAGAGAGGGCTCATGAGAGCAGCACCAGGTGAGAGTGATTGGCACACCTGCATCCTGTTAGTCTAATCACTCTCTCCTTTTAACACAGTAGCGTGCTGGACCTGGAGATCAGATGAGACACGGCACAAAGAAAGACACTCTTGGTGTCGGCAGGGAGACTATGCCTGTGAGGACTCCGGCAGATGTGTAAATGTGTCGTGGTTTCAAAAATAAAGAACTACAACAGTCATTGCACTCTAACTCTCTGCTGAAAGATCTCACAGTGTCATCAGGAAACGCCACACTGATACACTCACAGAATAAGGTCAGCACAATGTTCAGTTCACGAAACGCTAAGGCAGTCGCAGGGTAATAAAAATGGATAATTAGAGTGAGATCCTTAACCCAACTTCACTTCCTCTTCACACGTTCAGAATGTGTTGCTGGACAGAAGCTTCGATGGAGTCATCACCAGTGACAACCAGATCTTGATCCTTCGACACACAGCAGCAGTATGCTTTATGAGTGTTGTACGCAGGAGAGTTGTGCTACTGAAACTGCAAGTAATTAAGAGATATAATGAATAACTGTGGGGCGGCACAGTGGAAAGGTGGTTAGCCTGATGAAGGTACAGGGTTCGATTCCATGGTCGACTGGGGTCTTTCTGTGTGGACTTTGCATGTTCTCCCTGTGTATGCTTGGGTTCTCTCCAGGTACTCCAGCTTCCTCCCACCATCCAAAGACATGCTGGTTAGGTTCATTGGTGATTCTAAATTGGCCGTAGGTGTGAGTGTGAGTGTGAATGGTTGTCTGTCTCTCTGTGTTCGTCCTGTGATGGACTGGAGACCTTGTTGGACATTGTCCAGGATGTACCCATGTCATGCAGCCACCTTAAGCAATAGAGTTTTTAATATTATCTGCGTTTCTCTTGTTTTGCTGATGATGCTCTATTCTTTATGAACATGGAAGAAACTCATTTAGAAAACTAAAAACATAGCATAATGTATACTGAGTATGTGACAAGTAAGAGAAGTCTACATGTGATTTGTATTTCATTTAAAATGTGCAGTATATTTACAAAATAAAAAAAAGGAAGCTGTTGAGTATCTGCATAATCTTTTCACTTCCTCTTTGACACACAGAGGTTATGTTATCTCAACCACCTACCACATTAAAACTCTGCTGGTTTAAAGTTTTCAGTGCACTCCAAAGTTTGAGGTGTCAGAAATTAGGATGCATATCAGCATGTTTCCTGGAATATACAGTCATGTGACAAAAGAAAAATATCTAATGTGCAAGAAATTGTTGGTTTTGTCGTATTTATGCAAAATTGCACCCTAAACAATGAAAACAAACAAAGTTTAACTGACGTACTAAGACGTTGTGTTATTTTGTGTTTGTGAAAATGGTTAAATGGGCTGATTCCTTTAAATTGTACCAGCTTAGTTGTTATCACAGAATTATGGATACATAGCACGCCACTTCAGCCACTATTTGCTTGTCAGGTCTGTTCACATGTTATTTTACAGTGTTAATGACACTGAGGATGGTTAGAGTCTGAGGTAGGTAGTCCTTCATCAGAGGTCAAAAACACACCAACACAACTAAATGTTAGATGATACCAGGACATAATAACAGAAACAAATATGAAATAATAAAGATTAATATGGTAAATAAGGTAACTATATCCATCATGTCTGAGACATTGGGATACTGGATTAAACTTTGCAAATGTTGTATTTGTTTAATTCTTGGTTTTATATTTGAGACAAAAGTGAAGAAAAACAGAAACAAGCAAATAAAATGTCACAGCTACAAAAACATTGCTGCACAAAGTGGTCTCAACTAACAAGCTTTTAAAATGCTAAATGACCTCCATACAAAAACAAAGCTCATCAAGGATCAATTCATTTCAATGGACAAAACATCACACACTCCTCTCTGTGGACCTGAAAACCACAAGAAGAGAGAAAAGATGATTTATTCAGGTGATTCCTCAGAATTAAAGACACTTTGACAACATTCACATTGTCTGGTACCTTTATTATCAGGAGCTGTTCCTAGATTTTGACTTGAGAATAAACAGTTTCCTCCATGACAGCAGGAGATGGACTTCCTGTGAATGGAGAAACGATAAGGTGGAAATGTTCCAGATTATATTTATTACATTTCAGTTAAGATTATTGAATAACATTATTATCTATGAATAACAGATAACCCTCTATAAGACAAAAAAGTTGATCCCCTGGTATAATCCCAGCTTGTGTTTAGAGCTGAGGACCAGCAGAGGGCGCCATTAAGTCATTCATTTATCTTCCTGGTCATGTGTTGCAGCCAAAGATGATAATATCAGAGCTTCACTCCAACCTGTCTGCTGGATTGTGCAGTATCACAGTGAACTGCTCCATTCATTACAGAAAATGAATGAATGAATTAGATTAGATTACTTTAGATACTTGATACATTAACTCCATAACATTACCAGTGAAACTGGTCACATTAATTATTAAGATCAACCTGTTACAACAATCACTGCTGCAGGTGGACGGAGACTTGACTCACCTTTGTCTCTCTTGGCTTTACCTTTATTGTGGAAGAGAACCTGTTCATACATCAGACCGTCATCTGAAACAAAAGCCACACTTCAGATTTCAACTGTACAACACAGAAGAAGGATCATTGTCTAGTCAGGACTGTTGGAATGAATCATACCTGCAGATGAACCAATCTTCACAGCAGAGTAAACACAGCTCTCCTCTGGTTTCTGTTTCTTCTCTGTTCAAAGGATCAGATGATATTATCTGTTATTTAGATGCTACTGCTCTAGAAAAGTGTCTCAGCTACTGTTTGTTCTATATCTTGGATGTGGTTGTTTCTACATAAAACACTCACCCTTCTTAGTGATGTTTTTAAGCTCAATCAAAGAATATGTGGCATCCCTGGATTCATCTGAAATATAGTGACATGTTTGAACTTCAGTCATTTACAGAAAATCATCTCATTCTAGTATTTAAAACTGATTCATGTTAAATATCAGTCACTAACTAGAAAGTGTTTGCATTCAGTTTGTTGTAAAATGTTATCTGATCTTTAAGTTTAAAGACATACAGAGCGTGAACTAATAATAATTGTCATTTTCACACACAAAACATGGAGTGTAGTGGTGGAAAAGCTTTTAGATTCTCATTAGATTAGATTAGATTAGATTAGATTAGATTAGATTAGAAAACTTTATTGATCCCCAAGGGGAAACTGCTTTGCCACGCAATAAAAACACAAACGTCCACTTAACAAACAATACAAACATTTCCATACCATTGCACAAAACTTATCAACATGATTGGGTACTTCATACAACAGAGTAGGCTGCTCAAAGCAAGTGATTTAAATTGATATTAATTTAGGCAAGGATAAATAAATAAATAAATATAAGAGAATATACACCTCCAAAAGATTAAAAAACAACAACAACGACAACAACAATAGACAGCCGCTATTTGTGGTTAAAATATCTAACTGCTGCCGGAACAAAGGAGCGTCTGAGTCGTTCAGTAGAACACCGAGGCATGACTAACCGCTCGCTAAAGGAGCTTTTAAGATCCCTAAATATATTGTGGAGTGGGTGGTTATCATAGAGGAGGACTGTTTTCAACTTGGTCCTTGTTCTCTTCTCCACTATTACCTCAAGCTTATCTGGGTTAAGACCAATCACTGAGCCAGCCCTCTTGATTATTTTATTAATCCTGTTCTTGTCGTCAGTAGATATACTGCCTCCCCAGCACAGCACAGCATAAAATAGGACACTAGCCAGGATGCCCTGATAGAAAATGCCTAGCAGCCTTGGGCTAATGTCAAAGGATCTAAGTTTCCTTAGAAAGAAAAGCCTGGACTGAGCCTTCTTTACAAGGACCCCAGTGTTTTCCTTCCAGTTGAGCTTATTGTCCAAATGGACACCAAGATATTTGTAGGACTCCACAATTTCTATTCTCTGATTATTAATTGTCACTGGGACAGCCTCCTCTTTTTCCTTTCTAAAATCGATAATTAGCTCTTTTGTTTTACCCACATTCAGCTGTAAAAAATTAGTATCGCACCATTTGGCAAAAGAGTGTGCCTCTTTTTTATAGGCCACGTCATTGCCATGGTTAAGCAGACCCACAAGTGCAGTGTCGTCTGAAAACTTTTGTATTAGACAGGATGGCTGACTATGCCTGTAGTCAGCTGTATAAAGCGAAAATAAAAAAGGAGATAAGACTGTCCCCTGTGGAGCTCCTGTATTGGTTAAAATGATGTCTGAGGCTTTATCAAGCCTGACATACTGGGGACGGGCTAAAAGATAATCTAAGAGCCAGGCAATGGTTTTGTTATGCAATTTAAAATTACTTAATTTATCGGCTAGAATGTGTGGCTGTATTGTATTAAAAGCACTAGAAAAATCAAAAAACAGGATCCTGACAGAACTGGCTGTGGTTTCGAGGTGACTGTAAATGTTATGCAGCATAAAAATTAAAGCATCATCAACTCCCACACCCCTTCTATAAGCAAACTGTAAAGGATCCAAAAAAACAGACACCTGCCTAGTGAGATGATGCAGGAGCACTCTCTCAAAACACTTCATGATATGAGACGTAAGGGCTATTGGTCTCAGGTTAGCAAGGTCACAAGACACATTGGCTTTCTTAGGAATGGGAACAATACAAGAAGTTTTCCACATAGTCGGAATCTTAGTAGACGACAGTGACAAGGAAAACATTGAGGTAAGGACAGAACACAGCTGATCAGCACAAACTTTTAAGGTGCGGGGATGGATACCATCAGGGCCCGCAGCCTTGTTGGCCCTGGTACGCTTTAATTGCTGGCGCACCTCCTCAGTATTTAAAACAATACATGGACTACAGTCCTCAGGAGTAGAAGTACTCTGCATAAGGGAAGAAAAAAAGAGGCAGAGGAGTGTTGGACCAACCTGATAAAGCAGGAATCTATTCATTGTCAGATACACTGATCAGGTATAACATTATGACATTAATAATATTGTCTAGGTCTCCCATGTGCCTCCAAAACAGTTGTGACTCATCAGAGAATGAGTCTTCATCAGTTTGGGATCTAGTGAATTTGGAGGCCAGGTCAACACCTTGTGCTGTTCTTCATGTTTTTTTAGTTGTTCCTAAAGTGTTTTTCTGTGTGTCTGTATCAGGCTGCATCTTGCTGGGGATGGCTGCTGCCATCAAGGAGTGTCAATACTATGGGGTGGGGGTGCCTGGTCTGGTCTACTTCAATCTATGTTATTCAATTCTCCTTTCGGTGGTCATAATGTTGTGGCTGATTGGTGTACGTAGCCATACAGGAAGCCACAGAGGTTAGACTCATAAAAGACATCCTCAATAAGAAAGCTGATCACACCGGAAACCGATTAAAGAGGATTTTATTTTTAATACAAAGCAGAAATACTTTTTAAAAATTGTGATATTTCCATTTTTTTCATTGAGAACAGCAGGATTAAATGTTTAAACAAAATTAAAGAAAAAGTAGCGACACCAAAGCGCTGTGCATCTGTAATATCTGGAAAGCAGAGCAAAGCTGCATCAGCTGTATCAATGCTGCCTAACTCTAAATAAAGCACAATGTGGTTTAACTGGCCGTCATTGTTGCATCTTGTTTGTCTCTTTTTATTAATGTTAAACATAATCACAACATAGCACAAGTGTGTGTTGTCTGTAACACATTTGAGTATAAAAAAAATAGCAGATGATTAACAAACATCCTTCAGGTCAAAGTTAAACCTATACACATACTGACAGTTCATTAGGAACACCATACAAATCCTAGGTAGGACCTTCCTTTTGTCTCAGTACAGCCTCAATCCTTGGATTCCTCAAAAGGTGGAAACATTGATATGAGATTGTGGTTGATGCTGACATGACTTCATTCCATCGTTTCTTTAGATTTGTTGGCTGCGTATTCTGCTGTGTTCTGTTGAATTCAGATCTAATATAGGTAAGGCTGCTTAAGTCCAACAAACTCGTTGTCCAGTTTGGTAAAGAGTGGTAATATCTTTGTGACCACTGTGCTTCTGTAAACTCCAACCAGTCTGACCATTCTCTTCTGACCTCTAGAGGGCGGTCCAGTCCACAGAAGTGCCCCTGACTAAAAGGTTTGTTCACCACTTTGAGTAACATCCAGAGCTTGTTGTGGTGAAAATCCCAGGTGAAGTCTGTCTGGCATCAACAACCACACCACTATCAAAGTCACTGAGAACATATCTTGGCCTCATTCTGTTGTTTGACCCAGACGTTAACTGAAGCTCTTTAACTGTATCAGCAGGATTTAATGAGCTGCACTGTTGACACATGACTTACTGTTTGGATAACTGCATGTGATAGTTGGGTCTTTATCTAGTTTGGCTATCAAGTAAATATATACTGAACACATAAAATGGTCTAAAAGACAATGCAATAAAACCATTAAAAATAAACAGCAGTAAATAAAATACAACATCCATCATATTATACATTTTTAAAATAGAACATGTAGAAGATCATTGGCTATATATTGAGATAATAACTGGAGCTTGTAACAGTTCAAAAGATGCCTACCTTAAAGCTAACAGAGACTCAAGATCCTATATTTCAAACTATTCAAAAAGAACCAAATAAACTAAATAATGTAAATAATGTCTATATTGAGTCTATATGAAGCTTCTCTTTGGTGCTGTTCATTCAACTCTCTTCAGAGACCTGGAGGACAAAGACAACAACAAAAACAGAGCCAGAGTTATCCAAGAAACAAGAATGCTTAGATGTAATACATCTAAAGCAACAGATCATTTGTAGAATAGAAACACTTACAGCTTGTATCCTACATGGTAGCATCACTACCAAGAGCTCATCCTAGTTTGACTTCAGAGTAAACTGCTTCATTGGTTGATGCAGGAGTTGATTTTCCTGTAAATGGAGAGATGATATATTTAGCACAACTGTCTGATATCCTGATTAAAAGGCAGTATAATAGAGTTAATGTATTCACTAATACAATGAATGATGCTCTATGTATGCACTGCCAGTTTATATCAATCACTGAGTAAAAGCTATGATACACTATCCTTCAATAAAAAACATCTGTAGAATTTTACGTACCTTTATTTTTCTTGGCTTTTCCTTTATTACCGTGCTTCATCTGGGCATAAACCAAATTAGGATCTAAAACAGAATCCAGATCTCAACATGTATTTGTTTGTCAGGCATAAAATATACAGCAGCTGGATGAATGGAAGGACTCATAGAATTAGGATTTTCACATCTACTGTGACAGATATTGAAATAATTACACTGAAAACAATAATTACATCACAAATTACACTGACTCTTTGTGTATTATACTGTGCAAAGGAAATAAACAAAAAATGTGAGTGCAACCCACAAACTGGTGGCAAAATTTGTACAAAGTGCTAAATAACAGACTTCACAGAACACATTTCACTACTGAGCATATTTGTTGGACCGTACCTTCACCACTTTTCATCACGTCAGCATAAACTACACTGTCCTCTGGTTCATGATGCTTCCCTGTTTGGATAATCAGAAGAATCCACAAAAGAAAACAATGAATTCATATTTGCAGGCTAAAACATTTCTGACCTATTTATTTGTATTTTCTATGTATCTGGAGTACTCACGCTTCTTTCCAATGTTTTTGAGTTTAATGTCAGAGTAGTTAACATCTTCTCCATCTGAAATAAACATAGTTTTCTTTACAGGATTTCATGTCAGTCACTTGTATTTAGTCTCCTTAAACCACCCAGTTGAACCTTTCTAACAGCTTTTCTACTGGGAAACATATACGTTACCATTTGGAGCATCTTCTTTCACCGTTTCATAGATGCAAGCATCACCTATAAAACCAATTAAGAAAGTCAACATCAGAGTATCTGGATGTCATGCTAGGATACAAGTATCCTATGTTTTTGTTTGTCCAGCTGGATCATTTTCTGTTAGTTAATGGTCTTGTAGAGTTTGACTTCCTGGCTTCTAGATGAAAGACTGACCGTGGACAAGAGAGTTGTAAACTGGACGTTGATGTTCATCCTGGTTGACTGTCTGGTCTGTAGCAGAGCCTTGTTACAAAAGGAGAAATAAAGACACATGACATTGGACGTATGCTGTGAATCTGTGGATTGAATCAATGAAAGAGTCAAACATGTGATATAACAAGGTCTCACCCTTGGACCGTCTGTATCGATACAACAAGAGCAGGAGAATGATGAGTATGATTCCACAAAGAAGTCCAGTAATCAAAGGCACTGGAGAAGAAGAACTTTGAGCTCCTGGCACAGAAACATTAAGTATTAATACTGGACTGTTCATGATATAATTCATCAGATGACTGATGAGTTTAGGCTTTAGCACAGAAAATATCTACATAAACACAATGTTTATTTTCTGAAAAATGTTTACAAAAGATAAAATGCATTAACTGTTTTCATCCTGCACACGTTTAACAGCCATCCAACTCTGTGGTGATTGTTCTCCTGAATGTTCACACTTGTAGAAGCCTTCATGTGTCTTTGACACTGCAGAGATATTCAGCTCCTCTCTGGTATCATTCTGGATGAGTTTGTCATTGTGGTAGAAAAACACATTGTAAAGTATTTGTTGTCGTCTGAACCTGCAGCTCAGAGTAACAGGTTCTCCCTCAGTCACAGGATGGACAGGACTCACCAGGATGATACCAGAAGAACCTGGAAAACAGTCAAACAATGATTTAGTCAGACTTTTCAAACAGCTGACATCCAATGAGGAGAATGCTTTCTATATGCATACATATTATATCAGACATTTGGTTTCTGAATAATTACACACTGCAGTATGAATCTTACAACTATCCCTTCCCACCAAATAACCAACAGCTTATTACAATGTCCTTTAGATCACGTTGGACCTGTTGAGCCTCAGAAACTTGTGAACACTCCAAACCTCCACTAAAACAAACCCTCATGGTGGTAAGTACCAATATGTGCTTGGAAAGTATGAATGTGATGATGAGGATGTTTTGTTGCAGCCACAGATGAGAAGTCAAATACGGGCCCATTAGCTACAGAACAAATATGGACATACAGTATTTAATAGGCTACAGTGGTTTGAGTTCAAAACTCAATCAATGCCTCCATTTGGAAAACAGTCAAAGCATTTGAAGTTCCAGTTTCAGAAAGAGCTCTGTATTGCACTAGAAAGGGAAAACTTCAATCAATACCAAGAAGTCTTTAACGTTGCCCAAGAAGTTTGGTTTGAATCCTGAGCCCTGCAAATGTTTCACACCAACCTAACTAGAATATTTTAGTCAGGTTCCTACTTGACTACAGCGTCTTTACATGATAGGCTGAAGGAACACTTTGGTGGTAGAAATGTTCTGCTTTTTAGTGATTTATTACAGAAATAACAATAAAGAAAGAGAGATTTATTGTGGGACAGTTTGGATAGAAATAGTTTTGTAAGCAGATGATGGGTGTAAAGTAAAGCCTCCAACAAAAAGTAGCATGATGCTTAGTTTACTCTGATTGCATTAAAACAGGACAGACTATGAAGAACTGTTGTCTGTTTGTCTCAATGATGTAACATGTCACATAACTGGGTCATCATGATGTGATGTTTTAATCATTTACAAACAAAAGAAAAGAACTATTAGAACATACCATGTCCAGTGATGTTGACTGCGTTGCTGAACTCTCCTGATCCAGACTCACACCAGTACACTGCATTATTAGACTGGTATCTGGATAATTTACATGGGAATTCTGTCATTCTCTTCCAGTCAGAACAGGACAGGTAGAGGTCCTCAGGGAAGCTCCTCACTCTCCACTCAGTAGAGTTTCCCTCACAGCTCAGAGAGACAGAGTCAGAGGTGAAGTGCTGCACTCTGTCAGGATTCACTGAGAGAGACGCTGCTGAATGGAAATCTGAAAAAGAGTCAAAGCAAGAAGAGTGATATTAATCTGAAAAAGAGTCAAAGCAAGAAGAGTGATATTAATCTGAAAAAGGCCACAATGCAAATATTTATTTGCTTTCATTCTTTAATTGCTGTAAATTAGTACAAGCATGACAAGGTGCAGTGTTTTGGTCAAACTATGAATAATACCATTGAAGTATATTTGAATTGATATGCAACAAGCAGCAGTCTGTAAAATTAGAAACTGCATACTTTTACCTGACATCTGTACTCTGACAATCTGATAAGTAAGAGCAGTAACATGAGCTGATGAAGTATCCAAAGATGAAGAGGAAACATTCAAACACATGCCATTCCTTACCTACTGATACCAGAATATTCAGATTCTATTCTTAGTATTATTGGACTTTCTTTTTTCCTCTTTCATTTATTTCTTTATTTTCTTCTCCTTTTTCCTCCTGTGCATACATATACTTTCTTCCAGACTCAACATATACCCACACAACACAGCACACCCTGAGACACCACATATAACCTCCTATGTTTTAGAGACGTCCTGGACCAATTGATTTTGTCTCTGTCATGTAAGGATTTGTGTTGAATTAAAAACAAGTTTCAAAGTCTTGTAACTCTCTTTTCGTGTTTTTCATATTATCAGATACATTGATTGGTAATAAAATAACTAGATTGATGGTAGAAAAAAAGAAAGCTCCTGCTGCATTAGGAGAACATAAATGTGAACAGTCAATGAATTGTAAGCATGTGTTTTAGTTTTCAAGATACTGCATGTAGGTCACAGAGAAAAAATGAAAGGTGACATATGATCTACTGATTGAGAGAACAGATGGAAACAAACTGACCTCCAGACCAGACAAACTGAGGTTGACTATAATCAGTGTAAAACACTGGGTCTCCTCTTCCAGCTCTACACACATATCCTGCTGTGTGTGTCTGTCCATCAATGATGTAGGAATCTTGTTCAGTTCCATTGATGCTACCAGGAAGCAGCTCATAGTTGTAAGATGGATACTTGTGTGATAGATCAGGAACAGCTTTATACCAGTAAAACCTCCATCCTGCAGATGGATGTTCAAGCTCACAGCTCAGAGTTACTGAGGCTCCAGGACTCAGCCATGATGGAGACACAGAGAGGACAGGTTTAACTGTTGAAAGAGATTTTAAACATGTTGTGTCTCATCTCTTAACATAGAATACAACTTTTATGAAAATATTCACTAAAACAATGAATATCACAATATCAAACAGATTTCCAGTCTCTACATAATAACAAAAACATACCTTATATAATTTGACTTACTACCAGTTACTGTCACTGTGACTGAATGGCTCCATTCTGTTGTTTTATGTTGATCACTTTTCATTTTGCTCTTACTTTGGTTTGGAATCTCAAAATAAACACAGTATGACTGCTTCTGTAATAATTAGAACTAAAACGTTACCTTGATGTGTAATTCTTGATATGTCCAGTTCAGTCACATCTTTTCTCAGTTTATTTTTCACATGTTTATCTACAATACCTTTTATTTTATATCAAAGATCATACGTGTGGTCATTCTAGATAACAGTATCAGGAACTGAGAAAAGTAGCTCAGGTCCTGGTCAAAGGTTCAAGTTTTACAGTATTCTAATAAATGTCTGTGTAGGTTCTCAGTCATCCAGGTCATGGCAATCCAAAAAAGGTTTCAAAAAAGGCAACTGGACTTGTAGATTTTGGAGAAGACGTTTCACCACTCATCCGAGTAGCTTCTTCAGTTCTGAGGGGACCCCTCAGAACTGAAGAATCTACAAGTCCAGTTGCCTTTTTTGAAACCTTTTTTGGATATTCTAATAAATGTTTAGAGTGTAGAAGTAATTAAATGTTCAAAGTATTACATCATTAATATGCATATTTCAACAGGAATCATTAATTAGTGTTGTTGTTAAAATATCCAGGTCTTACCAGATACAGTTAAAGTGACAGTATTACTCCACTTTGTCTGATATGATCTCAGGTGGTAACCACAGCACTGATATCTACCACTGTGACCTGTAGACAGAGGTTTTAATGTGTATCGTTGATGTGTGCTGTAGGGAATAAATTCTCGTCCATCCTTGTTGATTTTATAAACCCAGTCAGTGTCTCCTCCTTCCTTCATGTCACATATGAAGGTAACTGACTCTCCAGTGAACAAATGTGACCAGTAGGGGTCAGTAGTCAGCACAACATCTAGAAGCAACATGAACATACAGTTAGGAATGAAAAACACTTTTAGGAAATATGGTAGACACAATCTGTGTCAGTACATACAGTAAAAAGAAACATGATGCAGTAGGTTGAGATTAGTTTTTAGAGAATAATTAAAAACAAAGACAAGAAAGTTAAAACTGTTTAATCACCTTGAGCATGTCCTTTGAAGAGGAGTGTATAGAGCACTACAATAAAGGAGGAAATGTCAGACATTAAGAGACTAAAACAAACTCTAATATTTAATAAGAAATATTTAATGTGTAACATGAGCATGAAGGATGCATTAAAGGATCACTACTACAAACATAACCAAGTGTTCCTGAGATATGAGAGGAAAACTCTCTGAGGAATCTGAGCCAATGTGATGGCAGTATCTACAGCTCCACATTTGAAATCAAATATAGAGACATGCATCCACCCTCACAACATTCAATAGAGGAAGATATGTTTATGGCTGCAGACCCTCCCACACACTGCAGTGGACCAGGAAATGGACCAGACCATCACCTGTGACGTCATGGGGGGTATGTCAGTAACATACTCACAGAATAAGCCCAGCTCACAGAGCAAAGTGTGTCCCATCCTCACATCAAGATTTCATCTGATGAAACTGCAGAAACCACAAATAAATAAATAAATAAATAACATTCATCTTCTCAGCTGATTTCCTTTTGTTAAAAACTAACCATAGTCTGACCACAGCCAACCCTCTCATGGCACTGCAGAAAGATATAAATATATCAGACTGCATCTCACACAAAGGTCTGTGCATCGCTTCAAATAAACTCAAACATGACATCAACAGACAACAAGACATGAACAAAACAACTTGAGCATAGAAACATCAAGAGGTCAAGAACAGCCAAGAGGTTTCTGACACCAGAACATCCACATGAAAGAAACACCAAGGAAAAAACTAGAAATGTCAATTTATACACACAGTATACAGGATGGAAGTCACATGAAGGTTCATCTATGTATCCATCTTTCTACATTTATATCTTTGTCTTGACCATTCAGACATGTTCAACTGCTGCTGACATGCACTGAGTACTTGATTACTCACAGAAAGTGGTGGAAGTGTTAGAGAGGTCACATACAATAAGCTACAGAGAAATAGATTGGAATTTTCTTCCTGCCACAGATATGATCATCCTGTAGAGTACTGCTGTCTTACAAAGAGACAGTGATTCTTGATGCTGCTGGAAAGGCTGCTGCATAAAGTCATTACAATCACATGTTTGAAAGATACAATAAATCCTTTTCCATGTAGAATGAATAGAGGACCTACTGATAACAAGAGGTGTCATACTCACTAAGTTCAGCACAGCAGCTGGAGGGAATCCATGCAGGTTTTAAACTACAATCTGAAAATAGGATTATTCTTCATCTGAAATCCCAAAGCTGAGCTTCACCAGTGTAAAGTCTGTCAAACTGAACACTCTCTACATGTCTTCTCCTTCTACTGAAACTCTGGAGTCAAATGTGGCCATGACTTCATTCACAGGAAGTGATCAAAACAGAAATAGTGTTGAGAAAAAGGAGTGAACATGATGATGAAGTCCTTCCCCCTCTCCCAGCTCTGATGCATTAGATGGAGCTGTATCTATAATCTCACTTCCTGTCCAGCTGCTGCAAATTTACCTCTTGATGCAAAATAAAACAGATGTAGAAACTGATAAATCCTATTCCTTGTTGTGTATTTAACATTACATCCACTCCACCTGCACCCATACTGCTGGTTATCTAAAGGGAGGTGTGTGCAGATACAATATGTGTATGCATGCAAACAGAAACAGTAGACAGAGTAGTTTTCTAAAATGTCTTGGATGAATTGTTGGCCTTCCTGGCCATGTGTTGGCTCCTGAGAACAATAGTTTCAACACAACTCTATCACAGTGGTTGATCTGAGCACACGTCACTTTCACACATCAGTTAGGAAGTGCTGCTCTGTATAAATAATATCAGTGAGAACAAAGAACATGTGAACCATGGGGGAGCACTTTGAATGTGTTTAGAGATATGTGAGGAGGATCTTTAAATCTGAGGCCTTTAGAGACTTTGAATGAACAAATATCTCTCCAAGAGATTTAGTGATGCTGTCATGTTGTCTGCTTGACAAACTGAATTAATGAATGTTAAGAAATAAATGTTACTGAACCCTGTTATTCTAGTTTAAAGGCAGATTAAATGATGACTGAGCTCTTTGTCTGCATTCCGCATTCCTCTCTGCTGTGAGCTGAAAGCTGATAGTCAGCTAGTCATCTACTGAGCAGCAGACATTTAGTTTGAAGCACAGGCTGCATTTCCTCTTTTCAAGGTGGCTCAGTTAGAAATGATGAGGTCATTGATTGTCAGTAGATAGAAATATAGAATGTCTATATAGTAGAACAGATCACCTGCCAAAACCCTGCCTACATGAACAAAGCTAAATAGTTGGTGAAAAGTCTCTGGTACTCACAGGTCAACAACAGCACAGACAGAAAAGTGTGTCCCATCCTTACATCCAGCACTGACACTCTGTTGATCTGACTGAGAAATACTTCCTGTTTCTATCAAGAGAAACTTGAAACTGCAGTCTATGAAGAGAAACAGTGAACTGTGTGGACAAGAAGAAGATTCATGTCAGTGTGAGATCACTAGGGTTCTGCTAATGTTTTATTTCTGTCTGGTTAGTCCATCCCACTTCCTTCTGTCTTCAACAAAACTCAAACCACTACACTGGGTTTGACCACAGAACACTCTGACACTTCCTGTCCTCCTACTGCAAATACAAACTCAGTTCACACTTGATTCTAGAAACTGACAACCAGAAGTACTTAGTGGAAATACTTCTTTCCAGTTTGCATCACATTTAACATTGTGCATATATTTGTTCATGTTATATTGAATATGTCCAGTGCACTGTTCCTTTATCGTGAGGAAGTGTGTATGTGTCTGTTTTATAGTTATATAGTTATATAGTTGCAGTGTATTCTATTTAGTGAACAAATCATCGCTCTAACACAAACTGATCATTGAGTTAATAAAGAGGCCAAACCAATCAACAAAATAAGTTTCTGAATAACAATACACAGTAACATATTGTGTACATGCATTGAACAAATATATTAGTGTAAATAATCACTATTAAAGTCCAGTAGTGTATTTAACTGTGAAGCAAACCAACTCAACAACCAACATAGAAACCACAAGTCTGTGGTGTTCAAGCTTTCTGAGAGACAAACCTCTGACACTCTGTTCTTCTCATTTGAAACATTTTCCTTCATGTATACAATTCAAAGTGAGAAAGTGATGAACTTACACAATAACCCCAGCACACAGAGCAAAGTGTGTCCCATCCTCACATCCAGCTCTGACAACGTGTCACTCTGCTTCAGAGAAAGATTTCAACTTCATACCAGGAAGCAAACACTGCAGCATCTGAAGAGGAAAGAAAGAAACTGAGAGACAAAAATAAGTTACAGTTCGCACCAATATGAGATCATCGTCACATCGAATGTCAGCCGGTCTGTATTTAACACCA
>SRSE01000689.1:212500-236121 GCA_005024645.1 Planiliza haematocheilus | reverse complement strand
GGCTAAGCATGTAACTGACGTCTCACCTGCTGTCGTCTCCTGCTCCTCCTGTGACGGACAGATGGGCCACAGCGCTGCACTCCCCTACATGGTTCCTGCAGACAGAGAGGATGCTTGGCTCAGAGGAACAACAGCAGTTAACATTTAACAGACTCAACCTACGACCAAGAGCGTGTAAATGAATGAATGAATGAGTGAGTGAGGTCTGTTAGGTGTGGATTAATGATGGGATGTGATGGGGGACCGTTGACCTCAGGCTGACCAGGTAGTCTCCAGCGTGATGCTGCTTCACTCGTCTGAGGAGAGAGAACCAACACATTCAGTCTCAGCTTGGTCTCTTCACTCATTCATGTCCATGTCTGTCTTTGACCTGATGAGCAGAGAGATGACGTCCTCCTTCTGCAGCAGCTCGTAGTCTCCTCCAGAGATCAGAGGTCGGCTCAGGTGGCCTCGGGTCCAGGTGTACTGGGGGAACGGGTCTCCAGCGACGGCACAGGACAGGAGGACGTGTTGGCCCACGGTGGCGCTGACTGGTTTAGGTTTGGTGATGAACCAGGGCTGTACGCCGTCCTGAGGCTCTGCCGGAAAGATGACCAGAACAAGAACTGAGCTAGAACCGAGTTAGGACTTAATCAGGACTGAGGCAGGACTGAGTTAGTATGGAGGTAGGATTTAGGACTGAGTTAGAACTGAGCTAGAACCTAGAACAGAGTTAGAACTGAGATAGAACCCAGGACTGAGTTAGGACTGAGTTAGAACTGAGACAGGATTGACATAGGACTGAGTTAGAACTGAGATAGAATCTAGAACTGAGTTAAGACTGAGTTAGAACTGAGATAGAACCTAGGACTGGGTTAGGACTGAGTTAGAACTGAGACAGGACTGAGTTAGAACTGAGCTAGAACCTAGAACAGAGTTAGAACTGAGATAGAACCTAGGACTGAGTTAAGACTGAGTTAGTATGGAGGTAGGACTTAGGACTGAGTTAGAACTGAGTTAGAACTGAGATAGAACTTAGAACATAGGACTGAGATAGAAATGTGTTAGAACTGAGTTACAATGTAGGAGTTCCATGCTCAGTTGCATTCAAACCGATTAGCATTGCTATGTTACTTTACACACTGTAAACTGTCATAGATACATGCTAACTGTATCGGGAGCTAAGCTAGTTTCTATGGCTAACTGTAGCTAGGTAGCTTCCTACTGACGGAGCTCCTCATGAGTGTATGTTGACAGTTATCGGACAAACTCTGCTATCAGTAATGCTAATTTACTGAATGTAAACAGCCATACACGTATGCTAACTGTATTAGCATGGAGACGTAAAACCCACACCTGCACATGCAAAGCTAGCTTCTAAGGCATGAGAATGAATGTACATATTGTTCTGTCAGCTGGGAACAGCAGGGCACCGCCACACATACCTGCACTTTATGTCAATAAAACCTTTGCACCTCTGGTTAGTTGCTGACTGTTTTCCACTGGCTCTGCATAAAGAGAAGAAGCTGAATCTAATCTAAAAGCTTCAGTGAGCGGCCACAGCGTTCTGAGTAAATAAAGTCTGGAGCCCTGATTTAGAACAGCAGCGTATGCTTGGCTCTACCAAGTCCACATACTTGGACAAATGGTGTTTTAAACTGCTCTGTGTTCAATGCTAATGGACTTATGTTAGCATAAAAACATGCTAAGCTAACTGTATGTTGAGCTTCATGATGAGATGATGTATACGATGTTTAATGTGGAGCTCTCTGGATCTCCTTCTTATGACTCCGCCCCCTCTCAGTGACACTAACCCTCCACAGTGAGACGGGCCTGGGTCTGGTCCTCCCCGTAACGATTCCAGGCCCGGCAGCTGTAGACCCCATTGTCCTCAGGGAAAACCTCCAAGATCAGCAGAGTGTAGCGGTTCTCCTCCTGGAGGAGGTGGAAGTCCTCTGTCTCCATCACCTCCTGACCATCATGGAGCCACACCACATCTGGAGGGGGGTGACCTGACGACCACACATCTGCATGTCAATCAATACTCATCAGTTAACGATCAATAAAGAGTCGCCTCGGAGGTGTTAACGGGTTACTGCAGGTTTACTGACTCTGACCAACAAACAGGGTTAAACTCCAGCAGAGACAGGTGGAGGCTGCAGCTGCGTTAGCTTCGACACCTGCAGAGGAAACACCACTGACGTTCACTGATTTCAACAGAAACTGGATGATGGTGACGTGGAAACTGAAGGTGGCATTTTAATCCAGAATTTATTTATTATTTCTCAGGCTGTGAGTTAACGTTCCAGCCTCTGGAGCCTGGATAGTTTAAAACCAGAGGGACACTTGTCACATGAAATATTTCTAAAGCGATGGTCTGATGAGTGACAGCAGGTCCTCACGGAGCTTTTAAGGAGAGAAGCCTCTGTGGAAAATCATTATGTAACACACACACAAACACTGGCGTCTCAGTGAGGACGCTCATTGTCATAACGTACTCCCTAGCTGCTCACCCTGAAACCTAAACCCAGCTCTGTGAAGACACGAGGACTGAAATGTCCTCACTGTGGTGGGCTAAGGGTCAAACCTGGTCCTCACAAACATTGTTGTTGTCAACACACTCTGGGTTTTTATTACTGAGACACAAACAGGAAATGAAGTGTCAGGACTCGTCCACAGTGAATCTGTCCTCATCTCATCTCCACCAGCTCCCTGGAGATCAAACAGGAAATACCACAGCTAATGCACACACACACACACACACACACACACACACACACACACACACACACACACACACACACACACACACACACCATGGTCGTACCACTCAGCTCCACCGTCATGGCGACTCTGCTGCCGTCCATCACCGTCAGGTCGTTCAGACGGACGATGAAATGAGGAGCCTCACCTGCCGCTTTGACCTCTCTGACCTCTGCGACCTTTGACCTCCCCATCTGCAGCTTGTCTGCAGACACACATGAAGAAGAGTCAGTGGCAGTGACATTAACATCATTTAGTTTGTGCAGGTTATACGTGGCTGTGTCTCTCTGGTCCCTGAGTTTTGTCTTTTAGGCTCCATGCACGTGTTTTTACCTTTAAGACTAAATTCAGGGAACACCTGGACACTATTAACATCTGAAAACTTTCACGCCTTCTGACAACATCTGGACTACAGGACTGTAGTTCCTACGCAGACTGTGTGTGTGTGTGTGAGAGAGAGAGACAGGGTGACCATCAGTCTGATCCTTGCTCATCCTTCTCCTTATAAGGAATCTGGATTTCCTTTTCCCTTTCTTCCTACATCTGACAATGAGAGGGTTAACGCGTGTTAATGTGTGTGTACATATCAGACATACCAGAGGACACACACCATTTCATTAACGCAAGCCTCTCACTGTCTTCAGCTAATGAGCTGTGGACCAGTGGTTTGAGAAGGACAAGCGTGGACACGTGACCCTGCAGGAGGCAGCTCTGAGTGCGTGGGTTAAAAGAGGCTCGGCCTGTGGGAACCTGCTGATATTTAACTGTGACACTTCAGTGGTGAGGTCCTGACTCTTGTGGTTAAATCTGTTCAGACTTGGTTTTAGGTTAAATGTTCATGCTGACTGATGCTCCAACAACAACAACACAACTATTCATCAGTATTAATGATTAATGAGCAGCACCATATACTTCAGCCTCCACCCAGCAGGGGGCGCTGCACTAACAGAATGAACAGTAAAACTAACGGTGGTGGCTGAAGAACAGAACTAAATATGAATCTTCCTAAACCGTTTTAAACATATCTAAGTGTCAAACCTAAAATGTGACGGCTCTGACCTTTGCCCTGGATCCTGGCGCTAGCTGTTCGGCCATGTTTGTTCTCACTCAGGTAAGAGTTCTGTGAGGACCCGACATTAGAGGACCGCGTTGGAGCGGGACGTTCTGATGGAGAAAAAAGAGACCTCGTCATCTTAGACATCTGAGACAACCTGACTTGCAGGGTTTCTAGAAGACGTTTCATCATTAATGGCTGGGACAAAACTAAACAACCTGTCCACAAACTCCTCAGGCCAGGCTGTCCACCTGAGGTTAGCTAACCTAACATTAGCTAAAGACATGTTAGCTAACATAAGATCAGCTAAAGACATGTTAGCTAACATAAGATTAGCTAAAGACACGTTAGCTAACCTAACATTAGCTAAAGACACGTTAGCTAACATAAGATCAGCTAAAGACATGTTAGCTAACATAAGATTAGCTAAAGACACGTTAGCTAACCTAACATTAGCTAAAGACACGTTAGCTAACATAAGATCAGCTAAAGACATGTTAGCTAACATAAGATTAGCTAAAGACACGTTAGCTAACCTAACATTAGCTAAAGACACGTTAGCTAACATAAGATCAGCTAAAGACACGTTAGCTAACATAAGATCAGCTAAAGACACGTTAGCTAACCTAACATTAGCTAAAGACACGTTAGCTAACATAAGATTAGCTAAAGACACATTAGCTAACCTAACATTAGCTAAAGATAGTTAGCTAACATAAGATCAGCTAAAGACATGTTAGCTAACATAACATTAGCTAAAGACGTGTTAGCTAACATAACATTAGCTAAAGACGTGTTAGCTAACCAAACATCAGCTAAATTCAAGTCAGCTAGCATAACAAAAGCTTTAATCACATAATTAACTTAACATTAGCTAAGACATGTTAGTTAGGACACGTTAGCTAGCGTAACATCAGCTCCAAGTCTTGAGCTCATGATTTATCCAGGAAACTAAACTGAGACAAAGACATCTGGGCTTGCTGGGTTTCTAGGAGACGTCTCATCTTGGTCTTCAGCTCTTGTCTTTGTCTCAGTTTGTTTCTGGATGTCCAGTTGGTCTGATGAGAGAGAACACAACCTTCTCTTTTCATGATCATGAGAACCAACACTGAACCAAAGACAGCGTTTAAACAGGAATTAAAAAGTAAACGTAGTATTTTCTTGTAGTCCTGTCACAGCTGACTGCACTGTGTGGAAGTTCAGACCTCAGATCAAAGTTTCTTTATCTTCAACACGAGTTGTTTTGCTGCTTTTTAACTGATGACCGTTTAAATTTAGACTTTATTACAGATACGAGTCGAGTTGTTCTTCCTACCAGATTCTGATGAGGCCTCTGCTCATCATGGGCCTTTTATTCAAAGTGAAGTGAGCTGCACACACTGGTATGTTTTTATTTATAAATCCAGTCCTAATGTATTTATCTCCTCTTTTAAGCTTGAATGTTGAGAACACTGCCTCTGTTCTAAAGATAAACTGTTAACTCTGGTTCTATCTTTTAGGTTTTCTGCTGTAGCTGCATGGATCATCCCTGAACCACTTTAAATCTGTTGAATCCTTTTTGTCTGTGTGCAGATGTTTTCCAGAGCAGTTCCACCTTATGCAGCTCTGGGATGTCATCTCGGCCATGTCTGCCTTGTAAAAGAACGAACTCTGTGTAAACCAAGACATCTCACATTACTGTACAACCCTGTCCTCTGAAAGACTGAGCAGCATTTGGTGACTGTTCTCTGTGAGAGGAGCACAACGTTTAAAGACCTCTGAACCAAAGTCTGTTCTAAATTTGGGCGTTTTAAGAGGCGGAGGGACGCAGCAGAGTGATGAAGTCCAGCTCTGACTCCTCTCCATGCCCTTGTTGGGTCGGCTTCAGTGTTTCTGTGTGTTTCTGAGTGTGCGTCGGCTGCAGCAGCGTGTTTTGTCTTTATATGGCTTCCAGCTCTCCTACTGTATTTGTTCAACAGCTGTACAACAGAGCGCACTGTAAAACATGAGCTGTTGATTTAAGCTCACTGTTAAACCACAGACTGGAGAGATTAGGATCCATGCTGTGACGGAAACTGATCCAAAAACCAAACTGATCATCTTCATCCAATAAAATCAATAATATGATGTTTGTTCATCATCCTGATAAAAGGATTCATTAGTTTCACATGTGGATGATTGTCTCTTGTTATTTAATAAGTCAGAAGAATTATATCAAGGTTCAAGGTTATGCAGAATTAAAGGAGCAGCATTAGCTAGATTAGCTCACAAGTAACATTAGCTAGACCCACAACAACTAAACTCACACTGGGTAACATAACAGTAGCTAAACTGGGACTAGCTAAAGTCACATTAGCTATCATAACATAAGCAACGGTAACTGTAAACTCACAGCAGCTAATGTAACAATAGCTAGAACAGCAACATTAGCTAGACGTAACGTCTAGCTAATGTTGTAATAGTAATAATAGCTAAAATAGATTAGCTATAGCTAGGGCTGTCAACCGTCCCTTGACAAACGTCATCGTCCCGTATGGAGCTGAAACAGGACGCTTTATATGAACATTTACAGTAAACCTATTCCCGTCTCCTGCTCTGTGACCAATCAGCTGACAGCAGGAATCCCTCTCATCTCATTGGTCGAGGGACTGTTGCTTGAGAAGAAGAAACCAGAAGAAACAAAGCAACAACTTCTCCTCACACTTTCTGTTTGAACTTCTGTTATTGCCAGAGGAATGTTCAGCTTTCTGTTGTTTTATATTCATTTATAGTTTGAAGTTAAACAGGACAGGCTTCTGTTTAACAAAAAATTTATTCTGTTAATTTGGTTAATTTGATTTGAAATATTTGTTCATTCAAAAATATGAATCTAATTAAATTCAGGTTTAAATCGAATAGTTAAAAAATCTTTTCACACACACATATAAGGCCCCACCAATGAGGCGGGACGACCCTCGTATCATCTGCTAAAATATCTTTTATTATTATATTAAAATATATATTTATTTGATGACAATGCTCATTAATCAACAGAGAAGTTACTCGCTGTAAACAAGTTAGAGTTAGCTGCAAGTGCTAGTTTCTATCTGTTGTCCCTGGCCAGATCTTAAAATGCAAAAGTTGACAAGTTTTTATTGGAGAATCACAACTTTTGCCATAACTTCTTCTTTATGTTCTTTATGATCTGTGACTTTTAAAAAGACTCCCTGAACTTCATCCACATTTTCCTTCATAAATATTTTTAGTTTTTTTTTTTTTTTTTTCCAGGTCTCATTAAAGCTGTTAATAGTTTCAGACGGGGAGACGTCCTCATATTTACATCAACTAAAGCAGTTGATTTGACTGTGACATGTTTTACAGTGCAAAGCCAGACTCAGTCAGATACTTTCAATCAGGCCTGATCTGAAAACAGTTCTCACTCTAAAACTTTAACTCCTGTTATTTACAACTAAACACGTGAGTGATTCTGAAGGACGACGTCCCTGCGCTCCTCTGGGACGTCCTCTGGAACGTTTAAATAAAGTTCTGTTAAACGTTCTGGTTTGATCATGTGTTCAGCTGATCAGAGCGTCTGCTGCCCTCTGCTGGAGGACTCACTGCAACACACTGTCAACATGGACAACATGTCCTCCACCTCATCAGATAGATGGGCAGACAGGGGGACAGACAGACAGGTCTTACTGTGGATACAAAGCGTCCATGCTGCAGAGTCCACAGTCAGTCCATCAGCCGTGGACAGCTGACACCTGTACGTCCCCTGGTCCACCTGTCTCACTGTCTCCATGGTGAGAGTGAGACAGGTGCCATCCCGTCTCTGCTGCACATCTGGCCCCGCCTTCACCGGGTCCCCATCCCTCAGCCAGGTAACCGTGGCAACAGCATCAGAAGAGACTGGAGGCAGCAGAGACATCAGGACAAGTTACAAAATGAGAGAATCCCTTATTTTTTTATACGAATCAGAGACCAGTAAGACCAATCAGAGACCAGTCAGACCAATGAGAGACCAGTCAGACCAATGAGAGAACAGTCAGACCAATCAGAGACCAGTCAGACGAATCAGAGAACAGTCAGACCAATCAGAGACCAGTGAGACCAATGAGAGAACAATAAGACCAATCAGAGACAACTTGGAGACGAATCAGAGAACAGTCAGACCAATCAGAGACCAGTCAGACCAATCAGAGAACAGTCAGACCAATCAGAGACCAGTCAGACGAATCAGAGAACAGTCAGACCAATCAGAGACCAGTGAGACCAATGAGAGAACAATAAGACCAATCAGAGACAACTTGGAGACGAATCAGAGACCAGTCAGACCAATCAGAGACCAGTCAGACCAATCAGAGAACAGTCAGACCAAACAGAGACCAATCAGGAATCATTGACCTTGGCAGGTGAATGTGACCTGTCCTCCCTCTGTAGCCTCCTGGTGCAGAGGGATGGCCTCGAACCGCAGGTTGGATCTCCTCCCAGCCCTGAAACAAGATAACCTCTGTTAGTGACGTATGGCTGCACAAAGCTCATACTCACTGAAGGTACTGAATGTAGCATTAAAGCAACATTAGCTAACATAGCATTAGTTAAAGTAACATTAGCTAACATAGCATTAAAGCAATATTAGCTAACATAGCATTAGTTAAAGTAACATTAGCTAACATAGCATTAAAGCAATATTAGCTAACATAGCATTAGTTAAAGTAACATTAGCTAACATAGCATTAGTTAAAGTAACATTAGCTAACATAGCATTAAAGCAATATTAGCTAACATAGCATCAGTTAAAGTAACATTAGCTAACATAGCATTAAAGCAATATTAGCTAACATAGCATTAGTTAAAGTAACATTAGCTAACATAGCATTAGTTAAAGTAACATTAGCTAACATAGCATTAAAGCAATATTAGCTAACATAGCATTAGTTAAAGTAACATTAGCTAACATAGCATTAAGCAATATTAGCTAACATAGCATTAGTTAAAGTAACATTAGCTAACATAGCATTAGTTAAAGTAACATTAGCTAACATAGCATTAAAGCAATATTAGCTAACATAACATTAGTTAAAGTAACATTAGCTAACATAGCATTAAACCAACATTAGCTAACATAGCATTAGTTAAAGCAATATTAGCTAACATAGCATCAGTTAAAGTAACATTAGCTAACATAGCATTAGTTAAAGTAACATTAGCTAACATAGCATTAGTTAAAGTAACATTAGCTAACATAGCATTAAAGAAATATTAGCTAACATAGCATTAGTTAAATCAACATTAGCTAACATAGCATTTAAGCAATATTAGCTAACATAGCATCAGTTAAAGTAACATTAGCTAACAAAGCATTAGTTAAAGTAACATTAGCTAACATAGCATTAAAGCAATATTAGCTAACATAGCATCAGTTAAAGTAACATTAGCTAACATAGCATTAGTTAAAGTAACATTAGCTAACATAGCATTAAAGCAATATTAGCTAACATAGCATCAGTTAAAGTAACATTAGCTAACATAGCATTAGGTAAAGTAACATTAGCTAACATAGCATTAAAGCAATATTAGCTAACATAGCATCAGTTAAAGTAACATTAGCTAACATAGCATTAGTTAAAGTAACATTAGCTAACATAGCATTAAAGCAATATTAGCCAACCTGGCATCAGTTAAAGTAACATTAGCTAACATAGCATTAGTTAAAGTAACATTAGCCAACATAGCATTAGTTAAAGTAACATAGCATTAAACCAACATTAGGTAACATAGCATTAGTTAAAGAAAAATTAGCTAACATAGCAGTAAACCAATATTAGCTAACATAGCATCAGTTAAAGTAACATTAGCTAACATAGCATTAGTTAAAGTAACATTAGCTAACATAGCATTAGTTAAAGTAACATTAGCTAACATAGCATTAGTTAAAGTAACATTAGCTAACATAGCATTAAACCAACATTAGCTAACATAGCATTAGTTAAAGTAACATTAGCTAACATAGCATCAGTAACAATAGTTTAATACATTTAGGCAAAGTACCACTGACATTAGCTAAAGTTGGATTATATACAGCAACATTATCTTAAGCAACTTTAGCTAAAATAATCCAGTGTCTGACCTGATGATATCTGGACCAGCTGCTGGTGGCTGGACTAAACCGGTCTGAACTGGACCAGGACCAGGACCAGCGACTGAGCGGACCTGCAGACAGATTTAAAGTCACAGCCTCTCTGTTATCTGGTCACTTCTTCTTCAGACCCTTGATAATAAAGTTAATGACATGACCCAGGTACCTGAGCAGCTGCCCTCTGTCCAGGCCCCTCCCCCTCTTTGGGTCCAACAATAGCTCCGCCCACTGACAGGTCCTCAGACAGGTGGAAGGTCCTGCAGAAGACAGTGAAAAGACTGGAAGTGATGTAATCAAAGCTCAGTGTGATTTTATTATCCAAGTGTTGGAGGCAGGTGACTGAGAGGACTCACCTGGAGGCGGAGTCAGAACAAACAAACAGCTGATCAGCATCTGTTAACAGAGGTTTAGATTTGAGATCTTTAATCGACTGAGGTTTCACATTCTTTAAAAGATGTGGGTGTGGCCAGCAGCTCTGATTGGTCGTCTCACCCAGGACTCTGAGCTCGGCTCTAGCGGTGGCTGTTCCTGAACCGTTTGTCACTGAACACGTGTAACTTCCTGCGTCCTCTGCGTCCACTTCCTGTATCTCCAGGAAGTGGAGGCCAGAGCGTTCGTACATTCTGATCCGCCCACTGGACTGAAGCTCCGCCTCTCCCTGAGACAAAACAAACACTGATGATCAGATTCAATTCAATTCAATTCAGTTTTATTTATATAGCGTCAATAACAATACAAATCGTCTCAAGACGCTTTACAAGACCCGGCCTGAAACCCCCAGAGCAGCCTGAAGGAGATGGTGGCAGGAAAAACTCCCTTTAACAGGAAGAAACCTTGAGCAGAACCAGAACCAGAACCAGCTCATATGGAGGACCCATCTGCCTAAGGCCAGCCGGGTACAGACAGGGAAAGAGAACAGCAAGATAAACATACATCTGTCATAAATACACATATCTGACTAAAGCATACAAGTTGGATGCTATGATTCAAACTAATGATGTTACATGACAGTTTGAAAATATAAGAGGAATCATAGGCAGGTTGGAGAATTGTTCATTCAGGTAGGAGTGGATAACAGCAGGATTCATGGAGACTGGGCAGAATGATGAGACCACGACAACAGATGTAGTATGGAGCTCCACAGGAAACACTCAACTCCAGGCCAGAGATACTCGGAAGAAGAGAGAGCAGCAGTAAACATTCTACATAGTAATAGCACAGAATGTCATGACTAGTAGCAGATAGGAATTTAGAGGACAGGAGCTCTGTGCCAGAGAAAAAGAAAGTGGAGGACACGAGAGAGGAGAGAGAAGAAAGAAGGAGAACATGTCCTCAGTGCATTGTCCCCCAGCAGCCTAGGCCTATAGCAGCATAACTAAGGGATGGTTTAGTCCAGCCCTAACTATAAGCTTGATCAAAAAGGAAAGTCTTAAGCCTGACCTTAAAAATAGAGAGAGTGTCTGCTTCACGAACCCAAACTGGGAGCTGGTTCCACAGGAGAGGAGCCTGATAGCTGAAAGCTCTACCTCCCATTCTACTTTTTAAATTCTAGGAACCACAAGTAGGCCTGCACTTTCAGACCGAAGTGATCTGTTGGGATGATATGGTACAATGAGGTCTTTAAGATATGATGGAGCTAGGCCTTTGAGGGCCTTGGATGTAAGGAGGAGGATTTTAAATTCTATTCTAGACTTTAAGGGGAGCCAGTGAAGAGAAGCTAAAACTGGAGTAATATGATCTCTCTGGTTAATTCCTGTCAATGCTCTGGATGCAGCATTTTGAATCAGTTGGAGGCTTTTTAAAGAGTTATTTGGATCCAGACAGTAATGAATTACAATAATCCAGTCTGGAAGACACAAATGCATGAACTAGTTTCTCAGCGTCACTCTGAGACAGGATGTTCCTAATTTTGATGATATTACGTAGATGAAAGAAGGCAGTCCTGGTTACTTGCTTAATGTGACATTTAAAGGACATATCCTCATCAAATATAACACCAAGGTTTTTCACAGTAGTACTGGAGGCCAAGGTAATGCCATCCAAAGAAACCACGTGATTAGATAATGAATCTCTGAGATGCTTAGGACCAAATACAATAACTTCTGTTCTGTCTAAGAGTAAGAAAGTACACGTCATCCAAGCCTTTATGTCTTTAAGGCATGCTTGGAGTTTAACCAGCTGATTAGTTTCATCTGGTTTCATAGATAAATATAGCTGGGTGTCATCTGCGTAACAATGGAAGTTTATGCCATGTTTTCTAATAATCTTCCCTAATGGCAACATGTATAATGTGAAGAGTATTGGTCCTAGCACAGAACCCTGAGGAACTCCATAACTTACTTTAGTATAAGTAGATGAATCATGGTTGACATGAACAAACTGGAATCTGTCAGACAGATAGGATTCAAACCAATCTAATGCAGTTCCTTTAATCTGGATCTCACTTTCAAGTCTCTGTAGTAGAATATTATGATCAATAGAGTCAAATGCAGCACTAAGATCTAGCAGAACCAGTATAGAGACAAGTCCACTATCTGAAGCCATGAGGAGATCATTGGTAACTTTAACCAGAGCTGTTTCTGTTCTATGATGAACTCTAAAACCTGACTGAAACTCTTCAAACAGACCATTCCTGTTTAAGTGGTCACACAACTGATCAGCAACAACTTTAACTAGAATTAAAAGGAAATAAAAGGAAGGTTGGAGATTGGTCTGTAGTTGGCTAAAACATATGGATCTAGAGTGGCTTTCTTAAGTAGGGGCTTAATTACAAATCTTAAAAGACTGAGGCACATATCCTGTTAATAAAGATACATTTATCTGGTTCAATATGGAGGTGTTAATTAATGGAAGAACATCTTTGAGCAATTTAATTGGGATTGGATCTAGAAGACAGGTTGATGAAGTGATCAATGAGCAGAGTGGCATCTTTAAGCTCCTCCCACCTTGTACCATGTGACCTGGGGCTGAGGTCGTCCCGTTATTTTGGCAGAGAGTTTCCCGCCCTGCCCCAGCTTGGCCGACACGTGGCTCGGTCTGGTGATGAACCTGGGTGGACTCTCAGCCCAAATACTGGGCTTGTTGTCCCAGATCAGAGCGGCAGAGTGACGCCTGGAATCATGGGAAATGAAGTACTGTAAGCATGAGTCACACGTCTTTACTCCTCAACAATAAGAACACCAGGCCTCAGGCATCACGAGATAAAATAAACGTAACAGCGCCCCCTGGTGTCTGGAGGCCGACGCCTACAGTCTGTTTCTATGGAAACAACAGAGTCTGTATTTGATGTCATTATTCACAACATTTTTACCAGAAGTTCATAGATGATTAATACAAAGCATCAGTAACAGGAAGTCTGTCGATACGATCACAGTTCATCCTCACCCTGTCTTCATGGAGGATGGAAGGACAAACGTCTTCCCAGAATCCTCTGCAGCTGGAGAAACATCAGAATCAAGCTGGTTTAGAGCCGAGAGGAACTCTGGCCTCTAGCATCAGTAGTAGTATCAGTAGCATCAGTAGTATCAGTAGTAGCATCAGTAGTATCAGTAGTAGTATCAGTAGTATCAGTAGTATCAGTAGTAGTATCAGTAGCATCAGTAGTATCAGTAGCATCAGTAGTATCAGTAGTATCAGTAGTAGTATCAGTAGTATCAGTAGCATCAGTAGTATCAGTAGTAGTATCAGTAGCATCAGTAGTATCAGTAGTAGTATCAGTAGTAGTATCAGTAGCATCAGTAGTATCAGTAGTAGTATCAGTAGCATCAGTAGTATCAGTAGTAGTATCAGTAGTAGTATCAGTAGCATCAGTAGTATCAGTAGTAGTATCAGTAGCATCAGTAGTATCAGTAGTAGTATCAGTAGTAGTATCAGTAGCATCAGTAGTATCAGTAGCATCAGTAGTATCAGTAGTAGTATCAGTAGCATCAGTAGCATCAGTAGTATCAGTAGTATCAGTAGTATCAGTAGTAGTATCAGTAGTAGTATCAGTAGTACCATCAGTAGTATCAGTAGCATCAGTAGTATCAGTAGTAGTATCAGTAGCATCAGTAGTATCAGTAGTAGTATCAGTAGCATCAGTAGTATCAGTAGCATCAGTAGTATCAGTAGTAGTATCAGTAGTATCAGTAGTATCAGTAGTATCAGTAGTAGTATCAGTAGTATCAGTAGTATCAGTAGTATCAGTATTAGTATCAGTAGTATCAGTAGTATCAGTAGTAGTATCAGTAGTATCAGTAGTATCAGTAGTATCAGTAGTATCAGTAGTAGTATCAGTAGTAGTATCAGTAGTATCAGTAGTATCAGTAGCATCAGTAGTATCAGTAGTAGTATCAGTAGTATCAGTAGTATCAGTAGTAGTATCAGTAGTATCAGTAGTATCAGTAGTAGTATCAGTAGCATCAGTAGTAGTATCAGTAGTAGTATCAGTAGCATCAGTAGTATCAGTAGTAGTATCAGTAGCATCAGTAGTATCAGTAGTAGTATCACTAGTAGTATCAGTAGCATCAGTAGTATCAGTAGTAGTATCAGTAGCATCAGTAGTATCAGTAGTAGTATCAGTAGCATCAGTAGTATCAGTAGTATCAGTAGTATCAGTAGTAGTATCAGTAGTAGTATCAGTAGTACCATCAGTAGTATCAGTAGCATCAGTAGTATCAGTAGTAGTATCAGTAGCATCAGTAGTATCAGTAGCATCAGTAGTATCAGTAGTAGTATCAGTAGTATCAGTAGTATCAGTAGTATCAGTAGTAGTATCAGTAGTATCAGTAGTATCAGTAGTATCAGTAGTAGTATCAGTAGTAGTATCAGTAGTATCAGTAGTATCAGTATCAGTATCAGTAGTATCAGTAGTATCAGTAGTATCAGTAGTATCAGTAGTATCAGTAGTATCAGTATTAGTATCAGTAGTACCATCAGTAGTATCAGTAGCATCAGTAGTATCAGTAGTAGTATCAGTAGCATCAGTAGTATCAGTAGTATCAGTAGTAGTATCAGTAGTAGTATCAGTAGCATCAGTAGTATCAGTAGTAGTATCAGTAGCATCAGTAGTATCAGTAGTATCAGTAGTAGTATCAGTAGTACCATCAGTAGTATCAGTAGCATCAGTAGTATCAGTAGTAGTATCAGTAGTAGTATCAGTAGCATCAGTAGTATCAGTAGTAGTATCAGTAGCATCAGTAGTATCAGTAGCATCAGTAGCATCAGTAGTGTCAGTAGTAGTATCAGTAGCATCAGTGGTATCAGTAGTAGTATCAGTAGCATCAGTAGTATCAGTAGTATCAGTAGTAGTATCAGTAGTACCATCAGTAGTATCAGTAGTATCAGTAGTAGTATCAGTAGTACCATCAGTAGTAGTATCAGTAGCATCAGTAGTATCAGTAGTAGTATCAGTAGTACCATCAGTAGTATCAGTAGTAGCATCAGTAGTATCAGTAGTAGTATCAGTAGTAGTATCAGTAGTAGCATCAGTAGTAGTATCAGTAGTACCATCAGTAGTATCAGTAGCATCAGTATTAGCATCGGCAGTAGTATCGGTAGAAGTATCTATAGTAGCAACAGTAATATTACCAGTAGTAGTACAGCTAATAGTATCAGTACTACAGGTATTTGCACCTTTCAGGAGGATCTCCACGGTAACCTGTCTGCTCCCCGCCTGATTGGTTGCCTGACAGGTGTAGCGACCCAGGTCCTCCTCTGTGACTCCGCCCACCAGGAGGCTGAAGGCGCCTCGCCCCCCTCTCTCCAAGATGCAGCGCTCTCCACCAATCACAGCCCTCCCCTCTCTGTACCATGTGACCTGCGGCTCAGGATGACCGTGCACCTGGCAGACACAGAGCAGGGGTGAAGCTCCGCCCCAACAGATTCTCCAACAGCTCCATGTTTGTGGACTGATGGTGTGTTAAGGCACGGTGGGATTATTCATACACTATGAGCTTTTTAGCGGCAGGTGAAGACAAATGCAGGTCAGAAGGTTTATTAAGAAAGGAAAGTGTGTTAATAAAATAAAATGAAGTTAAATTCCTGCAGCTCATGTGTGCACTCCTTCCCTCAGAGAACCTGTGGTGACCTGCTGAGCTGATAACCACAGAGCGTCTGCTTCTCTGCAGGCGGCCGATCACAAGACTCAACAAAAGTTAATCCGTGTCAGACTGAGTTACCTCTCTCTGCTCTCTGATTGGCTGCTGACACATCAGCTGTTAGATCTGATTCAGATCGTTGCTATTGTCGTGGTAATAATCTTATTCTCAGACAAACCACAAGCGTTAAATGTCTGTTTTTCTGAATGGACCCTGGTCTACAGACTAACACTCAAACACAGAAGAGAAACCAAACCTATCGTCCCACCTTTCCCTCCAGTCGGGCGTCTCCCCCCAGCAGGACGTGGACGTTGCGTGGAGGCAGGACGAAGGCTGGAGGCTCGTTGCCGTAGGAAGCTGGTGATGAGCCTGTCACCTTGGAGACCACGGAGCAGACGTCAGTCATCCTGTCAGAGAGACGACGACTTCATTCACTGCGGAGGAAGCAGAGATCAGCTGATCAGAGAAGAACAGACCCACATGTGACTCATCTCCTCCTGCTTCAGCTCACTGACACTAATCCATCGCTCCGAGAGTCTAGAGAGCAGAAGGACTCCCCATGAGAGGCTGATGTGGGACGTCCCGGTCAGAGTTATCAGAGGACTGAGGAACATGAAACCTCTGATCATCTTCATCGATCCTCCTCTTCAGCTCTCTGAACTTTAACACTGAGGCTTTCATGGACATCAGGGGTGTCAACCATACGACCCGTGGGCCCAGCCTGGCCGCCACATGCTCCAGTCTGGCCCCACAGACGTTATCTGCAGTTTCACAATAACACCACTCAACAGCAGAAGCAGATTGTTGAAATGTTTAGTTCATTAAATGTGCTGTAACACGTCCAGGTGGGCCCCCAGCAGGTGACCGCCCCCAAGCTCACAGACATATTCATGAAGTCTGTCCTTGTGTTTCTATTTTAGTACAGACAGTGAAGGCAGCATGCAGATTAACAAGAGACAATGGTACATTCAAAGACCTCAAGTTTATCAGAGCTCCTGGTTAATCATAAGAGACGGTGACTGAAGATCAATAAGCCAGTGTTTATCCTGCAGCTGTTTATCAGATGGAGGCCGAGCTCAGTGAAGTTCTCACCGTCAGAGCAAACAAGAATGAACAGACAACCAACAGGCAACCAACCAACAGACAAGCAACCAACAGGCAACCAACCAACAGACAAGCAACCAACCAACCAACCAACCAACCAACCAACCAACCAACCAACCAACAACCAACCAACAACCAACCAACCAACCAACAGACAACCAACCAACAGACAAGCAACCAACAGACAACCAACCAACAGACAACCAACCAACCAACCAACCAACAGGCAACCAACCAACAGACAACCAACCAACAGGCAACCAACCAACCAACCAACCAACCAACAGGCAACCAACCAACAGACAACCAACCAACAGGCAACCAACCAACCAACCAACCAACCAACCAACAGACAACCAACCAACAGACAACCAACCAACCAACAAACCAACCAACAGGCAACCAACCAACAAGCAACCAACCAACCAACCAACCAACCAACCAACCAACCAACCAACCAACAACCAACCAACCAACAGACAAGCAACCAACAGACAACTAACCAACAGACAACTAACCAACAGACAACTAACCAACAGACAACCAACCAACAGACAAGCAACCAACAGACAACCAACCAACCAACCAACAGGCAACCAACCAACAGACAACCAACCAACAGGCAACCAACCAACCAACCAACCAACCAACCAACAGGCAACCAACCAACAGGCAACCAACCAACAGACAACCAACCAACCAACCAACAGACAACCAACCAACCAACCAACCAACCAACAGCAACCAACCAACCAACCAACCAACAGACAACCAACCAACCAACCAACCAACCAACCAACCAACCAACAGACAACCAACCAACCAACCAACAGACAACCAACCAACCAACCAACCAAGCAACAGACAACCAAGCAACAGACAACCAACAGACAACCAACCAACCAACCAAGCAACAGACAACCAACAGACAACCAACCAACCAACCAACCAACCAACCAACAGACAACCAACCAACCAACCAACCAAGCAACAGACAACCAACAGACAACCAACCAACCAACCAACCAACCAAGCAACAGACAACCAACAGACAACCAACCAACCAACCAACAGACAACCAACCAACCAACCAACCAACCAACCAACCAACCAAGCAACAGACAACCAACCAACCAACCAACCAACCAACCAACCAACCAACCAACCAACCAACAGACAACCAACCAACCAACCAACCAACCAACCAACCAACCAACCAACCAACCAACCAACCAAATGACCAAGCAACAGACAACCAACAGACAACAAACCAACTTCCTGCAGCAACCACAGTCTGGTAAACAAAATGACTTGATGGTCTAATCTTCATCAAACAGGAAGTAAAAGATAAGAGGACATTAGGGAGGGACACTGCAGCTTCACAGGTGACGAGGAACTTCCCAGAATGCACCAGGGTTCAACTGTTTAGATTCCTTCATGGCAGTCGAGCGTTTCATAAACATCCTCCACAACTCAACACACAGAGGACGACACTTCACAACGGACACACAGGAGACACAAGAGACACAACTCTACCACAAAGACACACGAGACACAAGAGACACCACAGGAGACACAAGAGACACAACTCTACCACGAAGACACACGAGACACAAGAGACACCACAGGAGACACAAGAGACACAACTCTACCACGAAGACACACGAGACACAAGAGACACCACAGGAGACACAAGAGACACAACTCTACCACAAAGACATGTGAGACACGAGAGACACAAGAGACAAGAGACAACACAGACATCAGAGCCAAGAGACACCACTGACTGAAGAGACAAGAGACACCACAGAGACACAACTCTACCACAAAGACATGTGAGACACCACAGACACCAGAGACAAGAGACACCACTCTACCACAAAGACACACGTTGATCAGTGTGATCACTTCCTGATCACAGACACAAACTACAAACTCATCAGTTGTTAATATTTCTGGTCACATGAGTCTCTTGGACCAGACTCCGCCCCCAAGGGTGCGTTAGAAAAAAGATTCTGACCTGAAACTCTGTAGTCTGTACTCTGGACAGAGTCCTCCTGTCCTCTTTGAGTTCAGTCCTCTGTGAGTCCTCCTGGTCTCTGTGAGTCCTCCTGTCCTCCTGTCCCCTCTAAGTCCTCCCGGTCTCTCTGAGTCCTCCTGGTCTCTGTGAGTCCTCCTGTCCCCTCTAAGTCCTCAATGTCTCTCTGAGTCCTCCTGTCCTCTGTGAGTCCTTCTGTCCTCCTGTCCCCTCTAAGTCCTCCCGGTCTCTCTGAGTCCTCCTGTCCTCCTGTCCTCTGTGAGTACTCCTAGTCTCTCTGAGTCCTCCTGTCCCCTCTAAGTCCTCCTCTTCTCTGTGAGTCCTCCTGTCCTCTGTGAGTCCTCCTGGTCTCTCCGAGTCCTCCTGTCCCCTCTAAGTCCTCCTCTTCTCTGTGAGTCCTCCTGTCCTCTATGAGTCTCTGAGCCTTCAACAGGAAGCAGCTGAACTGAGGAGCTTCTGTTCTTCTCTGCTTCACCTGAATAATCAGCACATTCATCACCAGGACTCCTCCTCTTCCTCCTCTTCCTCCTCTTCCTCCTGAAACTCTGACAGAACCACTGGATGATGAAGATGAAGAGGAGCGTGGCGCCTCCTGGAGGTCAAACCGAACGCTGCACATATGATCAGAGCTTCATTATCAAGCTGCGTCTCTTCCTTCATTTTGTTTTTATTGATTTATTTATTTTGGATGAGGGGGAGGAGCTGAACAACTCAAAGTAGACACGCCCCCAAACATCTGTCTGATGTTGACTGAGAGCTCCACCTGCAGGCAGACACACCTGCGCCACCCTGGCCAATCAAAGACTGAATACAGATGAATTAAAAAGACTTAAAAAGAGCTCCTGAAGAGAGCAGCTGATTGTCTGAGCTGGAGGTTTGAAGGTGTGGGACCAGTTTGACTCTGGTCTGGACTGGTTTTTAATTCTTTTTGTTTATTCTTCAACACATTCATGAGTTATTCATTCATTCATTCATCTTCTGTAACCTCTTAATCCTGTGAAGGATCCCAGCTGTCACTAGGCGAGAGACGGGGTCCACTCTGGACAGGTCTCCAGTCTGTCACAGGGTCTATTGTGGGACAAATGAAAGGTTTTCTTATTCTTATTTTTATAAATTAAGAATAAATTAAAATAACACTGACAGAAAAACCAAAGAAACATCTTTATCTTATATTAAAATATGTTCCGACAATTTGATCAAAAGAAACCAGAAGTTAAAACAAACCATAGAAGAAGAGAGGCGGGTGTAATGACTCGTTCCGCCTCCAGGGGGCTCTCACTGTTCAGTCACTGTCTGACAACAGTTACAGACACCAACCAGCAGGGGGCGCACTGAGCTCAGAGTAGGAAACCGGAAGTAAAGAGTAAAGATTTATTTTAAGTAGGAGCTTGACTTCATTCATTTCCACATTAGCCCTTCACTGTTTTATCTCACGATCTGCTTTATTATTATTATGCGACCCGTTATTACAACATGTATTTATGAATGAAATAAATCCTGACACATCTAGATCCAAATGTTAAGGTTGAGATTTAACAGATGTGATGAAAACATTCCTGAATTTTATTCACATTTTACTGAATCTGAACATTGATCAACAATCAGTCCGCAGATAAACGGCGACGTCCAGCAGAAACAGAAGAGGGCGTCTCTCTTTGTTTCAGGGGCTTTTATTGTGAAAGTACTGACCGGAAGCGTGGCGTGTCCCCGTCTAGCTTGACAGTCTGGGTTCGGCCGCAGAGAATCAGCTGCTCCGTGTCTGCGCATTTCTGATTCTACTGAAGGAACATTAAACCCGGAGAGGAGAGTCCGGACCGAACCGAGCCGAGTAGAGCCGAGTCAGGATACAGAACAGAGACGGACGTCGAGGCTTCATCTCCTCCTGTCTTCCTCACCGGTAAGAACCGTGTGTGTGTGTGTGTGTGTGTGTGCGCGTGTGTGTGCGTGTGTGTGTGTGCGCGCGCCACTCCCTTCTCCCTCCATCTGCAGGTAGAGCATCCTTCACATGACCTGGAACACACACATGGTCTGTGTGTGGCGTGTACTGTGTGTACATCCAGTGTGTATATTGTGTGTCAGAGCAGGTAGACTACAGGTGAGTTAAATGGAATGAAGGTCATATACAGATGTTGGAGAGGAAGACCAGACCAGAGATAGAGGATGTACATAACCAGTGGAGACGAATCCAGAATGATCCATAGAGACAGACCAGAGTCCATAGAGACCAGAGTCCATAGAGACCAGAGTCCATAGGGACCAGGGTCCATAGAGACCAGAGTCCATAGAGACCAGGTCCAGGAGACCATGGTCCATAGAGACCAGGGTCCATAGAGACCAGGGTCCAGGAGACCAGGGCCCAGGAGACCACGGTCCATAGAGACCCTAATGCAGTAGGCCAGGGTCCAGTAGGCCAGAGTCCAGGAGACCAGGGTTCAGGAGACCAGGGTACATAGAGACCAGGGTCCAGGAGACCAGAGTCCAGGAGACCAGGGTTCAGGAGACCAGGGTCCATAGAGACCAGGGTCCAGGAGACCAGAGTCCAGTAGGCCAGGGTCCATAGCGACCAGGGTTCAGGAGACCAGGGTTCAGGAAACCAGGGTCCATAGAGACCAGAGTCCAGGAGACCAGGGTTCAGGAGACAAGTCAGGTCAGAGTGGAGAGGACAACAAGCTGCTGTCTTATACAGGTGTCCTTGCTGTCTAGGTGTGACAGAGGAGACGTGGACTGGTCAGGTCTTAGAGTCTTAGGTCGTAGTGGTTCAGGAACCCAGCACGTTCAGGAACTGGTTTGTTGAGAACGTGTCCAGGAAGACACTGGGACCACCAGACTGTGTTTGTCCTCCTGAGAGACGTTTCCTGACTGTGATAATGATCTGGGCTCTCGTGTTTCCTCAGGGAGAAGCAGTGAAGCATTCTTGGACGGACTGAGCCAGGACCAGGGATGCCGGTCTGTGTCTCAGAGTGAACTCAACATGGCTGCTTCATGTCTGACGGCGTGTCTTTGTGTCCTGCTGCTGCCTGCCGCCACTGGTCAGTATATTTAAGCTAAGCTCATTGGCCTAGCTTAGCATAAAGACAGGATGCAGGGACTAACTAACAGCTGGGCTAAACATCAGCATCACACACCTGCACACACCTGGTGCAGACAAAACGTTCTGTACGGTCTTGTTCACGGAAAAGTATCGAGTGAAATGTCCCGAGCTGTGCAGAGACATTTTTAAATGCTGCGGGAGCCGATAATCGTTTAGTAAAGACCAGGTTAGACCAGGTTAGACCAGGTGAGACCAGGTGAGACCAGGTGAGACCAGGTTAGACCAGGTTGACCAGGTGAGACCAGGTGAGACAAGGTTAGACCAGGTTAGACCACGTTGACCAGGTTAGACCAGGTGAGACAAGGTTAGACCAGGTTAGACCACGTTGACCAGGTTAGACCAGGTGAGACAAGGTTAGACCAGGTTAGACCAGGTGAGACCAGGTTAGACCAGGTGAGACCAGGTTAGACCATGTTGACCAGGTGAGACAAGGTTAGACCAGGTTAGACCACGTTGACCAGGTTAGACCAGGTGAGACAACGTTAGACCAGGTTAGACCAGGTGAGACCAGGTTAGACCAGGTGAGACCAGGTTAGACCACGTTGACCAGGTGAGACCAGGTGAGAGCAGGTTGACCAGGTGAGACCAGGTTAGACCAGGTTAGACCAGGTTAGACCAGGTGAGACCAGGTGAGAGCAGGTTGACCAGGTTAGACCAGGTGAGAGCAGGTTAGACCAGGTGAGACCAGGTTAGACCAGGTGAGAGCAGGTTAGACCAGGTGAGACCAGGTTAGACCAGGTTAGACCAGGTGAGACCAGGTGAGACCAGGTGAGAGCAGGTTAGACCAGGTTAGACCAGGTTAGACCAGGTGAGAGCAGGTTAGACCAGGTTAGACCAGTTGAGACCAGGTGAGACCAGGTTAGACCAGGTGAGACCAGGTGAGAGCAGGTTGACCAGGTTAGACCAGGTGAGAGCAGGTGAGAGCAGGTTGACCAGGTTAGACCAGGCGAGAGCAGGTTAGACCAGGTTAGACCAGGTGAGAGCAGGTTGACCAGGTTAGACCAGGTGAGAGCAGGTTAGACCAGGTGAGACCAGGTTAGACCAGGTGAGAGCAGGTTAGACCAGGTTAGACCAGGTGAGAGCAGGTTGACCAGGTTAGACCAGGCGAGAGCAGGTTAGACCAGGTTAGACCAGGTGAGAGCAGGTTGACCAGGTTAGACCAGGTGAGAGCAGGTTAGACCAGGTTAGACCAGGTTAGACCAGGTGAGAGCAGGTTAGACCAGGTTAGACCAGTTGAGACCAGGTTAGACCAGGTGAGACCAGGTGAGAGCAGGTTGACCAGGTTAGACCAGGTGAGAGCAGGTGAGAGCAGGTTGACCAGGTTAGACCAGGCGAGAGCAGGTTAGACCAGGTGAGACCAGGTGAGAGCAGGTTGACCAGGTTAGACCAGGTGTAATCAGGTTAGATCAGGTGTA
>SRSE01000689.1:0-210000 GCA_005024645.1 Planiliza haematocheilus | reverse complement strand
ACACACACACACACACACACTGACACACACACACACACACACACACACTGACACACACACACACACACTGACAGACACACACACACACACACACACACTGACAGACACACACACACACACACACACACACTGACACACACACACACACACACTGACAGACACACACACACACTGACAGACACACACAAACACACACACACACTGTCAGACACACACACACACACACACTGACACACACACACACACACACACTGACACACACACACACACACACACACACACACTGACAGACACACACACACAGACACACAGCAGCACGGCGTCGTCAGCCCGTCTGAGTGGGCTCCATGTTGTTGCTGTGATGCTGCTGATAAGGCTCAGTGGACCTTCCTCTCATTGTGTAGCAGCAGAATAAACACTGATGGTTCAGGGAGGGACGGATTCCTGAGACCTGACTCACTGACAGCACCCAGTCTGACCTGAGGGGGGCGCTAAACATCAGAGAGTTCATGCAGCTGCTACGTAGCTTGAAGCTAACGTCATAGAGATGAGCTGAGCTACATCAAGTTCAAGTAAGCAAACTTCAGGATGGTCGTTCTGTAGCTGAAATGCATTCTGGGATACGGTCCTGATAATACACATCCAGGTATCTGAACCTGTCACACCTGGATAGAGACTGGTGATGACTAGAATGAGCAGGGGGCGTGGCCTGTACTCTGATTGGCTTCCGTTTGGTTCATCTTCACGCTGTAAATACTGAGCGGTTCATCCTCAGGAGAACAAGTTCATTCATCAGTACAAATGTGGGTCCGGGCTGGTGCTGTTGCTATGACAACAGGACATATCAGCTGTTTTATTTGATGTTGGAGAACTGGAGTAAAAATAGTTCAGAGTGAGGAAGTGATGGTAGCATCAGAAGCTAAAAGAGAGAAGTTATCACTTCGTTCAGATAACAGTCTGTGCTATGCTAATCAGGTTCTCTAGCTGCAGGTCGGATCAGGTCAGCTATTTGTGTTAGCTAATGTTAGCTTGAAGTAGCTAACGTTAGCTCGCTGACACAACTGTACATTGGATTAATGGTGTTGTTGTGACGATGGCCTCTGCAGCGCTTGCTCGCTCCTGAATGCCAGAACAAATCTTTATTTGTAGCCTTGATGCTCGCTGTGCTGATGGCCTGGAAAAACTGCTGACCCAAAATATATACTGGCCACTTCATTAGCTACACTACTCATCTAGTCTCCATGAAGGTTCTGGTGTTCAGCTGTAGTTTCTAGTGAGAAGTTTCTAGTTGATTCAACTGATTCAACTTTACCTGTCCGCTCATGTCGTGTCTCCATATACAGGTTTCCAGTCGGAGGATGGTGAGGACAGACTATGTGCCTTCACAGACAGCTTGCAGGGGGCGGAGCCTCCTCCAACCAATGAACTACGAGGAGAAGTGCAGGAGAATGGCACGATTCGCTGCAGCCGCGGTTCCCGCTGCTATGGATTGTGGGAAAAAAGAGCAGATGGGGAAATGCAGTTGATAAATCAAGGTGAACACTGCTGGATAGCTACTGTTAGCTGTTAGCTGCTTTTTGCTATCAGCTGTTCACGTTCAGCTGTTAGCTACTGTTAGCTATTGTTGACTATCAGCTGCTAGCTATGGTTAGCTGCTGTTAGCTGCCGTGAGCTATAGTTGACTGTCAGCTGCTACCTATGGTTAGCTGCTGTTAGCTATAAGATTTTCACTTTCCGCTGTTACCTACTGTTAGCTATTGCTGGCTGTTAGCTGCTACCTATGGTTAGCTGCTGTTAGCTATTGTTGACTGTCAGCTGCTACCTATGGTTAGCTGCTGTTAGCTATAAGCTGTTACCTTTCAGCTGTTAGCTACTGTTAGCTATTGCTGGCTGTTAGCTGCTAGCTATGGCTAGTTGTTATTAGCTGTTAGCTATAAGTTATCTTGTTATCGTTTGCATGGTTGTGTCCAGGTTGTTGGACTCACGTTGGCAACCAGCAGGAGTGTCATGGCGACCGCTGCGTGCTGGTGACAGCGACGCCCTCTCAGGTGCAGAAAGCCAACTACCGTTTCTGCTGCTGCAGTCACAATCTCTGCAACGCCAACTTCACTGAGGCCCCGCCCACTGCAGACACCCCTGCCCTTAGGCCGATGAAGACGGGTGGCCGGGACGACAGCGAAACAGGTGAGCAGATATGTGACACTCCCGACCAATCACTGGGCCAATCACTGGGCTACTCTGAAATTCAGAGCCAGCCAATCAGCCAATCAGCAGCCAGACAGGAAGTAAAGGAGCCTCTACAGTACGATTACATACCCTGGCTGTGTCTGAAACACTCACTCCTTCCCTCCTCCCTCCTCTCTCCTCCCTACATAGGGAAATAAATGTAGTGCACTACATAATGAGCTCAACAGAAAAAAAATTCGGACACTTTCAGACACTTCTCTTGCCGCCGGTAATTACGTCATCGCTGTCGCTTAATTAAAACGTACCAAATTAACGTCGTCTCACATAATATTTGTCCATTTACTACTGCATTTTTATTAAATTGGAGTCTTTTGTTTCGAAATGTTTAATAAAATAAACTATAGAATACTAACATTTGTACACAGTCTCCGTCCGTTTGTCGTATTTAATTTACTTTCCGCGCCAAGAGAACCTATGGCAATGCATGATGGGATATCTTGCTCCAGTTAGTGACCATCGGATGGTCACTACATTTCGCGGTGAATTGTGGGATACATGTAGTGCACTATATAGTGGACACTAAACATTCAGACACCACTACAACATGGCGTGGTCACTATATAGTGGTTAGGGAGTGGTTTCAGAAACAGCCATAGAGATTTCCTGTGAACATCCTGGTCACATGATCGTCCCTAAAGACCAAAAGAAGAACTCAGATCAAATGAAGTATTGATCAGTGTGTGTGAGCTGGTTCCCGTATCTCTGTGAGGACCGGACATGGTCGTCTAACCTGCCGAGCGATGACGTAACAGTGTCATCATAATCCCACAGGTCGACAGCTGACACCCGAGGAGACGGCGCTCATCGCCCTGGTAACCGTTGCCATAGCAGCCATCCTCATCATGGCGCTTTTCCTGGGATACCGCATGATAAGAAGTACAAACACAAACACTCTGATGGATATGGATTAATCAGGTGATCAGTAATTAACAGTCAGCTGTGTGTCTGTGTCCAGGGAAACAGAAACACAGTCTGTCTGCTGTGGATGTGATGGAGGCAACAAACGCTGAGTCTGGTGTCGACCTGGACAACCTGAAACTACTGGAGGTAAACACACACACACACACACGAATACCTCTTTAAGAGGCGGGGCTGACTCAGATTCATTGTACTGGCCCTTTAAGAGGCGGGGCTGACTCAGATTCATTGTACTGGCGCTTTAAGAGGCGGGGCTACATTAGTTGCATCAGGTTTCAATCACTGGGAACATTAGAGGACTGTGAGGCGAGCCCTGAGGAACCCCACGGCCTCATTCTTCTGTTTGTCTTCTCTGATAGCTGATTGGTCGAGGCCGCTACGGCGCCGTGTTCCGAGGTTCTCTTAACGAGCGCTGTGTGGCCGTTAAACTCTTCGGCTCAGCAAACTGGCAGAACTACACCAACGAGCGCTCCATCTACTTCCTGCCGCTGCTACAGCAACATGACAACATCGCTCGTTTCCTGGGTGCCGACGAGAGGACGGCGGCCGACGGACGCCCCGAGTTCCTGATCCTCATGGAGTACTACCCCCATGTAAGATTCTGCTTTAACACGTCATTAGCTAGCCAGAGGGGGCGGGGCTTGTTTTATTCTAGTTAGTCAGCTGTGGCTCGTTAACCATGTCATTTTATTTTAGTTGCTATTGGAGTTGTTGTAGTTCTAGCTGTTGTTTCCAGTGGTCCCGCCCACTCTGCTCTTATTGATGACCGGAGCAGTGGACCAGTCTCTCCAGAGGATGGACCTTCATGCTCTGACTCCATTAGTGGTGTTATTGTTCTGGAGGACGGCGCCTCCTCGGCTACTTCCTGTCTGGAGCCGCTGAGCTCACACACTCATGTTCGTTCCTCTGTCTCTGTGAGGACTGTAACGGGTCTGGAGTTTAATGCAGCTGTCATGCAGAGGAAACAGAAACTCTGTGATGGACGCTAACGAAGACATGAACTGGACATCACGTGGACATTCATTCATTCACAAACCAAAAACATTAAACTGCTGTTTATACCAGACTCAGTGATGTCTGCATCCCAGACACTCATCAGACGAGAGAGACCATTCCAGGAGACAGATTAGCTTAGCTTAGCATTTATGCTCAGTGACTCAATCACACTCTCTATACAACTATTTTGTTCATTCTAACTTAGCTGCCAACATTATCTTGCTCTTTTTTATGCTGATGAAATGGCTAATGATATCCAGTGTTAGCATCAGTAGCTGCTTATGAGTGCTCAGGTTTAGCGGAGCAACAAGCTAACGTCAGTTTAAAGAGACAACAATAGAAGAAACGAGGTAACGTCCAAAACTCTGATCCCTCAAAGAGAAACGAGAAGTTCAAGGTTCATGAAATAACTGGACAACAAGCAGGAAACTCAACAGACGACCAGCCAGAGGTGATTGGTTAACAAGAAACCAATGAGGGCAGAGCTAATGATCACAGCTGGATAACAGGAACAAGAAACCTTTCAAAGTAAAACACAAGAATAAACATGAAAACAGAATAAACTCAAAGACAGAAACTAGAGGATGCTGACTTCTTGTTGTATTTCAGGGCTGTCTGTCTCGCTACTTGTCTGTCCACACCGTGGACTGGTTGACCTGCTGCAGGATGACCCACGGCGTCACCAGAGGACTGGCCTTCCTCCACACCGAGCTCCACAGAGGAGGTACAACACAACCACCACGATCCACAGGACCAGGGTCTCACTGGGTGTAATGGTTAGAGAGTCATTAGTCCTCAGTGTTACGTAAAGACTCCTGACTCTAACTGATTCACTTCCTAAACTATTTCACCTCAAACTAAATGTCCTCATTGGTTCCTTAGTTTCTACTCAGACTCTGACAGAACTGAGTCTCAGAGCAGCTCCCCCTGGTGGCCATGGCCGGTCACTGAGCTCCCAGATTATTAGTGTGACGTGTTCACAGACTGATTCAGATCAGACGTGTTTAGGATCTGCATGGTAAACATCAAGGCTAACATTAGCTAGGATGCTGCTGTGTTACTTCCTGTTCATTTGGTCATGTGGCTCGTGGTGTTAATTCCTGTCAGACCAGTACAAACCGGCCGTGGCCCACAGAGACCTGACCAGCCGGAACATCCTGGTCCGAGCCGACCTGTCCTGTGTCCTCGCAGACTTCGGTCTGTCCATGAGGCTGACGGGGATGCAGCCTTGTTGCCCCGGAGACGACGACACCATGGCCATATCAGAGGTCAGGTCAAGTAAGCAGTAGTTATTGTGTCTGAAGGTGTAGCAGGTGTGAACTAAGCAGGTGTCTTTCAGGTGGGGACGGTGCGCTACATGTCTCCAGAGGTTCTGGGTGGAGCTCTGAACCTCAGAGACTTTGAGACGGCGCTGAAGCAGGTGGATGTTTACGCTCTGGGTCTGATATACTGGGAGAGCTTCAGGAGGTGCTCCGCCCTCTACCCAGGTAACTACACAGCACCACATAACACAGTAAACACAACACAGGCCGTTGTCATGGTAACTCTGATACATGTCAGACTTTGTGAATAAAACATGATTGTGACGTCTTATCTAAACCTGTGGTCTCCACCTGTCCAGGTGAAGCGGTTCCAGAGTTCCAGCTGGCATTCCAGGCTGAGCTCGGGAACCATCCCAGCTTTGAGGACATGCAGAACCTGGTGGCCAGAGAGAAGTACCGACCCAGGTTCCCAGATGCCTGGAAGGAGAACAGTGTGGTCAGTGGTTCACTGGTCCTGGACTGAGTCTGACTCTGGTTGTTTGGTCCTGGACTGAGTCTGACTCTGGTTAACTGGTCCTGGACTGAGTCTGACTCTGGTTTTTTGGTCCTGGACCGAGTCTGACTCTGGTTGTTTGGTCCTGGACTGAGTCTGACTCTGGTTCTTTGTCCTGGACTGAGTCGTTTGAAGGACATGTATGATTCATGTTTGTGTGTTTGTAGGCGTTGCGTTCTTTGAAGGAGACAATGGAAGACTGTTGGGATCAGGATGCTGAAGCTCGACTCACTGCACAGTGTGCAGAGGAAAGACTGTCTGAACTTTCACTGCTGAGTCTACACAACAATACACACAACCACAGGTATACACACAACAATACACACAACCACAGGTATACACACAACAATACACACAACCACAGGTATACACACAACAATACACACAACCACAGGTATACACACAACAATACACACAACCACAGGTATACACACAACAATACACACAACCACAGGTATACACACAACCACATACACAACCACAGGTATACACACAACAATACACACAACCACAGGTATACACACAACCACATACACAACCACAGGTATACACACAACAATACACACAACCACAGGTATACACACAACAATACACACAACCACAGGTATACACACAACCACACACACCACAGGTATACACACAACAATACACACAACCACAGGTATACACACAACAATACACACAACCACAGGTATACACACAGCAATACACACAACCACAGGTATACACACAACCACACACACAACCACAGGTATACACACAACAATACACACAACCACAGGTATACACACAACCACACACACAACCACAGGTATACACACAACAATACACACAACCACAGGTATACACACAACCACATACACAACCACAGGTATACACACAACAATACACACAACCACAGGTATACACACAACAATACACACAACCACAGGTATACACACAACCACACACACCACAGTAAACTCTAGTTTCTTGTTGTATGTTTCTCAGGAATCTGTCTCACGGACGGTGGCCTCCTCAGGTTGGCTCCGCCTCCTCCTACAATGACGATCGTCAGGTGGGCGTGGTCAAAAATCTCCAGGGAGACAGTTACACAGCATCAGTCATCAGGACGACATCAGGGTGTGTAGAAGGTGCAGATAAGAACCGGAGCTCGATCAACCTGGAACGGCAGCAGGTAGAGGTTATGAGTGCTGACAGAAAGACGTTACTAATTAAACCTTAATTAAACTGCTGATCTGTCGCTCCATTTCTTCCGTCAGACTCAGACCCGCTTGTTGACGTCAGACAGCACCGCGTCACCGGCCTCCGTCCTCTGCACCATCTCTACATCTCACCTCAGCGGTAACAGCAGCAGATCCAACATGGCCGCTCTGTGTGATCAGCTGCTCACAGCTCTTTGCTTCTGTGGCTGAGGACTCATTAACACTTTAACACTGATGAAGTATCTCAGTAGGTGTAGTAATGGTCCCTGCTGTCTTTCAGGGGGCATCGTGCCCAGGGTCCCGGCCTGCCTGCAGCTGACGGAGGAGGACCTGGAGGCCACCAAGCTGGACCCACAGGAGGTTTTAACCATTAGTTCTTTGTTCAGTTTCCTCATGTGAAGCGACTGTTTTTCACAGCAACATCTGTCTTTGCAGGTCGGGAAGAACATGAGGGAAACGTCAGATGAAAATTTGATGGAGCATTCACAGAAGCAGTTTGGTTCTGATCCTCCAACCTCCACCCTGCTGCCCCATCAAAGGCTCCTGAGTCCTGAGGTACTGACTGACTGCTGACTGACGCAGGTCTGTCCTGACTCTGCTGCTGAATCTAACCTGTGATCTGTTGATTCTCCAGGCAAACAGCTGGACACCAACTCCTCAGGGTGAACCAGGGATGGCTGGGGGAGTAGTTACTGCTCCTTCCTCCTTCGTCCACCCCCTCCCCAAACAGCAGAACCTGCCCCAGAGGCCCACCAGTCTCCACCTGCCCCCCAAGACCAAGGAGAGCGGCTCAGCTCCTTCTCAGTTCAAGCTAGGGAAGCTCAGATCAAACCACCATCAGGTTAATGTGAGTCATCTTCCAGCAGGTCGTCTGTGGATCTGTTAAAACTCTGGATCCTGGTTCTGAAGATGTTCTTCTCAAAGCTAGGAAGCTCTTTCATGACTGACTAAGACATCTTCTCCTGGAACCACAACCATTTGCTCTCATGTGCTGAAGAGCTTTGGTTGGCTGTATCCCTGTCAGAGTTAGCTTTAGCTGCAGACGTAGCATGACATTAAAAGGCAATAATAAAACCCAGAGCTGTGACAGGGAGCCTGAGGAATCAGTTAGTGATGCCTCCACCATTTGCTCAGGTTTAGTTTTTCTGATCACATCGTCTTTTTTTTTTTTTTTTTAGGTGGAGACAGGCGTCGCTAAGATGAACACGGTAACAGCCGTCGCAGCCCCAGAACCACACCTGGTCACCACGGTTACCATGAGAAGCAGCACTGCAACTGGGAACCAAGTCCACTCTGGAGCCCCCACCCTGGTGAAGAACGCTATGATAGGTGGAGGTCGGACCAATCCTGCAGGACCCCAGGTGGAGGAGGAGGAGGAGAAGATGGAGGGAGGGAGGAGCGGAGGAGAAGACGGCGGCCAGAACCTCCTCAACTTCAGTCCTGATGAGCATGAACCTCTGCTGAGGAGAGAACAGCTTCCAGTCGAGAGCCAGCCCCCTCCTCCTCTGCTCCATCATCATCATCATCATCATCATCACGTGTTAACAAGACGAGGCTCAAACTCCAACAACAACAACAACCGGCTGGTGTCAGAGAGTCAGAGTGAAGGTCTGAGCAGCATCAAGGTGGAGCCTCCACGAGGAAGTCAAGCCATCAGTGGATCCACTACCACTGCCTCAAGTTCACATCTGGAAGATAAAGATCTGCTCTCTGGTCACACCCCCCCTCCACAGGCTCCTCCCACCATCAGCGGTAAAGGTCAAGGCTCAGATTCAGACCTGTATCAGACAAAAGCCCCAGCATATACCCAAAATTCAAAAGACCAGCTGGTCCTGTATGTTGGCACTGCCAAGGTCCCAGACACCACAGCTCCACGATCTGGCTCCACAAAAACTACTCCAGAACCAGTATGTATAGAAGAACCAGGAACCCTGGCACAGCAACCACAAGACCAAGGCCCAGCTTTACCCTCTACAGCCCGCGCTCAGAAACCACCACCACCAGGACTCACCTGCTCAGACCTTGAAGCTTCACCAGCACCAGTCTCTGAAGCACAAACTGGTCTGTTGCAGTCCCAGGTGAGACCGTCCAAAGCCAGGAGGCCTGAGCGCCCCTGTTCCTTGGACCTGTCTTCATCCTGCATCTCTTCAGGTGAGTCACACTTCCTCCAAATCTCTAATAATTATTTATGATCACACCAACAACATCAGAAGTCATCAGCCTGGAACAAACAAACCCAGACTAACTGTTCCTCTCAAACCCTGTAACGTTTGTCTCCTTCTGCTCAGATGATTTCTTGGTGACAGATAACGATAGTCTGAGTGCTTCAGGGGAGAAAATAAAACGTCGTGTCAAGACCCCGTACACTCTCAAAAAATGGCGTCCAGCTTCGTGGGCTATATCCTCGGATGCAACTCTTGACCTGGACTTTGAATTCAACAGCACGAGCAGCAGCAGCAGCTTTTCTTCTGGTCCTCATCGAGCAGGAAGCGCAGGCGTCCCCAGAATCAACCAGTCCAAATCCAGCATGGCTGTGTTTCTGGTGGAAGGCGGCACCACGGCGACCACGACCTCAGAGCCTGACGGGATGACCTGCTTCTAAACTCCTTCTTTTTCCAGAGCGGATACATTTTTCTGTCTTCCTTCTGTTTTGTTGTGGAAACAAACCTCATGGCCTCCCCAGCATGAGCCTGAACCAACAGTGACCGACACACAAACCTGACTGAATTTCGACAGCACTCAAACACACCTGAGGAACTGTTGGCAAATGGTGGGCACTGGGTTTCTGGAGGATTTTTGCTGGTTGGTTCTGTCTTCTGAGCCACGGCTGAATCATGACGTATATATTTCTGTAGCTGATACAGATGCCATCGCTTTCTTACTTCTATAGTCTCTCCTGTCTGAAAAAGGAAATTGCTCAAGATCTTAAAAACCAAGAATCTGTTCTTGTTGCTTGTGAAGTTGCTCCTGGACTCGGTTGTGTCTGGTTGTGGTTGGTGGGTGTGACATCTACTCAATGACCTCGCTTGTTTTTGTAGACCTCTGACTCGTAGAACACCTTTAGACCGTCGGACGTCAATATCCACCATCTCTTCCTACTGCTGTGACTGGACTTCTCTGGTCGACTTGGTTCTGATGCACCAGGACCAAGACATAAGTGGAGTGGAGTGGTCTTGGTGTATCAGACGGCTGTCTGGGTCATTTTAGACAAAGACATCCGGACTGAACTGACACACACCTGTAGTTACAGGAAACCAATGAATGGGTCTCTAGAGGGTCAGTATCAGACTCCAGTCATGTGACCTACAGGTGGACTCCACCCCCAGATGTTGCTGATCAAAACTAAAAAACCCCAGCAGACATTTAGAGCTGAACACTTGGAGGAAACCAAGTCCAGATGAGTTTGATTCAGTTTTGTTTTTTCTCTAGTATCTAGTTGGGTGTCTTAGTGGTCTGGGTCCTGGGTCCTGGGTCTGGGTTTGGTTCCTGGGTCTAGGTCCGGGTCTGGATCTGGGTCTGGGTTTGGTTCCTGGATCTAGGCCTGGGTCTGGGTCTGGGTCTGGGTCTGGGTCTAGGTCTGGGTCAGAGTCTGGGTCTGGGTCTAGGTCTGGGTCAGGGTCTGGGTCTAGGTCTGGGTCAGAGTCTGGGTCTGGGTCAGGGTCTGGGTCTAGGTCTGGGTCAGAGTCTGGGTCTAGGTCAGAGTCTGGGTCTGGGTCTAGGTCTGGGTTTGGTTCCTGGGTCTAGGTCAGAGTCTGGGTCTGGGTCTAGGTCTGGGTCAGAGTCTGGGTCTGGGTCTGGGTCTGGGTCAGAGTCTGGGTCTAGGTCTGAGTCTGAGTCTGGGTCTGGGTCTGGGTCTGGGTCAGAGTCTGGGTCTGGGTCAGAGTCTGGGTCTGGGTCTAGGTCTGGGTCTGGGTCTAGGTCTAGGTCAGAGTCTGGGTCTGGGTCTAGGTCAGAGTCTGGGTCTGGGTCTAGGTCTGGGTCAGAGTCTGGGTCTGGGTCAGAGTCTGGGTCTAGGTCAGAGTCTGGGTCTGGGTCTAGGTCTGGGTCAGAGTCTGGGTCTGGGTCAGAGTCTGGGTCTGGGTCAGAGTCTGGGTCTGGGTCTAGGTCTGGGTCTGGGTCTAGGTCTAGGTCAGAGTCTGGGTCTGGGTCTAGGTCAGAGTCTGGGTCTGGGTCTAGGTCTGGGTCAGAGTCTGGGTCTGGGTCAGAGTCTGGGTCTAGGTCAGAGTCTGGGTCTGGGTCTAGGTCTGGGTCAGAGTCTGGGTCTGGGTCAGAGTCTGGGTCTGGGTCAGAGTCTGGGTCTGGGTCTAGGTCTGGTTCCTGAGGATGTGATCACTAGTTGACATAGTTTGACTTTAGTTCTTGTTGAGGCCTCGTGTCGTGTATCTGGTGTAACTCCAGCTCTGCGTCTGATGGACTCAACGTTAACGATCTTTATCCTTTTAATTTGCACTTTCCTTCAGGACGTAGTCTCGGTCAAGGTCTGAGGTCTGAGTGACGCCGGGTTAGGACCGGACGGAGAGAGGAAGTCATCAAGATAAAGAAAGAATGTCCAGAAAGGACGGAGACGAAAAGAGACGAGCGGTGGTTCTGTGGAGTTTATGCAAAAAGACGGGAAGATAATAATACTAATTATTATAGGATGAGATACGAAGAAGGAACGAGCAGATCTGATCTAGATGACGACCTCCGATCAACTCAGCTGATTATTAACGTGACGACTGAGACTAGAAATCATTTTCTTTACATACGATGAGGCCTTGGTTCAACGTTTTAGTTTTGAATGTGGTTTTCTAGACGTCCATTCGTGTGTTATTAATGTGAGCACATACTGCTGCTGCCTGCTCCGACTGTTTTCTACGGTTTGTACTGTTTTTAGATGCTGATATGGATTTATACATAGACACATGTAAATGTGTGTGTGGACCTGTCCAGAACCAGAACACGAGAACAGACAAACATCCTTCATGCTTCTGTGAGGTCGGGCCTCTGAGCATGCTCAGTAGGAACCAGAGATTTCTGATGTGTCTGGTGCCAAACGTTATTTTACTAAATGATTCAGTAATGGTTTGAGAACAAGATGGCTGCTGTCAATGGAAGAGCTAATGTTGAGACACATCTAAACAATGTATCTGTATTATTATTTTACACTGTAAAACAGTTATCCAACTAATATCTCATTTAAAGAAACACAGGTTAGAGAGCTAATGGCTAATGGCTAATGTTCACAGCTAACGTTTCCCTTTAAAGATCAAAGAGCATCATAAAACTAAACTCCTGCATGAAGCCTTAGGCCTCAGTCATGGTTCATGTTCTGTGTTTTACAGTGTTCATGTGTTCATAGTCATGTACCAGTGTAAATACATGAACTCAGAGCATGCAGAGCAAACCTTCATCATGTTCATCATCATCAGGTTCATTGTTAAATAAAGTTCAGACGAGTCAACGAGTGTCTTCATCTCTAACGTGATGTTAATGTTAAATACATTCAGAATATAAAGTCATTCATTCATCTTCTCTAACCTCCTGTTCCTGTGAAGGCTCATGGGGGTCTGGAGTCTATCCCAGCTGTGACTGGTCTAGAGGGGGGTCCACCCTGGACAGGTCTCCAGTCTATCCCAGCTGTGATTGGTCTAGAGGGGGGTCCACCCTGGACAGGTCTCCAGTCTATCCCAGCTGTGATTGGTCTAGAGGGGGGTCCACCCTGGACAGGTCTCCAGTCTATCCCAGCTGTGACTGGTCTAGAGGGGGGTCCACCCTGGACAGGTCTGGAGTCTATTCCAGCTGTGACTGGTCTAGAGGGGGGTCCACCCTGGACAGGTCTCCAGTCTATTCCAGCTGTGACTGGTCTAGAGGGGGGTCCACCCTGGACAGGTCTCCAGTCTATTCCAGCTGTGACTGGTCTAGAGGGGGGTCCACCCTGGACAGGTCTCCAGTCTATCCCAGCTGTGATTGGTCTAGAGGGGGGTCCACCCTGGACAGGTCTCCAGTCTGTCCCAGCTGTGACTAGTCTAGAGGGGGGTCCACCCTGGACAGGTCTCCAGTCTATCCCAGCTGTGATTGGTCTAGAGGGGGGTCCACCCTGGACAGGTCTCCAGTCTATCCCAGCTGTGATTGGTCTAGAGGGGGGTCCACCCTGGACTAACACAGAGAGACAGAATCACCAATGAACCTAAGCAGCATGTCTTTGGACGGTGGGAGGAAGCTGGAGAACCTGGAGAGAACCCACGCAGACACAGGGAGAACATGCAGACTACACACAGAGAGGAACCAGGAGAACCATGGATTAGAACCTAGAACCTTCTGCTGCTGTGAAGCATCACCACTGTGACGCCCCTGTGTAAAGTTTTAACCATAAATAATATCATGAATGTAAAGATGATCCTCACCTCGGTCTGCTGTGACTGGACCACATCATCAACTCCTAAAACATCTTCACATAAAAACAGAAAATAAACCAAACTCACCTGCTGACGTGGACGTGATGTCACCGTCAGATGTTGTGAATTATTATACATGACTTCATGTTGAATGAACTGAGAAGAAGCTTCAGTTTAAACAGAAAACCTTGAATCACGTCTTTAGCTCAGAGAGGTCTGACAGATTTGATTTTATTCTTCAGGTTTAAAAGCTGATTATTTGTACTTGTTTACACTGAGAACGAGGACGTTGATATTAAAACTTAAACTTTTAGTTGGTGTGAGTGTGAATGTTGTCCCTGCGATGGACTGGAGACCTGTCCAGGGTGGACCCCTGCCTCTCGCCCGATGACAGCTGGGATAGACTCCAGCAGACCCCCGTGACCCCTAACAGGACTAAACGGGTTTAGAAGATGACTGACTGACTGACTTTTAGTTGGAAGCAGAACTATGAGACAACAGCTCCACCCAGAGGCAGAACAGAGGCACTGCAGCTAAGACCAGGGTCAAATCTCGTTCCTCTCAATCTAAAAACTTATTTTGTGTTTGCAGCATTTCAGACATTTTATTTTTTACTGGTTTGATTCAAATTTTCCTTTTAATAAACTATTTCTGTTCTTGTTCAGACAAAGGCAATGTAGAATATAAGTTATTATAGACTGTAAATGTTTTTATATTTAAAATAATTAAATAAGAAAAGTTTTCATTGGGTCAGGAATAAAGCAGGTAGCATTGTGAAGGTAAATGGCCGTATATAACTTATCTGATAGATCTGATTTTACATAATGTAGAAAGTATTAAGTGATTCTATGTAAATATTCAAATTACAGATGTTCTTAAAGATTCCCTGAAACAAACAAGTCTATTTTGGGAATGGGTGAAAAAAGCTGGTGAGTGCAGAGTCAGGATAAATCCACCAGGGGGCAGATGATGAGGATGAAGTGAGTCCTCAGGAAACCACAGGCAGTAAAGACACAGGGAGGACGCTGGTAGTGCTGAAATCATGCTTTATTAAATCAATAATGCAAAAACTCGAGGAGGATGAAATACAGTTCTACATCAGCAGATCAATGAAACCAAAGCTCAGGGTTTAAACACGGCTCCTGACAGGAGATGGCATCTCTGTGCTGGAGACCCTGACTGCTGATCAGCTGAAACTACTAAAAGCTACAAACACTCAAACACACCAACATGTTAACAGGTAACTATCCTCCAAGAGACGGCGCTGCTTCTGGGCGGCAGAGCCGGTGCCGACCGCTCGTTTCTTGGCCAGGAGATGTTTCTCGGAGCAGCCGGTCGGGCCGTGCCGCCTCAGAAGCAGCGCTCTGATTAAAAAGGAAATAAAAGCAGAGAGCGCAGGCCGCTCGCCCTCTCTGCAGGACATCAAATCATGGTGGTACGACTCAGTCAGTCTGAGCAACAAGGCCGCGTCATGCTGCTTACATGAGGGTGATGCAAACAGCACTCAGGGTCTTACGCTCACAACTCACAGGAAAACTGTGATTCCACTAAACAAGAACTTTGTCTTTGTGTTTCTGGTTCAGGACGTCAACAGGGAGCCTCTCTACCTGTTGAGGCAATCTTAGACTTCAACTGATTGTTGAGGCACAGTTTTTAGTTTCTCAGTTTAACAGGGTATTCGTCCCACGTGAAACTTTCTCCTGTTATAGCATCTGTTCTTCAGTTTCAGTTTCATATTCTTGTCATAAATAACAATGCATACATTTCCCATAACCGTTAACTTCGGCTATATACATTATGTACATGTCACAGAAAAGAGGTTCACAAATCCTAAGTCATAATTGTCCAATATGGCACATTTTATAACAACTTTAGACTTTAGTCTAGTTTGGCATAAATTAATGTCAAGTTTGGTACAAAAATAGTTCATATTTACAAGAACAGAAATCCAGATCTTTATCAAGTAGATTATTCTAAATAAAAAGGGTCAGAGGGAGGCGGGGCTTAAATTAACTCTTTCTTTTTTACATTGAGCGAATGTGAACGTTGACGGTTGCAGAGTCGGAGCCGAGCTCGTTGGACAGTCGCAGCGTGTATGCTCCGGCGTCGGCCTCCTTCACCGCCGAGATCACCAGGGTCGAGAGGTCGCTGCTGTTCTCCACCTGGAACCGCTCATCCCCATTGGGGAGGGTCCGACCTGAGCGCACCCACTGGACGGAGGGGGCGGGGTCTCCAGAGAACAGCCCTGCCACAGTCAGGGCCTTCCCCGGCTCGGCGCTGACGTCCTGGGGAAGAGCTTCTATCTTTGGTGGGACGCCTATTGATGGAGACGAGGATGAGGGAGGTCAGAGACAATGAGACAAGTTTGTCTAAATGATTAATGAGTTCACTTCAAACCCTCTGATGACTCCAAGTCCCTGACCCAAAAACACATCAGTGTCAGCTCTGACTGGAAAGCCACTGATACTGACTCAGCTGTTTCTACTGTATTTTTGTAGATTCTTTTATTTTAATCTGGGCCTTCTTGGAGGTCATTGAGCTTATTATAACTAATAAAGCTTGTGTTGACCCTTAATGGTACTGTCTGGTGAGTGCAGAGTTGGGAATGAATGTCTTCTAACAAACACCATAAAGGCGTCGTCTCACCTCTTTTAGCCCCTGTGGTGAGGGCCATCCGTGAGGACGAGGCCTCGACATGCGAGTGAGCAGACATGTGCTTCGTTTGGCTGCTGGAGCTCATGGAAACCACGGCCTCAGCCATCATGGCCGACATGCTAGTCGCAGTCATGCTCTCAAACGAACACTCTGCGGCGGCAGCAGAGTGGGAGCTGCTGGTAAAACCGCCGGCCTCTGTGTGAACGGTCGAGGCTGAGAAACATTCCTGCATGCTCGCGGCCGAAGCCCTTTGCTCCACAATTATCATTTTTGTTGGTTCTTCAACAAGAGCTGTGAGGATGCAAGTGACAAGCAAGACTCATTACACAATGTGCACAAGTACTGACTGCAAAGCCTGAGAGCAGGCTGGAGGCTAGACCTGGATTTAAAGGTCTGAAAGCTGAATTAAATCCAAGTCTTTCTTGTCCTCAGGACTTTTTAAAACCAATTAAACACACAGTAGCGGTGTGTTTAATTGAAGCCTTCACAGTCATTGTACGGAGGATGCAATGGAATTAAAACAGAACAAATACCAATACACATAAAACTCTCAAACAAACAAACGATCCTGTTCACAGACCAAGAAAATAAATTGTTGGTTGACTCACTGAGTACGTTGAGGGATGAGGTTGCAGAGCATTGTCCAAACTGATTCTTGGCTTTTACGGTATATTTCCCGCTGTCTGCAACTGTGGCGTCACGTATCTCCAGACTGTAAACGTTCTTGGAGCAGCTCAGTCGGATGTTTGCTGTGACAGAAATCTGCAGAGAGAGAAAACGCTTTGGTTAACTCATCTGAAACCAGCTGGTACTCTGCAGTTAACATCTGATCTGGAGGAAAGGACTCACCGCCATGTTGTCTTTCAGCCACTCCACTTCAGGGGACGGCTCTCCTGAAACTTCACATGTGAACGTAACATTTTGTCCCTCGTTCACGTTCTGGGACCTGGGTTGAACCAGGAAGTGTGGGGCTTCTGACCTCTTAAGAGACTCGCCCTCTGTAGCGGACAACTTGACCTCCTTCACTCGTTCCTTCTCAGATGGAGTTGGGGATTTCGGGGTGGGGGACTTTGGTGTTGGAGACTTTGGTGAGACTGGAGATTTAACTCTTTGGGGTGACTTGACTGGCTCAGGGGACTTGACTCTCTGGGGAGATTTGACTGGTTCAGGGGACTTGGCCAGAGGGGATTTAGCTTCTGGAGACGTGATTCTTGGAGGGGCCACAACTTTGTCCTTGGACTCAGACTTGCGGATGGTCAGAGTGAAGTAGGCTTCTTGTTTGCCTCCAGCGTTTTCCACCAGCAAGGTGTAGCTGCCTTCATCTGACGCCTCAACGGAAGAGATCTCGAAGGAGGAATTGTACTGAGTGAAGATGATGTGATGGCGGGCCGAGGGACCGACCACTGCTCCTTCGTGCATCCAGGTGATAGAAGGTGCCGGTTCGCCGTCCACGTCACAGTCAAACCGAGCACTGTCTCCTTCCTCTACACTCAAGGACTGTGGTTTGGTCAGGATCTTGGCAGGAACACCGGGCTTTTCCCTCGGCTTCTCAACAGTGGTGGTTGTCTCCTTCACAGTTTCAGTCACAGACTCTGTCACCGTTTTAGAGGACGAGACGTGATACACCTCTGTTCTGGTCATTTCAGGCAGATGGGCGGATGGAGGCTCCTCCTCGTCTTTGCGGAGTGAAGAGAAAGCAGCGTATTCTTCTCCTGCTACGTCCAGCGTGGCGTAGTCGGAGGTCTCTCCTTTGGCGTTCTTGCAGACCACACGGTAAGTCCCTGAATCTTCTGTCACACATTTGCTGATCTGGAGAGTCAGAACTCCACTGATGTTGGTCATGTGGTATTTGCTACTCTGCCGGATCTCTTGTCCGTTGTGGAACCACTTGATGTCCGGCTCAGGTTTGGCCTGGATATTCAGAGTGAACCTGGTGTTGGAGCCGTAGGGGATGCGGTGAGATCGCATCCTGACGGTGATACGAGGAGCGTGGTCGAGGCTGAAAGGAGCCTGAGTCACCACCTCCACCTTACTCTCCACAGACCTCCTCTCTGATCTCAGTGCCTGCTTTCTCTCCTCATACCTGGACAGGAAGTCGACTTTAGGAAGGCTCACGTCTGTCTTTGCAGCCTTTCCTGGGGTAGGCGATCTCCTCCTCTCAGTCTCAGGCATTGGGAGCTTCTTGATTGGTTTAGGAATATATTCAGAGGTGAAAGTTGTCAGATGCTCAGATTCAGTGGCCTCAGAGACCTTCGATACCGTAACGGTTGCTTCCTTTTTAGAGGTTCGCGTCTTCTCTTCAAATTCCATGCGTCTGAGTTCACGCTTGTATGAAGAGATTCTCTGAACAGTTGTGTGAGGACGCAGCAGCTCCTGATCCTCTCTCTCCTCGTGCACCCTCTGCTTTTGTCTTGGAGGTTTGTAAGTGGCTTTGTCGTGACGCTGGCGGAGGTCAACAAAACTCGTACCAGCCTCATACTTAGATGGAATGCGGTAAGAGTCGTATCTGTGGATTTCTTCTCCTTCTTCATCATCGCTGTAGACTCTTCTGGGAGATGAAGGACGCAGGGCTGATAGCTCAAAGCGAACTGGGCTGAGGCTGGGTGGAGAGGCAGAATAGCCGAGCTCCAGCTCCTCCTCCAGACGGAGCCTCTCCTCCTCGGTCCTCTTCATGGACAGATACTCGTTTACTGGCAGGAGCAGCTCCTCGTCCGACAGGTCACCCAGAGATCTCCTCCTGATGCGGTGGTAGGCGTCCATTTCAGGGGAAGGAGAGCGATGCCTTGCAGGCCTCACTGTCTCCAAGTCATCCTGGGTCAAGGACGAGATGCGCCACTTCGGTTTGTACTGATCCTTGATCCTGATGGGCACCTCATAAAACTGCTCCCATCTGGAGAGGCGGATTCGCTTCATCCTCTTCTGCTTGATTTTCTCCATTGGCTCGGGGAACTCGTACTGATCCCGAAGCTTCTTATACCATTTCATGTCTGAAAGAGGCTGGAAGTGTTTTATCTCCACGTCCTCCTCGAGAACAGCCGGGTTTATGACACGAGGGGTGGGGACGACGTAGGGCATGCGCAGCCTCTTCTCATCCGCCCTCTTCTTCCTCTCCTCCTTTTCTTTCTGAATCTCGGCCTCAGTCTTCTCACCCTTCTTAGTTGTAACGGCGGGTTTGAACATGGTGGCTGCCTCCCTGACAGCCTGTACTGCTGCAGGCGGCAGAGGGGTGACTACCGTACCAGCCATGATCTGAGACAGTCTGACCTTTTTGTCTAATGCCTCCTTTCCAGCTTTCTGCTGTTTCTCCTTTTCAGTGGGCTCGTACTCCTTCTTTACATGAGTGACACGCTCTACTTTGAGCGTGGCCTGACAGCTAGCAGATCCAGCAGAGTTGGTGGCAGTAACTCTGTACACACCAGAGTCCTCGGGAAGAGTGTCTCTCACATGAAGAATGAAGTAATCCAGGCCCTCGTGAACAAGCTCAATGGATGGTCCAAAAGCTAGAGGTGTTCCGTCCTTCTCCCACTTCAGCGTGGGATGTCCAGATACTCTGATCTCAAAGCGCACATTCTGGCCTTCTCTGCACTCGACGTTTGCAAGCAGGCGTTTAAACATGGGCCTCAGGGTGAGGTCTGCTGGTTTAGGTCGGGGGACGACGGTGAGACGAGCCTTGCAGCTGTCATCGCCATACCTGTTGCGTGCCACAACGCTGTACTCGGCATCATCCTCATTATCCAGGTTGTGGATGACCAGCTGGTACAGGCCCTTGTCGCTGATGAAAGTGTACTTCCTGTCATCTTGTCCTGGGATGAGCTTCTGTCCAGATTTGTGCCAGATGACACGAGGCTCAGGATGAACAGTGATGGTGACACCGAAGCGCACGTCTTCACCGATGTAGGCGGTTCGGTTGACCAAAGGAAGGGTGAACTCCGGTGGCTTTTGAAGCATTCTGGCGGTGTCAACTCTACGCTTTGTTTTCTTGACGACGCGCGTGGTGAAGAAGTCGCGGTAAGACCTAACGCTGCTGATGAACAGTTCTGCGTAGGCGCTGTCCTCACCGTACTCATTCACAACCTTACATCTGTAAGTGCCATCATCTGCTCTCGTCACCTTGTTGATGCTGATCACAGCCAGGCCGTCTTCATATTCAATTTCATATTTGTCGCCGGCTTCAAGTTGCCTGACACCACAGTACCAGGTCACTTCGGTGGTGCTGTCGTAGTTGTCGATGTTGCAGATAAACTTCACATCATCTCCCTCGTTCACCACTGCATGGCTGATCTGTCCAGCAAGTGGACCGTGTTCAAACGGAGCGATCTTGACTTTGGCGACGAAGACGCCGCGCTGGTTTCGGATTGAGCCACCGCCGGCGACACGGGCAGCAGAGACAACCGTGTTCCACTCTTTCCTCACCATCGTCTGGTAGTATCTCTTATGCCTGGAGGTTTGGATTGCTCTGGCACTGATCTCCTCGGCTGGCTTAGTGAGCCAAGGATGTGCCAAGGCCTCGGCCGCCGTCATGCGGTGCTTGCGTTCCTTCGTCATAAGGCGGTCTGTGAAGTCTAAAGCCTCGACGCTAACCTGCTTGAAGGACTCGTCGTCATAGCTGTAGGCGGCGGTGGAGATGTTGTCGATCATCTGTTGGTTGGTTTCAGCTGTGAAGGGATTCAGTCCACTTATGAGCACGTAGGCGAGCACACCGACGGACCACATGTCGGTGACAGTGCTGACCATGTCACATTGGTGGATCTCTGGGGCGGCATACTCTGCAGTGGTGTACTGTATCTTGATTTGGTCTCCAGGAGTCAGGTGTCTGGACTGTCCCATCTCAATGATCTTCACATTAGAGCTGGTTCTAGTTGTGTACACAATGTTCTCGGGTCTGATGTCAAAATGTCCATAGCTCTGAGTGTGGAGGAACTCCAGAGCTGAGCAGACTTGCCTGATGTAATTAATGATCTCACGCTCATTAAGCTCAAACTCAGCTGTATTGAGGCGCTCAAAGATGTCAGCACCAGAGAGGAAGTCATAGATCATCACCAGCTCCTCAGGGCTGTCGAAGGACTCATGGAGGAGAAGGTAATTGGCGTGTTTGGCAAGATTCAGGGTAGCGATCTCCTTCTTGATTATTGCCTGATCAGCACCTCTGACTTTGACGAATTTAGCCATGTAGGTCTTTTCAGAGCTGATGTCAATGCAGCGGTGGACAATGCCAAACTGACCTCTGCCCAGTTCCTCTGCAATGGCGTATTTGTTGTGCAGATTCTTCGCATCGGAGTGTGGAGCCTTGCCCCTGGGGACGCGCTCAGTGTCGTCAACCTCCCTGTCGTAAAGCAGGACTCTAGATTTGTCCTCTTTGGTCATGACAGGTCCGCTGGTCTCGGATGGGGCACTCTGTCCAAACTTGTTCTCAGCAATGACTCTGAACTGATAGCTCGTTCCTCCAAACAGGTTAATGACGGTGTAGCGTGTGTCACGGGACTGGGCGACACGCTCCCACCTCTCGGCAGTGGTGGGACACTTCTCAATGATGTAGCTGATGACTTTGCTGCCGCCGTCGTTTGCCGGGGCCACCCAGTTCAGTGTGACCGAGTCTCTGGAGATGTCGCTGGCTTTGATGCCACGAGGAGGATCAGGTACGTCCGCTACGTCCAGCTCGACCGTTTGTTGGTCAATGCCAAATCTGTTCTTGGCACAAACAATGTAGAAACCAGCATCCTTCTTCTCCACTCCATTAGGGAACACCAACGAAGTGAATGACCTGGTGACGATGACCTGGTAGTGGCCATTGCTGTCAATGAGATCTTGTCCTTTCTGCCATGTGATTACAGGATCTGGTTTGCCTCCGAATGGAATCTTTATATTGACCACCTCTCCACGGAGGGCGGGGATGGCTTCTTTGTCCTTCAGGTTCTTTGGCAGGTGGATCTTGGCGGGGACTAGAAATGAGAGAAAATCATTTTAGTAAGATGTCACATTTTATTTGAATTGAAAATATTTTTGGGAACTTACTTTCAACATCCAGAGAAACTGTGGCACAAATGGAGCCTCCTTGGTTGGTGGCTCTGATCTGGTAAACGGTGGAGTCTTCCTCATCAGCCTCTGTGATGACCAGCTGGTGGTAACCTCCCTTGAACTCCTGGATCTTAATCTTCTTTCCATCAGAATGAATTTCCTTTCCTCGTCTGAACCATTTGATCACAGGCTTGGGTTGTCCTGTGATCTTGCAGACCAGGGTGGCGTTGCTCTTGTACTTGACGCTCATGTTCCTCAACTCCTCCTTGAAGGCAGGAGCACGGATCTCCATGGCGTTGGCTGTAACGATGGGAGCGGTCTCCTCGCTGTAGTCACTTTGTCCTCCAAGGTTCTCACACTTTACACGGAAGATGTACTCAACGCCCTCGGTCAGGCGCTTGACGGAGAACACCGTCTGCTTGATCTCGTCTGTGGTCACCGGAGTCCATTCGGTCCATTCCTTCTTGTCTTTTTTGTTTTTCTTCTCAAGGCAATAGCTCTTGATCTTGGATCCACCATCGCTGAGCGGAGGCTTCCAGGAAACCACACAGGAGTCCTTGGTAATTCCAGAAACAACTGGTGACAGAGGTGGTGAAGGTTTCTCTGTGGACGGAAATATAGAAAACCATTGTCAGTACTTCACAGTGCACTCGAGTATCACTTTACATATAAAATGATGATTCTAAAACATACCCAGCTGGCTCTTGATGAGGATGGGGGAAGTGAGCTCAAGGGGTTCACTGCTGCCATAGCGATTCTGGGCATATACACGGAAGAAGTACCCAGCGCTGACGATGAGGTTGGGGACACGACAAGATGCTCCATTGATGGACGATGAGACCAGTTCCCACTCGGTGCCCTCTTTATCTTCGCGTTTCTCCACGATGTAGTTGGTGATCATGCATCCTCCGTCATCCTTGGGAGGCTTCCAGCTGATGATCACAGAGTTTTTCAGGAGGGCATCCAGGACAATGGGACCCTGAGGCATGTCGGGTTTGTCTGGGAGAAGACACACAAAAAAAGAGGACATGATTTACAAATCTGATAATATCTCCATTAAAAAAACACTACAGGTTGTTCACATGAGCGTACCATAGATCTCTACAGTGAAGGCTGTGTCAGCCCTGCCGAAGTGGTTGTGCAGTCTGATCCTGTATTTGCCTCCATGGATTCTGCGCTTCACGTTCTTGATGACCAGGTGAGTGTAGTGCTCAGTGGTTTCGATGCTAATGTCCTCTGTGTTCTCCAGTGTCTTTGCTCCTTGCAGCCACATGATCTTTGGTTCAGGACGGCCGATGTAAACAGCATGGATGCGTAGAGTGGTTCCTAGGCCAGCGTAGTAGGTGTTCTTCAGCGGGTAGTCGGGGTGGAAGGATGGAGCAGCCTCCAACACTAGGACTCCTGTGGTCTCAGCTTCTCCAGCATCATTGATAGCCTTGCAGGTGTATTCTCCCTCGTCCTCCTGCTGGTCTGTCATGATCGACAGCGAATGGTTGCGGCCATCAGAGCTCATCTCGTACTTGCGAGACTCGACGATCTCTTTGCCTGCGTGATACCACTTAATGTCGGGAACAGGTCTGCCAATGATTTGGCATTTCATGACGGCAGGCTGGCCAAGCTTGGTAGTTACTTCGTCCATTTCCTTCCTCAGGCTTGGCTTAGTTTCAACTGCAAGTACAAACAGAAGATGATACATTTATTAAACACACAACAGGTTGAATACATCCACCAGTAACATCTCACCCACTATGTTTCAGTAAACTCACCACTCAGTTTGGTCTTGATGCAGGTAGCAGTCCTACGAGGTCTGCTCATTCCTGTCTCATTCTCAGCAAACACTCTGAACTCGTATTCGGTGGCCTCCGCCAGTCCAGGCATGGTGAACTCCATTTGCTTCAGTCTCTGTTTGTTGCATTTCTTCCAGGTGCTTTCGATGGACTTCCTGTACTCCACCCAGTAGCCCAGCACCTCCTTTCCACCGTCACACTCTGGAGCTTGCCAGCGAATGGCGATAAAGTTATTAGCCACATTTACTGTGTCGATCTCACCCGGTTGGCTGGGCTTGTCTGGAAGGACAGAAACAAAAGACAAGTTGGTTTAACTGTTCTTAAAATTTTACATAAACTTATATCTGCTATTAGGACACTGATAACCCACAGGTGGGGATAGTGACTTTTCTGTCCATAATTTCCATTGAGATCATTTGCAAAATGTCCAGAAAAAATTAGCATTTTATTGCAGTGAAACACTAGTGAGCTATCAGTGTAAGTCCTGATTCTGCTGCACGGTTCAGACCACTGAGGTAATGTTAGAAAAAATACCATCAGAAGAAATAGTTATTTATCAGAAATGACACTTTAATAAGAGAAGAGACTCACCAAACGGATCTTTGCATGTGACTGGGTCAGAAGCAGGACCAGGCTCGCTCTGGCCGATGTCGTTGACAGCAACAATGCGGAACTGGTAGTCTTTTTCAGGGGTGAGTCCATGTAGCGTGAACATCGTAGAGGTGATCTTGGTCTCATGGCGGGACCAGGTTTCAGTGGACACCTCCTTGTACTCGATGAAGTAGCCAGTGATTGAAGAACCTCCGTCGTCCTTTGGTCTGGACCAGGCCAGAGCCACTGAGCTCTTGGTGACGTCCATGATCTCTGGTGGTGTGCTTGATGGCTCAGGAGGACCTGGTTAGGAAAACAGTTCATTACTAAATGATCTAATACTGTTCACAGACACTGAGACTCTGAATGGACACTTACAGAGAGGGGTTTTGGGTACAAGTGGCTGCTCGGACTTCAGAGATGTGCTGATACCGAAGGAGTTTTCAGCCGTGACCTTGAAGTGATACTCCGTTCCCTCTTTCAGGCCTTTAACAACAAGCTGAGTTTCAGTCACTCTAGAATCCACGGTGTACCAGGCGTTTCTAGTCACTTCACGTCTTTCCACGATGTAACCCAGAATCTCTGAGCCGCCGTCATCAGACGGTGCCTTCCAGGACACCTTGACAGAGTTGGCTTGGATCTCTTCAAAGACCAGTGGTCCCTCTGGAGAGCTTGGGCGGCCGATGACCTTCACCTTAATTTGGGCTTTCTTCTTGCCGACCCTGTTCTCCAGCAGCAGGGTGTAGACACCAGAGTCACTCCTCTCTGCACCCTTGATTACCAGTTCAGTCTTATCTTCAGTGGAGGCAATCATGGCCTTGGTGGAGACCTCGCCACCATCCTTTGACCACTTGCAGGTTGGGTGAGGTTTACCCTTGATGGGCAGAGAGAGTCTAACCACTCCTCCATGGCGGACCACATACTTGTCTTTGTATTTCAGCTCCAGGTCATAGTCAGGAGATTCTGAAGAAAAGTGATGGTTATAAAGATCAGTTTTACCCATTTCAACATATTTATACACATTATTTTAGTTCACGTGTCCTTACCCAGCATCTCAGTCACAGTGACAGTTCCAGGGACCTCAGCAGGTTCCCCAGAGCCACCAGCATTGCAGGCCATCACACGGAATTTGAACTCCTCTCCTTGTGGCATGTTGGTCAGAGTGTACTCGCAGATCAGAGATGGTGTGGTGTTGCACTTGATCCAGGCGGCTGTGCCAACCTTCTGCATCTCTATCAGGTAACCATCCACCCGAGCATCTCCCTCGTCGTCAGGAGGACTCCAAGCCAGTGACACGGTGGACTTGGTAGTGTCTGTGATTCTTGGGTTCTGAGGACAGCCTGGTGGATCTGAATGTGGAAGAAAAGGATGTCAGTGATTTTATATCCCGATACTTGTTTGACTGTTCATGTAACAAAGGTTTCAGTAAAACTTTTACCAATGGGATCTGTCGCCACTGCTGGTTTGGATGGCAGACTAGGTTTGCTCAGACCTCGGGCGTTAATAGCAGTGATTCTGTGTTCGTACTCTAGGCCCTCGATCAGCTCGGTCGACCTGTATCTGGTCATGGTAATGGGGTTCTTGTTGGCACGCACCCATCTGTCAGACCTGACCTCCTTGCGCTCAATGATGTATCCAGAAACCTCAAGACCACCATCTTCATCTGGTGGGTTCCAGGCAACGGTCATGCCGTCACGAGAAACATCGAAGATGGTGGGACGACCAGGAGGTCCAGGCACATCTGTGGAGGAGGCAAAACATTTAACTGCTGTTCTGTTGTTGATATGATTCTGTCACATTGTTTGTCTCCTCAAACAGAAATCTTACTGTTCAAGCTCCTGCACGTTACAATCTCAGACTGCAGGAACTCTCCGGTGCCATAGCGATTGATGGCCGCTGCACGGAAGACATACTCGTCTCCTTCGTTTAGGTTCTCAAACTTAAACATCGGCCGACTGACAGAGTCGCTGACCGGCACCCAGCCTGGTCTGTGGGCATCTCGCTGCTCCACCACATAGCCACTGATGGGAGCTCCACCATCTCTGACCGGAGGATCCCAGCTACAGGTGACGGTGGTGGCATCGATCTCATCTAACCTGATGGGTCCCTTCGGTTCATCGGGTTTAGCTGGTGAAAAGCAAATTAACAGTTACTTTCAACTTACTAAAAGGAGACAGACCTGGTATAGATGACACTGTCGATTAAACAGACATCAAAAAAGAAAAGAGGAAAATAATGAAAACAGAAAATGAAGGCTGTGTTCTTACAGAGTATGATGACCTTGATGTTTTCAGTAATGATTCCAACAGCATTCTTCACCTCCAGGGTGTAGGTACCAGTGTCATCGATGGTGGTGTCAGACACGGTGAGTTTAGAGAACTTGCCAGTGCTCTTGATCTTCACACGGTCAGTAACTTTCATTTTGTTGTCGCCAAAGTACCAAGAGCAGACAGGAGGAGGCCTTCCAACGATGGGAAGGTCCAGCTCCAGGGCCTTGCCAGCCAGGACGTTGACAACCTTCTGAGGAATACTGGAGAAGTCCACCACAGGCATCACTGGAGGACATACAGAGAAATCATGTGACATCACAGTCTCAACTGCACTGTTTACATCAGGTTACTCTAAAAATATAAAAACTTCATGTTAAACTTCACTGTTTATGTTACCTCTCTGTTCCTGGACAGTTATGGCTGCAACAAGCTCTTTGGGCTCGCTAGCTCCTCTGCTGTTGATAGCTCTGATTCTGAACAAATACTGCTCGTTTTCATTCAGTTTCTCGATGGTATGCTCGAAGTCTGTGAGCTTCAGCGTGGCCACTTTCATCCACTTGTCTGTGCCAAACTTGCAGGCTTCGATGACGTAGCCCGTCAATCTGCTGCCACCATCATGCTCGGGCTTCTCCCAGCCCAGGCTGACGGTGCTCTTGGTCACGTCGATAACCTCCAGCTTGCGTGGTGGCAAAGGCACCTCACAAACCAGGATGACGTCTGGAGTCTCACAGGGTTCACCGACACCGTAGATGTTCTCAGGAAGGACCCGGAAGTAATAGAGCATGCCCTCCATCAGGCCGTCAATCTTGTAGGATGTTTTGCTGCATTTGGACGTGACGGTCTTGTAGGCTCTCATGGAGGCCTCACGCCTCTCGATGATGTAGTTGTTGACTGGAGCACCGCCGTCCACTGTCGGGGCTTCCCAAGAAATGGTGGCAGAGTCTTTGGTCAGCTCCTTGATTTTGATTGGACCAGTTGGTCCAGGAGTATCTGAGAATAAAACCCCACTTATTGTCAGAATACACAATGCACAGAAGCTAATGTATCACAAATGAAATTAAAGTCTCATGCAACTTCTTCAACATACCGTAGACCTTGACTAGAATATTGACTTCCTGTTTCCCAGCAGCGTTCTCGGCCACCACCGTGTACTTTCCAGCATCATAGCGGTGGACCTTGTCAATGATGAGGGTGGTGGACTTGTTGGTGACCTCGACGAAGCCTCTGTTGTGGAGGTCTACACCAGGCTTGCTCCAGGTGATGGCAGGTGCGGGACGGCCAGTGACGTTGACGTAGAGTCGGAGGGAGCCACCAGCACGTAGGCAGATTGTCTTCTTCAGGTCGTCATGGAGCTCAAAGTCAGGAGTTTCTGTGTGAAAGGACAGGATCAGGTGGTTGCAGATAAGGCTTAAAAAGAATTTTAACTGGAAGAAGTAAGTAATCCGGGTGTTTACTCACCAATTCTCTCAACTGGCTCAGTCTCGGCACATGGTTCACTGAAGTCTCCGGTACCGTTGATGTTGATGCCGGCCACTCTGAAGCAGTACTTCTTTCCTGCAGACAGTCCTGTCACCACATACTCTGTAGCACGCAGAGTCTTTTCATGGACCTTCTTCCATTCCTCTGCTCCAGCTTCCTGCATCTCCAGAATGTATCCAATCACATCAGCTCCTCCGTCCTCCACGGGCCGAGACCAGGCCAGGCTGATGCTGTCGGCATGAGTGTCCGTGATACGAGGGATAGAAGGAGGAGCAGGAGTGCCTAAGAGGAGATGATAACACAAATTAATTTTAAGATCGGCCCTCAGAAGTTTATGAGTGTGGTACTTTCAGGTATTAGACCAACCAGACTTACATGTGGGCACTCTGCAGACGACATACAGAGAAACCTCGCTGGGCTCACTCTCCCCGGCCTTGTTGATGGCGGTCACTCTGAACTGGTAGATGTTTCCTTCGGTCAAACCAGACACCTTCAGTGTGGTGTCCAGGTAAGAGCCATCCCTGTTCACTTTCACCCAGCGAGCGCTCTTTCTCTCACGTCTCTCCACCAGATAATGAATCAAGGGGCTGCCGCCGTCGCTCTCCGACTTCATCCACTCAATGGTGACAAAGTCCTTTCCTGACACCAGGATCTCTGGAGCACCAGGAGGAGTTGGCACAGCTAGAAATGAGAAAGTCAGTCAGATTAACATCTTGGTCGTTGCTTCTTCTACTTTTATTTGGATCGTTCTTTGAAAACAGAAGAGCGTGAATAGTTTGAGACTGTTGGACTTACTGAAGGTGTTTCTAGCAACCATAGGGTCTGACTGGAGATATACTCCAGCTCCGTACTTGTTGACACCCCGGACTCTGAACAGGTACTCTGTGTTCTTGAACAGCCTAGTGATGTTGCAGGTGAGTTCCTTGCACTCGGCCTGCATAACCACCCAGTTCAGTCTGTTGGTGTCGCGCCTCTCCACAATGTAGTGGCTGATCTCATCGCCGCCATCCTCTAGCGGAGGCTTCCAGCTCAGGGTACATGATTCCTCTGTTATCTTGCTGATCTCGATGCTGCCTTGACAAACTCCAGGTGTGTCTGGAAAAAAAAGGAGATGTTCTCAGGTTAAGTTGATTTGACAAGTTAACAGCTTAAAAAGAATATATGTAAATATATAAAATAAATAAAAAACACTAACCGAGCACTTTGACGTTGACTTCTGCCGTCTTGGTTCCACTCACATTCCTGACAGTGAGAATGTATTTTCCGGTGTCGTCTCTGTCACAGAATTTTATGATGGCCATGGCCCTGGTGGGGGTGTACTGCAGATGATATTTTTCACACAACTCCAGATCTTTAGTGCCCTTGGACCAGGATGCCTTGGGGTCAGGCCTGCCTCCCACTGCAGCATCCAGAACCAAGTCTGAACCAGCTCTGACCGTCACAGTTTCAGACAGGAGTTTGCTGTCCAGCTGTGCCTTTGGTGGCTCTGTTGGTTGGACACAAAGTAAAATAAGACACTGTAATCCTTTAATTTATCCCACAGATGTTATGAAACTTTGTCCTGGTCATGGCACATGTCACAAACATCAGACAAGTGTCATGCTGTATTGGTGCTATCGTGTCATAAGTCTTACCAAAGTCAGTCTTGCACTGGACAGACCCGGTGGACTCTGACGGAGTGCTGAAGACCTGGTTGGCATTCTTGGCGATGACTCTGAACTCATAGGGTTCTCCTTCTCCCAGGGCGGTCACAGTGAAGAAATTGTCTGTCACGTTGGTGTAATTACACTTGAGCCAGCGGCCCTCGCCGGTCAACGTGTACGGTTTCCGTTCAATGATGTAGCCAATGATGGGACTCCCACCATCGTTCAACGGAGCCGACCATTTGAGGGAGACGGTAGTTCTTGTGACATTTGTGACTTCAGGCTTACTTGGTGGGTCTAAATACCAGATCAGAGATATTCAAATATCAGACGTTTGTTCAGTGAATTTATTATTTTTTTCTTTCTTTGATGATTTTGAACTCACCAACTGGGTTTTGAGCCACTGCTCCCTTGGAGGCCTCACTGGCTTTGCTCAACCCAGCACTGTTCATGGCGTAAACTCTGAACTGGTACTCCAAGCCCTCGACCAGACCTTCCGCCTTGTAGTAGCACTCAAAGCAGGGGATCTTGTTCTCTCTCACCCACAGGATGTTGTTCCTCTCTTTCTTCTCAATCCAATAACCTGTCACTTTGCTCCCACCATCATGGTAGGGCTCCTCCCATTTCAGGGTCATGGTGTTGGCAGTGACGTTAAAGACTGAGGGCTTGGTTGGTGGGCCTGGAGGAGCTGTAATTAACAATTTCATTTTGCTGTCAACACATATTTTTACCGACATCATAAAAGCACTTATTATTATCACCATAAATTAATATGTGTATACTTTACATAAAGTACTTACTGAAAGGATGCTCTGCGACAATGGTTTCAGACTCAGTGTGCTTGCTGACTCCAAACCTGTTCTCAGCAGACACCCTGAAGGTGTACTGCATGTATTTGGTCAGGTGACTGACGTGGAGAGAGGTTCTCTTCACGCTGGAGTTAATCAGCTGCCAGGCCGTGGAACCAGACTCACGCTTCTCCACGATGTAGTTGGTGATGTCGGTGCCACCGTCATCCTCTGGTGGCTCCCAACTGACAACGCAGGACTCGGAGGTAATGGAGGAAATTTCGATGGTTCCACTTGGAGGACTGGGTCTGCCTGTGACATTAACTTCAACAGTGAAGGTTCTGGTTCCTGCCACATTCTCCAGAGTCAGGTAGTATTTACCACCATCTCCTCTCATGGCATCCTTGACTGAGATGCTGGTTCTGTCTTTGGTTACTTTGATGGAAACTCTGTCGGAGCTCTTCAGCCTCATCTCCTCCAGCTTCCAAGTGACCTTAGGAGCAGGTCTACCACTGATGGGAACGTCAATGGTGAAAGTGCTGCCAGATCTGCATGTGATGAGCTGGTTTGCAATCTCACTGAGGTCAGCTGCAGGCTCAATGTGAGGCTCTTTGACCAGCACAGGAGCCAGAGTTTCCTTTGGCTTGCTGTAGCCAGATTCATTCTTGGCCTTTACACGGAAGTCATATTCATCGCCCTTGTTGAGCTTTTCAATAACATATGTGAGACTCTTGGTGTTGCCAACCACTACCCACTTGTCTGTACCCTTCGGCTTGGCCTCAATGACATAACACTGGATGCGACTCCCGCCATCGTGCTCTGGTTTCAGCCAGCCCAGTGACACAGAGTTGTCTGTGGTGTCCAGGATGTCCAGTCTCTTTGGAGATGCTGGCTCTGCGGTGGCAGTAACAGGCTCAGTGATCTCGAAGGCCTCTCCCACACCATGCTGGTTCTCTGCAGACACCCTGAAGAAGTATGGCACTCCCTCCAGGAGGTCCTGGATCCTCAGGCTAGTTTTTGTGCACTTGCCACCAGACTGCTGCCATGTGCGTCGGCTGGCCTCGCGCCTCTCAACAACGTAGTGATGGATTCGTGCTCCGCCATCGCGAAGAGGAGGCTCCCAGGTAAGGGTGACTGTGCCTCTGGACACCTCTTGGAAGGTAACAGCCTGTGGAGGTCCAGGAGTGTCCATCACCTTTAAGACAAATGAAATGGCCTTGCTGCCGCTGGAGTTCTCCAGGTTAACTGTGTATTTGCCCGAGTCATTTCTGGAGCAGTTTTCCATACTCAGAGAGCTGTAGCCTTCAACAGTTGAGATATCTGACATGGCACTCAGCTCTCCTTCCTCCTTCACCCAGGTGGCAGTGGGAACAGGCTTTCCTCTGAAGTGGATGCCCAAGCAGACTGAACCTCCAGCTTTGATGATGTGTGTCTGCTTGAAAGTGGCATCAATGTCTACCTGTGGGGGTGTTAGCCTGTCTACAGCCTGAGCTGGCTCTAGAATCTCCTTGTCCTCTCCTCTACCCACGTGATTGACAGCTGCAACACGGAACTTGTACTCAGCTCCAGTCTGAAGACCCGTCACCACATAGTTAGTTTCTGCCACAAGCTCCTCGTTCACTCTCTTCCATTCAGCATCCTCTCCCTTCACCATTTCAATAATGTAGCCAAGGATCTCCATGCCGCCGTCGTCCACAGGCTTGGTCCATTCCAAGCTGATGGAGGTGTTTGTGGAGTCTGAGACGCATATCACAGATGGAGCGCAAGGAATATCCTTTGGCTCGGCAGCTTTGATGGGCATAGAGACGTTGCTAGGAGCTCCAACACCAGCGTCATTGACGGCCATGACACGGAACTCGTACTCCATGTCCTCCGTCAGGTGGAGCACCTTGTGCGCACATTCGATGATGGGTTTTTTGGTAATGACCTTGTAGAAGCGGACAGTCTTCTTTTCTCGTTTCTCCAGGACGTAATACTGGATGGGATTTCCTCCATCAGATGTCGGTGGAGTCCAGGACAGGGTGATGCTCTCTCCTGTCACCTCGGTGGCATCAGGAGTGCCTGGAGCATCAGGAGTTGCTGAAGGAAACGATGATGATAGATGAGTGCAAATAATTACATTTTACAATGAATGACATTTTATAGAGTCCTCCACTTACTGTACTGCATCTGTGCAATGATGGGGGTGGATTCCAAAGGTCTACCAACTCCAAATTTGTTAACAGCAGAGACCCTGAACTGATACTCGTTGGTCTTGATGAGCTTGGTTGCGTTGAAAGTGCATTCCGTACACTCATCAGACACCAAGGCCCAAGAGATCTTCGCTGTCTCACGTTTCTCAACAATGTAATGTGAGATCTCAGAGCAGCCATCGTTCTCTGGCGGGTTCCAAGACAAAGTGCACTTTCCTTCAGAAATGTCAGTGAAGGTGATGGGTCCTACAGGCTCTCCAGGTGTATCTGCATCACAAAGGTGTCTTAGATTAAAACCAAAACAGGAATAAACAAAGACAGTGATCCAAACAGCTACACTGCAGAGTAAAGTACCTTGGACTTGGACAAGGATGTTCTCCTTCCTGCTTCCAGATCCATTGGTAGCCTCCACAGTGTAGAGGCCACGGTGTGTGCGGTCAGCATCCCTGACGAAGAGAGTGCTGGACCCGGCCACGGTGACGATGTCCATCATCTTTTTGGTAATCTCCACACCATCTCTGTACCAGACAACTTTGGGAACTGGCCGTCCAGTGATGGTCACCTTTAGCCGGATGTTGTCTCCTGCCTTGACGGTCAAACCCTCGAAATACTCTGGGCCAAACTCAATGTTTGGAGAGGCTGATTTTGAGATAAAGGACATTACATTAGAATGTGCAGTTTTACTGGTTAACTACAAAGACGTAATATGAGAGGTTACTAAAGGACAACAATTGCTATTGTATGTCTTCAACTAAATAAACAAAATTCTTCAAATGTCCTTCCTCTAGCACTGCAATCAAACCACTGTCCACGGAAATGCTAGAAGGCTTGTAATTTGAAATGGTTACAGGAAGTGTTGTAGCACAATACATCAGGGTAAACAAAGAGGATGGAAACCAAATTCTTAACTGAAATGAAAAAAAAAAGTTTTTATCAAATAGACACAAAAAGGAATAAAGCCATTCCATCAATAGCCAGGTCACTATTGACGTTTGATATTATCACCTTTCCAGTTTTGGTTGCCTTTACTCACCGTTCTCACTTCTGACAGCAATCATGCCAGAGGAGTTGGATGGAGGACTGACGACACCAATGGCATTTCTGGCAATCACTCTGAACTCGTAGCGCTCGTTTGTTGCCAGGCCGGTGACGGTGTACTGGCAGTCGTGCACATCTGTCAAGTTGGCCTTGAACCAACGGCCGTGGCCTTGACGTTTCTCAACGTTGTAGCCAGCAATCTTGCTTCCGCCATCGCGTTTAGGTGCATCCCATTTTAGTGTCACAGAATCACTCGTCACATCAATGTAGTCAGGCTGGCCAGGAGGATCTGAAAGACACGGTATGGACTTTAACTTCTTTTAACACCAACATGTGCTGATTCTTACATATCATGAAAGAAGGGAATAAAGTCAAATGATGGTCTCAATAAACACTCACCAACAGGACTGACAGCCATGGTCGGCTTGCTCTCATCGCTCATTCGACTGAAGCCAGCATCATTTTGCGCATAGACTCTGAAGGAGTACTCCAGGCCTTCAATGAGCTCTAGGACCCTGTAGTCAGTTTCTTTGATCAGGATGGTGTTGACCTTCTGCCACATGATGCTGTTCTTTTCTTTCTTCTCCACGTGGAAGCCCTGAATGGGGGTACCACCGTCATAGATTGGCTTCTCCCACTGGATGGTCATGCCGTCATTGGTAACGTTGTACACGACAGGCTTGCCCGGTGGACCTGGAGGCCTGAACTGGTGCTTGGCAATAACCATCTGTGAGACCAGAGGCTCGCTAACGCCATACCGGTTCTCAGCACACACTCTGAACTGGTACTGAACACCCTTGATCAGGTTAGGGACCTTGAACTGAGTACCCTGTACACTGGAGCAGGCCATCTTCCAGTCAGTCTTGGAGGTGTCACGCTTCTCCACACTGTAGCAGGTAATGTCTCCACCGCCATCGTCGTTGGGTTCGTCCCAGGAGATCATGATGCTCTCAGCTCTTATTTCATCCAGTCGGATGGGTCCAACAGGCTTTGATGGTGGTCCAAGTGTGATGACATGGATGTGGAAGGATCTTCTGTTGACCTTATTGTCAAGGGTCAGGGTGTATTTACCCTCATTCTCCTTCTTCACATTCTTAATCATTAGAGTGGCTTTGTTTTCCGTCTTCTTGAAGCGTATTTGGTCACTTTCCTTCAGAGGCAGGTTGTCCTTCAGCCACAGAACAGCAGGTCTGGGTTTGCCTTTGTATGGCAACTCAATGTGCACATTATGACCCAGGCGAACGCTGAGGCTGCCACCTGGGTACTCTGCAAGGCTTGCCTCAGGTGTGATAATGTAATCAATAACCTTAATAGGTCCGGTCTCAACAAAGTCGCCCTGTCCCTTCTCATTCCTGGCGGCAACTCTGAAGAACACTTCTGAGTGCTCCTTGAGTTTCTTGACTTCAAACTCACACTGTCTGCTTGTTCCACCCAGAGACCATTCCTCGTCCTTGAGCTTCTTCTCAATGACGTAGTCAGAGATGATGCTGCCACCATCATAATCAGGCTTCAGCCACTGCAGAGTGACAGAGGACTTGGATGAATCCTTCATAGACACTTCCTTGACGGGTCCTGGAGTCTCTGTAGCCTTCACAGGCTCAAGTGTTTCACATGGATCACCAATTCCATTTTCGTTCTCTGCTAAGACGCGGAAAAAGAAGGATGTCTTCTCTGACAGGTCTTCAATAGTATATGTTGTATCTGTGCATTTGGTCGTGACAGCAGAGAAGGATCTCTTTGACGAGTCTCTCTTCTCAACAATGTAGTTTGTGACCTCAGCACCACCATCAAGGAGTGGAGGCTCCCAGCAGAGAGTGACCTTTCCACGAGTCACCTCCTTCAGGACCAGGTTCCTGCACTGCGCTGGAGTATCCTGGACCTTCACGGACAGAGTCAGCGTCTTCGGCTGTCCTACACCATTCTCTATCTTGACGGTATACTTTCCAGTGTCGAGCCTCGTCACCTCACGCATAACAAGGACTGTGGTTGTGTCTGAGTGGTGGAATTCATATGAAGGGTTGCGATCAATGCAATCGTCTCCTTTGCTCCATGAAGCAGTGGGAGCAGGTCTACCCTTCAGAGGAACAGAAAGCTCCACATCCTTTCCCGCCTTCACAATGTAGTGAGTTCTCATGGCAACATCTGAGTCGATCTGGGCCTCCTCTGTGGACATCACGAAAAATATACAAGGTCAAACACGTGAGCATTTTGAGAATGAAACAACAACACATTGAATATGAGGGATTCATTTACCCAGGATGTCCTTGGCCTGCACAGGTTCGGTCATCTCGAGAGGCTCTCCACGGCCAGCACAATTAACAGCAGAGACTCTGAAGAAGTAGTTGACGTCTGGTTTTAGGTCATGGACTATGTACTCTGTTGTCTTGACTTCTCCCTTTGAAGTAACCATGGCCCATTCTTGCTCTCCCTCGACAAGCTTCTCCACCATGTAGCTGATGACCTCGCTGCCTCCATCCCATTCTGGCTTGGACCAGCCCAAGGTGATGGATGTCTTGGTGGAGTCCACCACCTTCAGTTTGCAAGGCTCATCTGGTGGATCTGTAAGTGTAATGTGTTCGTTAGGTGGGGTGTACACTCCTGTTGTCTATTTCATATCTGTGCATGTTAGACCACTCACCAACTGGGTCAGCAGCCTTGTAGTAGTCTGAGGTATCAGAGAACGGCCCCTCTCCAGCCTTGTTAATTGCACAAACACGATACTGGTACTCATTTCCTTCTGTCAGGTGGTAGACGGTTTGTTTGATGTCAGTGACTGGATCTTTGTAAACTCTGATCCAGCGCAAGCTCTTCTTGTCTCGTCTCTCCAGGTAGTAGCCTGTCACTGGGCTTCCTCCATCTACACCTGGTTTGTCCCATTCTACCACCATCGTGGTCTTGGTGATGATGTTCACCTCGGGAGTACGAGGCTGCCCGGGGTTCACTATAAACAGACAATGCAAATATAAACAACCAGGGTATTTGCTGCAGACTACCACAATGACAGGACCAGACTCTACAGCCTAGAACTCACCGAAGGCGTTCTTAGCGATGACTGGCTCTGACTCCAGAGGCTCTCCAATTCCATACTTGTTAACACCCATGACACGGAACACATATTCATTTCCACGCACCAACTTGCCCACGGTGATGTGTGTCTGCTCATAGTTGTCTGAAACGGTTGACCAGACCACTCGGCTGGTTTCACGCCTCTCAACTATGTAGTGGGTCACCTTGGAACCTCCCTGGTCAGACTCAGGTATTGGCTGCCAGCTGAAAATGATCTTGTCTGCTGTGATGGAGTTGAAGTTAATAAGGCCAGGTGGAGGGCCAGGTTTGTCTAAGGGGAGGAAAAAATAAGAAATCAATGCATGAACATCAAATACAGAAATAGGGTAAGGGATAGATGAGATCACTGATGGTTTATCTCAATTCAAACTGATTGAAATTAAAATTAGAAAATATGGAAGTGTAGAGGCATAATTTATAAATACCAAGGATCTCAATCCTGATGGTTGCAGATGCTGATCCCAGAACATTTTTTATCTTAATCTCGTATGAGCCTGTGTCAAAGCGAGTGGCATCCTTGATCAGAACTGCAGAAGAGTCCGTTGTACTTTCAACAGACACTGTGGAGCTCGCTACCAGCTCCTTGCCATCCTTCAGCCACTCGATAGTCGGCAGAGGCTTGGCTGTGATTCCTACTCTGAGCTTGACGGAAGCTCCGGCCTTGTACTGAACCACATCCAGATACTCTGGGGGAAGATCAATGGCTGGGGCACCTGTTGGGTATGAGACATCAGAATAAGTACTGTTCAACTAAAACATAGCAAACAGCAATGAGTAAGACCCAGAAACTCACCACAAGCATCTACACAAGTCACCGGGCCAGCGATGAGAGATGGGTTGCTGACAGAACCAACAGCGTTCTTGGCATACACTCTGAACTCATAAGACTCGTCCTGGTTCAGTCCAGATACAGTGAAGCCCATCTCAATGATGTTTGTGAAATTGGCCTTCACCCATCTGCCACTGGCAGCTTCCCTCCTCTCCACACTGTAGCCAGTGATCTTGCTGCCACCATCATACGGAGGCCTCTGCCAGGCCAGACTGACAGAGTTCTTGGTGACTTCTGTGATACGAACGTTTGCTGGGGGCTCTGAAACAGTGACAACGTTTAGTCAAACAACATGAAAGAGTTTCTTTAGCGCTGCCCTTAAAACTAGAGGGAAAAAAGAAAACGTACCACAGGCATCAATAGCAAGCACCTCTTCAGAGGTCTTGCTCATCTTTCCAATGCCAGCAGCATTTTCAGCTGCAACCTTGAATTCATAGATGAGGCCGGCACAGATGTTTGTGACACGCCACTGGTTCCCAGGGATTGCGGTCTTATTGACCTTCTGCCAGAGGATGCTGCTCCTCTCCTTCATCTGGAGATGATACCCAATCACAGGGTTTCCACCATCATTGACAGGCTCATTCCAGCAGATCGTCAGACTCTCTCTGGACACAAATCCAACCCACGGGGTGGACGGAGGTCCAGGGATGGCTGCAATGAAGGATTCATGTTAGTGTTTATTCAGAAAGAGCCATCAGTCATAAAACAAAGATCTGAATAAAGTGAATTGACTTACTGTATGGAAGCTTTATCATGACTGGTTTGCTGTCAATGTGGCCGCTGAGGCCATAACGATTCCCAGCCTTGATTCTGAACTGATACTCCTCTCCCTTGGTCAGCTTGGTCACCTTGATCGAGCTTCTGGCGATGCTGGTTGACACCTCAGCCCAGCTAGGAGTGCTAGTTTCACGTTTCAGAACAACATAATTGGTGACAGGGCTGCCACCGTCGTACTCTGGAGGAGCCCATTTCAGACATACTGTGGTCTCTCCGACCTCTCCAATCTCAACTGGACCAACAGGAGGTCCAGGTTTGTCCAACACAACAAAGATGATGAAGATCTTTGTGGTACCTCCTGCGTTTGAGGCAGTGACTTCATATTTTCCAGCATCACTTGAAATGCTTTCAGTTAGAGTAATGACCAAGCTGTCTGGAGTCACTTCTGTCAGTAACCTTTTGGATCCCTTGATGACAACATTGTTCTTCGACATTGTCACCTTCGGCATGGGCCTGCCGGTGAGAGGAATCTCAAAGGTCAGGTCGGATCCTGCCTTCACGTAAACGGTGTTCTTGGGGTAGTTCTTCAGGTCAAACTCTGGAGCCTCTGTTAAAACAAAGACAACAGGGAAGTGATAAGTAAAACCAGGATTATCACTTCTGTTCTACAAAATGCAATATTTCTAATCATTATTTCATTATTTTATGTCTCTGTGAAGGTTCTCAGCCATCAAGGTCTTTTTATATCTAAAACAGTTTAAACAAGGGCATGTGGACAGACACCATGCCCTTGTTTCATCTTGTTTTGGATAGTATTTAATATACCAATAAAGTAAAGCTGGAGATTGTACCGTGTATTTCTTTGACAATAACAGGAACAATCATCTCCTTGGGTTCACTGAGTCCTGCATGGTTCTCGGCCCGGACTCTGAAGAAGTACTCAGCCCCTTCCCTCAGGCTCTTGATGGTGTGGGTCAGGGTCCTTACTGTGGCACATTTCACCCACTTATTCTGTCCCTTCTCCAGGGCATCAATAAGGTAACCAGTGACTCTGCTACCACCATCGTATTCTGGTCTTGTCCAGGCAATTGTAACACAGTCCTTGGTGACATTTGCAACTCCAAGCTTCATGGGTGGACTTGGCACCTCTGTAACACACAGCAGGACATTTTATTAAGCAGCTGGAATAATTAAATGTGTATGCAATCAACTTTACAGCTACAGTCATTTCATATGTTACCTGTGATCTTCGTTCCAGCCTTGGCCTCCTGGGGTACACCCAGTCCGTACTCGTTCTCACCAATTACTCTGAAGTAATAGATGGCTCCTTCCTGCAAGTCTTCCACCTTGTAACTCAAACTGTGGCAGTTGCTGGTCACAGACACCCATGCCTTCTTACTGGCCTCACGCTTCTCAACGTGGTAAGCCTTCACTGCATCGCCACCATCATTCTCCGGTGCCTCCCAAGTCAGGGTTGCAGAATCCCTGGTCACTGATGAAACTTTAACGTTGACTGGAGGTCCAGGAGAGTCAAGCACCTTGACAACCATCTGCAATGTTGCTTTTCCAAGTGATGACTCAATTGTGACGGAGTATTCTCCAGAGTCGTTTCTGGTTGACTTCTCGATAGTAAGTGAGGTGCTGGATTCTGTTGATTCTATGGTCCCTCTGACTTTCAGGTCAATGCCCTCTTTCACCCATTCTACGGATGGTACAGGTTTTCCTTTGAATGGCACTTTGAGAGTAAATGCTGTACCGTGCTTAACCATAAGTAGTTTACGCATCTCAGTGTCGATGTCAAATGAGGGCTCTGCTGTTCTGTCCATTGCGGCAGCTGCATCTGAATATGGACTACGAGTACTGCTGCCAACTTTGTTGATTGCCTTGACACAGAATTCATACTCTGTATCTGTCTTTAATCCAGTGACTGTGAATTCCAGACTCTTAGTAAGAGGGATGGCCTCAACCCATCTTGCTAGTTCTTCCGGAGATTCTGGTTCCTCTTCTTCCTCTTCCTCTTCATATTCTTCTTCATCTTCCTCAAACTCTGGGGCTGGTTTGTGGATGTGTTCTCTGTATTCTACGCTGTATCCAAGGATGGGAGCGCCGCCATCATCTGTTGGTGGTTTCCAGACAATAGACACACTGTCCTTGGTTGAGCTGATACATTTAGGCTTGGTTGGGCGAGATGGAACCACCAGAGGATCAGCGGCTCTGAAAGTTGCAGATGGTTCACTTGGTGCACTCAGTCCAGCAGCATTTTCAGCATAGACTCTGAAGTCATACTCATAACCCTTGCGCAATTTGGTTGCTACTGAGGTACATTCAAGAACTGGATCTCTGTTTACACGGATCCAGCGCATTGCTGTCTTTTCACGACGCTCAATCACATATCCAGTAATGGGACTACCTCCATCGCTGGCTGGCTTGCACCAGGTGAGGATCATTGAGTCTCCAGTTATGGTAGTTACATCAACGCTGGCTGGAGCACTGGGAATCGTGTATGGATCTGAAACCTTTACAGTGTCACTCTCCAGAGCTTCACCAAGACCGTACTTGTTGACTGCCAGAACCCTGAACATATATTCGTTGCCCTTGAGCAGACCTGTGACTTTGTAGTACGTTTTTGTCACATCTCCCTTCACCAGCGTCCATGCTAAGCGACTGGTCTCACGCTTCTCAACAACATAATGTGTGATGTTAGCGCCACCAGTCTCCTGAGGAGGACCCCACGACAGCGTGCATGACTCAGCTGTGAGACCTGTGATCTGCAGAGGTCCTGCTGAGGGCCCTGGTTTATCAATGATCACACAGTTTATTGGCATTGTAACTGTTCCTCCAATGTTTTGGAGAGTCAGGACATACTGTCCAGAATCTCTTCTGATGCAGTCCTTCACAATCACACTTGTGCTGGTATCCGTTGAAAGTATTTGGATTCTGGCTCTCAGCTCAATCTCTTTGCCATCTTTGGTCCAGGAGCTGACAGGGGCAGGACGCCCGGCAAGGTCGGCATTAATCTTCAGAGTCTCTCCTGCTTTGACAAACACTGTCTCTCTGTACTTGACGTCCATCATGATGCGCGGTGGCTCGACATCATCCTTGACAGTGATGGGCCCAGTGTTGTCTGATGGTATACTGAACAGTCCAGCAGCATTCTTTGCAATGACACGGAAATCATACTGGCTGTTCTCTGTAAGGCCCGTCACATCATAGTGGGTCTCAGGCACATTGGTGAAGTTGCACCTCGTCCAACGCCCTTCGGGAAGGTCTCTGCGTTCAATGATGTAGCCAGAAACCTTGGCTCCACCATCATATTCTGGTTTATCCCAAGATAAGGACACAGATGTTCTGGTAACAGCAGTGACCACAGGTGTGCCTGGGGGATCACATGGATCCCTGGCTGCGACTGCTTCACAGGCTTTACTGCATTTACCAATACCAGCAATATTTTCTGCATAGACACGGTACTCATACATCATGCCCTCTTCAATTCCATTGACTTTGTATTCTGTATCTTTGATCATTCCTCTGTTCATTTTTGTCCAAAGAATGCTAGTACGTTCTTTTCTCTCCAGATGATAACCCAGAACAGGACTACCACCATCCATGACTGGTTCATTCCAGGTCACCAACATGAAAGACTTGGTGGCCAATTTCACAATAGGTGTGGAAGGAGGTCCAGGTTGTTTGAAGTTATACTGAGCAGTAATTCCAGGTGAATCCAGGTAAGTGCTCTTCCCATAACGGTTAACTGCGTAGATGCGGAACTGGTATTCAGCTCCATGTGTCAGCCGGCCAGCCTTAAAAGATGTTCTGGCAACATTGCTAGCTACCATCTGCCATTCCTGTGTGTTTGTGTCCCTCTTCTCCACAATGTAGTTGCTGATGGAGCAACCACCATCATACTCTGGTGGGGACCAGGACAGCGTGATGCTGTCTGAGGTCACGGCATCCACCTTGATTCCCTTCGGTGGGCCTGGTTTGTCAAGGACAACAACTCCAATATCTGCTGTGACAGTGCCTGCTGTGTTGGCCAAGGTGATCTCGTACTTGCCAACATGTTCTCTGCGTGCCTCTTTGATAATAATTTTGGATGAGGTTGCGGTGTTTAAGATGGTCACTGATGATGTTTGCTTCAGAGGAAGGCCATCCTTCTTCCATGATACAACGGGCTTTGGCCTGCCTCTTACTGGAACCTCAAGAGTGAGGTCATCTCCAGCCTTCACACTGTATGTGGTAAACAGTAGATTGGTTGAAGGTTCGATAGCAACATCCTTTGCAACCACAGGCAAGCCAAGGTCCTTTGGCTCACTCTTTCCCTTCTCATTGATTGCAACAACCCTGAACAAGAAGGCTTCATTGGGAGTCAGGTTAGGAACAGTTGCTTCTGGCACTTTCACTGTGCATGCGGTGCCCCATTTATCACCACTCTTGGGTTTAAATTCTACATTGTAGCACATAACTTTGCTTCCACCATCGTGAGCAGGTTTGTCCCAAGCGAGTGATACGCTGGTCTTGGTCACATCTATGAGAGTAACTTTGCTAGGAGGTAGAGGTACCTCAGACACTTTAACTTCTTTGGTTTCAACCATCTGTCCTTGCCCATATTCATTGACAGCACAGACTCTGAAGTAGAAATTTCCACCCTCTGGTAGGTCTTCTATCTTGAATGTGTTAGTCGTGCAGTTACTGGTGACAGTTGTGTAGGCCTTCCTGACAGACTCTCTCTTTTCAACGATGTAGTTTGTGATTTTAGAACCACCATCGGTCAGTGGTGTATCCCAGGCCAGAGTAACTGAATCCTTCTTGAGCTCCTTCACAGCAAAGTTTTGTGGTGCACTTGGTGTATCCAGAATTCTCACTGCAACAACAGCAGATTTTGTGCCACTGCTGTTCTCCAGTGTTAGTGAATATTTGCCGCTGTCAAAGCGGTTAACATTATCAATAACAAGCATGGTGTATGAACTGGTGGTGTCAATTGCAGCACGTTCTGTGAGAACACCCTCAACCTTTTCCCATTTCACAGAAGGTTGAGGTCTTCCTCTAATGGCAACGAACAGACGCAGTGTTCCACCAGCACGGACAGATACCACCTTCCTGAGATCAGAATCAAGCTCGATCTCTGGAGCTTCCACCCTGTCAGATGTTACTACTGTTCCATGGACATTAGCAGCTTCCCCTACTCCCTCCGAGTTAATAGCACAGACACGGAACTGATATTCTCCACCGTCCTTCAGGTCAGTGACAGTGAGTTTAGTGGCTTGAATGCCAGCAGGTGGAGTACACATGGTCCATTCCTTTTCAACTGGAGGCTCTACTGTTGGTGCTACTTCTGCCTCCTCTGGTGACTCAGGCACAGGTGTATACTCCCTCATTTCAACAATGTAGCCCTTGATGTAGGCCCCACCATCAAAGTCTGGTTTGCCCCAGGACAGAGACACAGTGGACTTTGTGTAGTCTGTCACCTTAGGGTGGTGTGGAGGTCCAGGTGGTGTTGTGGCATCACATGCTCTGTAGAACATGGACAATTCACTGAGCTCTCCCATTCCAGCCTCATTTTCAGCAGCAACACGGAACTCGTAGAAGTGATCCGTCAGTAGACCGGTGACCTTGAAGTGGGTATCCGTTAACTTTTGTCTGTTGCATTTTGTCCACCTTACACTGTCTTTGTCACGTTTTTCAAGGTGGTAACTTTGAATGTCAGCTCCACCAGTCTGTTCTGGGGCTGTCCATGACAGAACAATAGAGTCCTTTGTGACATGACCTGCTTCTGGAGTACCAGGGGCACTAGGTGGTTTGTAAGGATTACGTGCAATGATGGGTTCACTCTCAAGACAATCACCAGCACCATATTTGTTGACTGCCTTGACTCTGAAAATGTATTCATTGCCAGGGAGCAGATTTGTCAGTTTGTAGAATAGCCCCTTGATATTTGATGAAACCATTGTCCAGGACAACCTGGTGGTTTCTCGCTTCTCCAAGACATAGTGACTGATACTTGCACCACCATCCAGAGCTGGCTCAGACCATGCAAGGATGCACCTGTCAGACATAACTCCGGTCACCTTCATGGGTCCTGTGGGTGGACCTGGTTTATCAAGGACTTTAACAGTGATGGGGAAGATTTTTGTACCGCCCAGATTTTTGAGGACCAGGTCATAGTGGCCACTATCAAGTTTGGTTACATCCTTAATTGTCATGGCTGCACGTTTCTGTGTAGTTTTCACTTCAATGCGCAAGGCTTTGTTCATTTCCTTGCCTTCTTTAAGCCAGACAACATCAGGGATTGGCTTTCCGTGGATATCTGCATCAAGAAGCAAATGTTCACCAGCATTGACAACAATAACGTCCTTGTATTTGGGATCCATTGAGGCCCTAGGTGGTTCAATCTCATCAGTAGCTGTGATAGGTCCAGAGCTATCGGAGGGCCCACTGAAGACTCCAGCTGCATTTCTTGCAATAACTCTGAATTCATATTGCTCATTTTCAGTCAGACCAGTGATAGTATACTCTGTCTCAATGATATTGGTGAAGTTACTTCTTACCCAGCGACCATCAGGGGATGAAAGATCTTTTCTTTCCACAATATACCCATTGACTTTGCTGCCACCATCATACTGAGGCTTGGTCCACTGTATCTTGATCATGTTCTTAGAAATAGATACAGCTTCTGGAGCACCAGGAGGATCACATGGATCACGAGCAACAAAGGATTCAGATACTTTACTACATCTACCGATGCCAACGATATTTTCAGCATAAACTCTGAACTCGTAACCAATACCCTCCTCCAGATTGCAGATCTTAAACTGAGTGTCAGTGATAAGAGTCTTGTTCAGTTTGTTCCACAGGATGCTGCTTCTCTCCTTGCTTTCTAGATGGTAACCTATAACTGCACTTCCGCCATCATTAACCGGCTCATTCCATTCAATGATCATCATTTCCTTAGTGGCAGATTTGACATATGGGGTTCCTGGAGGCCCTGGGGGTTTGTATGGATATTGCACCACAATGGCCTTTGAGTCCAGAGATTGACCCTTTCCATATCTATTTTCAGCTATGATTCTGAACTGGTATTCTGCACCAGTCTTCAGCTTGGTAACCTTAAAAGCTGTTCTAGCGAGCTGTGTGGTGACTGACTGCCATGTGGTGGTGGTTGTGTCTCTCTTCTCCACAATATAGTTCTTAACTTGGCATCCACCAGTGTATACTGGAGGCTCCCAGGACAGATGGACAAAGGTGTTGCTGACTTCAACCACCTTAATTGGACCTGTTGGTGGACCAGGCTTGTCAAGGATAATGACAGCCACATCCTCGGTGATTGTGCCAGCAGTATTTGTTGCTGTGATGGAGTATTTACCAAAGTCCTCCTTGCAAGCCTCAGTAATTGTAATTCCTGTTGTTGCTGGAGTGTTTATTACATTGACTCTGGATGTCACCTTCAAAGGTTGACCATCCTTGGCCCAAGAGATCCTTGGTTTCGGCCTGCCAAGCACCGGGAACTCCAACTTCAGATCTTTTCCAGCTAATACACTGTAGGTGTTGAACTGCATCTTAATGCTTGGCTCCATGGTCATGTCGCTGGCCACAACAGGTGCAGCAAGTGCCTTTGGCTCGCTCTTTCCCTTCTCATTGTAAGCAATGATACGGAATAAGTATTCTGTTCCAGCTGTGAGGCCTGTGACGGTGCCCTCACATGTCTTCGTATTTGTTGCAACTCCCCACTTATCTGTACCTTTAGGCTGCATCTCAATAAGATAGCCACCAATTCTACTGCCTCCATCGTGGTCAGGTTTCTCCCAGGCCAGCGAGGCTGTGGCCTTAGTGACATCAACGAGGAAGACTTTTCCAACAGGCAGTGGAACCTCAGAGGCCTTAGAAGCAGTCTTTGTTTCAACACCCTGTCCTACTCCATATTCATTCTCAGCCATAACTCTGAAATAGTACATTGCACCTTCAATCAAATTCTCAACTTTGAATGTGGTCTTGGTGCATTTTGTGGACACATTTGCGTATGCCTTTCTGGTGGATTCACGTTTGTCAATGACATAGTTCTTGATCTTGGACCCTCCATCAATCACTGGGGCATCCCATTCAAGAGTCACAGAGTCTTTCTTGATTTCTTTGACCACAAGCTTCTGTGGGGCCCCAGGTGTATCCAGGACTTTAACTGAAACCACTTCAGACACAGTCCCGCTGCTGTTGGTCAGGCTCAGGGTGTATTTTCCAGAGTCACTCCTATCACATGAGTCAATGGACAATTGTGTGAAGTTGAGAGCTTTCTCAACCACTGCCTTTTCAGTCAGATCTCCCTCATCCTTAGTCCACTTAATTTCAGGTGTTGGCCTACCCTTGAATGGAACGTGGATTCTAACAGATCCACCTGCTTTCACTACAATGCCCTTCCTGAGCTCAGAGTCAAGATGGATCTGTGGTGGGTCCACCCTCTCCTCTGGCTTAGCAGTCCCAGACAGAACTGCTGGCTCACCAACTCCCAGTTTGTTTAGAGCACATACCTGGATCTTATACTCCTGACCCTCGTTAAGTTTGGTAATTTCATATTTGTTGACACGCAGGCCAGTGGGAGGAGTAACCATGGTCCATTGCTCCTCTTCAGCCTTGCAGACCTCAACAATGTATCCCTGAATGGGGCTACCACCGTCGGACAGAGGCTTACCCCATGACACAGTGACAGAACTCTTTGTGGAGTCAATCACATTCACATAAGCTGGGGCACCAGGTTTGTACTTGGGATCACAGGCCTTGTAGTATGAACTTGGAAGGCTGGGTTCTCCCACTCCAACAACGTTCTCAGCAGCCACTCTGAACTCATATTCATGATCTGTGGTTAGGCCTGTAACTCTAAAAGAGAGATCGGTAACCTTCTGTCTGTTGCATCTGGTCCATTTGATTCCAGTTCTGTCCTTCTTTTCTATGATGTAATTGGTAATCTCACTACCGCCATCAGTCTCAGGAGCAGACCAGGTGATGGTCATGCCATCATGTGCAATGTTGGTTATCTCCTCGATATGAGGTGAACCAGGAGGTATGAATGGAGTTTTCATGATCACTCCAGCAGACTCCAGTGGCTCACTGACTCCATAACTGTTCACTGCCATGACACGGAACATGTACTCGTTGCCTTCCAGTAATTTGGTGACTTTGTAGCATGTGGTGTCACAACAGCTAGAAACAACAGTCCAAGCTAGACGACTGGTCTCTCTTCTCTCAATGATGTAATGTGTAATAGGATTACCTCCATCATGCAGAGGAGCACGCCATACCAGTGTGCATCTATCTTCAGCGACACCCGTGATGTGGAGGGGTCCTTCACATGGACTTGGCCTATCCAGGACCACAACCTTAAACGGAACAGTTTCACTGCCAGCCTCATTTGTCAGCTGAAGTGTGTAAACTCCACCATCAACTCTAACGGAGTCTTTAATGACAATCATTGCATGGTTTTCTGTGTTTCTGATCTCCAGTCTGAGTGTATTCTCAAGTTGCTTTTCATCCATGAACCACTGAATTGTAGGCAGCGGCTTGCCTCGAACGTCGGCATCTAGCTTGAACGTCTCTCCGGCATTTACAATAATGGTCTTGGTGAATGCCGGGTCAATGGAGAATTTGGGTGCCTCCACCTTATCACTTGCAGTGATTGGTCCACTGTTATATGATGGCTTGCTGACAGTACCAACAGCATTTTTAGCAATGACTCTAAAGTCATACTGTGCATTTTCAGTCAGACCTGTGACTGTAAACTGGGTCTCAATCACGTTAGTGAAGTTTGCCCTTACCCACCGGCCCTCTGGCAGATCACGCTTCTCCACAGTATAGCCAGTTATATTACTGCCGCCGTCATACTCTGGTTTAGTCCACTGAATGACAATGGTATCCTTGGTCACATGGATGGCCTCTGGTGTGCCGGGGGGATCACAAGGGTCACGAGCAACGCAACCCTCTGAGACCTTACTGCTTCTGCCAATGCCAACAATGTTTTCTGCATAAACCCTATATTCATACTCAATACCCTCCTCCAACGGGTGGCTCTTGAAACTAGTCTCATGGATGAGTGTCTTGTTGATCTTGACCCAAAGAATACTATTCCTCTCTTTCCTTTCCAGATGGTAACCAAGGACAGGGCTGCCTCCATCTGAGACAGGCTCATGCCACTCAACAATCTGGTGGTCTCTAGACAGGGAGGCTATGAAGGGAGTACCTGGTGGGCCTGGCTCTCTGTATGGGTACTGAGCAACCACAGCAGATGAATCCAAACCGTGACTCTTGCCGTAGCGGTTCTGGGCAATGATCTTGAACTGGTACTCGGCTCCAGTCTTCAGTCTAGTGACTTTGATTGTGGTTCTGGCACAGTTGATGCTGACATTTTCCCATGTGGTTGTAGTAGTGTCTCTTTTCTGCACAATGTAGTTTGAAATTGGGCATCCACCATTGTGTTTTGGTGGGTTCCATGAGATAGTGACACTTTGTGTTGTGACTTCATCAAATCTCACAGGGCCAGATGGAGGGCCAGGTTTGTCAAGTACAATGACTTCAATTGTTGTCTCCTTCTTTCCAGCCAAGTTAGAAAGATTTATACCGTACATGCCACCATCATCCCCTGCTGCTTCCTTAATGCTCAGTGTCGTATGAGTTGGTGTACTGAGAGTGTTGACTCTAGTGGTGAACTTCAAAGGAGCGCCATCTTTAGTCCATGCGACTGTTGGTTTTGGACGTCCGAAGATGGGGATGACAATGTCCATGTCTTTACCCACATGAACACTGTAGCTGCTGAATGCTGGACGGACATCTGGCTCAAAGACCAAGTCCTTGGTCATCACCGGACCAGCAAGGACTTTGGGGTCACTCTTTCCTTTATCATTGATTGCTGTTACTCTGAATAAATACTCCTCTCCTGGGTTCAGGTTGGAGACAGTAGCCTCCATTGTTTTAAATGTGTTAACCCCAGACCATTTGTCCTGGCCCTTCAGCTGCACCTCAAGCAGGTACTGAATGACTCTACTACCACCATCATACTCGGGCTTTTCCCAGGCCAAAGAGATGCTTGTTTTGGTCTGATCTGTAACGCTCAAATTCTTCGGACACTGAGGCACCTCCGACACCTTAAGAGGGTCAACAGTTGCGGCAGGCAGGCCTACACCGTGAGCATTCTCAGCAAGGACTCTGAAGTAATAACTGCAACCCTCCTGGAGTGGCTCAATCACCCATGACAGAGCATGACAATTTGTTACAGCAGCTGCATACGTTTTACGTGTGCTTTCTCTCTTTTCAATGATGTAATTCCTGATCTTGGACCCACCATCCAGGAGAGGTGGCTCCCAGGCCAATGTTACTGACTGGTTTGTCACTTCCTTCACTTTAAGATTGACAGGAGCACTAGGTGTGTCAAGAACACGGACTACAACAAATGCAGATTTGGTTCCACTACTGTTATCTGCAGTGACTGTGTATTTTCCGCTGTCATTTCTGCTCATCTTGTCAATTACAAGGGATGTGTAACTGCTGGTCACCTCAACCTGAGCGGTCTCTTTGAGGGGAGCTTCGTCTTTGTCCCACTTGATAGTAGGAGCGGGCCTTCCTTTGATGGGGATAAACAGTCTAAGAGAAGTACCAGCCTTAATAGTCACAATCTGTCTTAGTTCAGGGTCAATGTCAAGATCTGGTTCCTCTGCTCTATCCTGAGCAACAACTGCTCCAGTAACATCAGCATGCTCACCAACTCCCACTTTGTTGATAGCACATACTCTAAACCTGTACGCCTGGTTTTCCTTCAGATTTGCAACTTCAAACTTGGTTCTCTTGACACCCGTTGGTGGTGTGCACATTATCCATTCTGCAGCTGGTGCATCTGTGGCAGCTGCCTCTCCATCTGGGGTTTCAGTGGGCACTGCTGGCTCTGTGGTAGTGCAGCACTCAACGATGTATCCCTGAATCTCACAGCCTCCGTCACAGACAGGCTTTCCCCATGACAGAAACACTGATGTTTTTGTGGTGTCTGTAACTTTTGGATTGTTTGGTGGGCCAGGTGTGAAGATGGGATCAAGAGCTTTGTAGAATACAGTTGGAGAGCTTGATTCTCCAACACCAACAGCATTCTCTGCTGCAACTCTGAATTCATAAATGTGGCTATCCAGGAGTCCAGTGACCTTGAAGGTCAAAGCAGTGACTGTCTGCCTGTTGCATCTCGTCCACCTAACGCCCTCTTTGTCATGTTTCTCAATGATGTATCCAGTGATAGGGCTGCCTCCGTCTTCAGATGGACTCTCCCAGGTGAGAACCATTGAATCCTTCTTGATATCTGAAACTTCTAAGTTCCTAGGTGAGCCGGGCGTCATGTATGGATCCTTGATTATGACAGCTTCAGACTCAAGTGGTGCACCTGTTCCAAAGTGGTTGACTGCATGGACTCGGAAGATGTACTCATTTCCCTCCAGGAGCTTGTTAACCTTCAGACAAATATTCTCTACTTTTGGGTCAACAACGGTCCAGACCAGTCTGCTTGTTTCTCTCCTCTCCACAATGTAGTGAGAGATTTTGCTGCCACCATCTTGCAGCGGTGGTTTCCATGCGAGGCAGCATCTGTCTTTCATTACTCCTGTAATAACAAGAGGTCCTTGTGGCTCGCCGGGTTTATCTAATACCACCACATTGATATGTGTTGCCTTTTCTCCCCCTGGATTTTTCAGTAACAGCGTGTACTGGCCTCCATCAGAAAGTTTAGCTTCTTTGACAGATATAAAAGCTTTGGTGGGTGTGTTCTTAATTTCTCTGTGAATTGTGTTGCCCAGTTCCTGCTCTCCCTTCATCCAGTGGATGGTGGGCAATGGTTTGCCATGAACATCTGCATCAATTTTGAAGTTTTCTCCAGCATGAACAACCACGGCCTGTGTGTACTCAGGATCAATGCTGATACGTGGTGCTTCAATCTCATCCCTAGCAGTGATGGGACCGGTGCTGTAAGAGGGGAGGCTGAAAACACCGGCAGCATTTCTGGCAATGACACGGAACTCATATTGATTGTCCTGCACAAGTCCAGTGGCAACATATTCGGTCTCAATGACATTTGTGAAGTTTGCCTTCAGCCAACGACCCTCAGGAAGCTCCTTCTTTTCCACAATGTAGCCCGTAACCTTGGCTCCGCCATCATACTCAGGCTTGGTCCAAACAATGGTCACAGAGTCCTTGGTGATCTTTGTTGCCTCTGGGGTCCCAGGAGGATCACAAGGATCTCTAGCAACATGGCCCTCAGACACTTTGCTCACTTTGCCTATTCCAACAATGTTTTCAGCATAAACCCGGTATTCATACTCCATTCCTGGTTCTAGACCAGTGGTCTTGAAGGTTTGATCAGTAATAAGAGACTTGTTAAGTTTGACCCACAGGATGCTGTTTCTCTCTTTGCGTTCCAGATGGTAGCCCAGGATAGAGCTTCCGCCATCGTTCACAGGTTCATTCCAGGCTACCAACATGCTGTCCTTGGTGCAGGCTGCAATGGATGGGGTTCCAGGTGGTCCTGGGAGTTTATATGGATACTGAGCCACAATACACTCTGACTGAAGAACTGGGCCTTTTCCATATCTGTTTTCTGCTGTTATTCTGAACTGATACTCAGTGCCAGTCTTCAGCCTGCCGGCCTTAATTTTGGTCCTTGCTAGGTTTGGAGATACTACCATCCAGGTAGTTGTGGAAGTATCTCTTTTTTCCACAATGTAGTTTTTGATGGTGCAACCCCCATTGTACTCTGGTGGATTCCAGGAGATGGTCACACTGTCAGAAGTGACCTCTTCTATCTTCACTGGGCCGCCTGGTTGGCCAGGCTTGTCAAGAACAACAATGCCAATGTCTGCTGTTGTCTCTCCTGCTGTGTTGCTCAGAGTAATAAGGTAGTGTCCAACATCATCCTTTGTAGCCTCTTTTATGTTGAGGTTCAGCATCTTCTCAGTTGCACCAAAGTTTACTCTTGTAGTTCTCTTCAGAGGTTGACCGTCCTTCACCCAGGTGACAGCTGCTTTGGGACGTGCAACATATGGAACATCCACTGTCAGGTCTTCTCCTGCCAACACAGTGAATGTGTTGAACAGCATTTTGGCAACAGGTGCAATCACGAGATCTTTCACAATCACAGGAACACCGATTTGACGTGGGTCACTCGTTCCTTTCTCATTTCTTGCTGCAACACGGAACATGTATTCTTCACCTGCATTTAGTCCACTAATCGTAGCTTCTGTTTCCTTCACAATTACAGCCTGGCTCCACTTATCAACACCTTTAGGCTGGATCTCAACAACGTAACAGCCCACTCTGCTGCCGCCATCATGCTCGGGCCTCTCCCATGTCAGAGTGACACTGTTTTTGGTAACATCCTTGAGAGTGATTTTGCCAGGTGGCTGTGGTTTTTCAGACACTTTAACAGATTCACCAGTCTCAATGGGCAATCCAATGCCGTACTCATTTTCAGCCAAAACTCTGAAGTAATAGTTGCATCCTTCTAGGAGCTGCTCAACTGTGAAGGTTGTGTGATGGCAATTAGCGTTGACTGTGGCATATGCTTTCCTTGTAGACTCCCGTTTTTCAACAATGTAGTTTTTGACCTTAACTCCTCCATCATTCACTGGTGGATCCCATGTCAGAGTGACAGATTCACTGGTTACAGCAGTGAGCTTCAAATTCTGGGGGGCACTTGGTGTATCGAGCACCCTGACCTGGACTGTAACGGTCTTGGAGCCAGAACTGTTTTCCACGGTGAGATTATACTTTCCACTGTCAAATCTGTTGACATTTTCAATAACAAGGGATGTATATGAGGTTGTGCTGTCAATGGTTGCCCTCTCAACAGGCTCACCATCTCCTTTGGTCCATTTGGCTAGAGGAGCTGGTCTGCCTCTGATCGGAACAAACAGTCGAAGTGAGCAGCAGGCTCTAAGGCTGACCACCTTCCGGAGCTCAGCATCCAAATCAATCTCAGGTGGGAGGAGCCTGTCCTCTGCCTTGGGATTTCCAGGTACAGAAGCTGCCTCTCCAATTCCTTCACTGTTGAGAGCAGAGATGTTAATCTTGTACTCCTGGTTCTCCTTGAGATTAACTATGGTGAATGAGGTGGCAAGGAGGCCTTCCTTGGGTGTTACAATGGTCCATTCCTCCTCTTCCTCCTTTTCAGATGGAATGCACGTCTCCACAATGTAGCCAGTGATGTCAGAGCCACCATCGTATACGGGTTTGTTCCAGGCAACAGTAACTGAGGACTTTGTTGTGTCCAAGATTCTGGGATTGCATGGAGCCCCTGGTTTGTACAGTCCATCTGTGGCCTTGTAGAATGGACTGGAGATACTTGGTGCACTTACTCCAGCAGCATTCTCAGCAGTTACTCTGAATTCATATTCATGTCCAACAACAAGACCTGTTGCCTTGAACTGTAGCTCTTTGACCTTCCTCTTGTTGCATTTGACCCAACGGAGGCCTATTCTGTCTTTCCTTTCAACATTGTAGCTGGTGATGGGAGTTCCACCATCGCTTTTGGGTTCCTGCCACATAACCACCATTGAATCTTTAGTGATAGCTGTCACCTCAGGATTCTCTGGAGGATCTGGGACCACATATGGGTTGTCTGCAATAGTGGGTGCTGATTCAAGGGACTCCCCAACTCCATATTTGTTCACAGCCATAACTCTGAAGATGTATTCATTTCCTTTGAGTAGCTTGGTCACCTTATGTTGTGTAACCTGTAGGTCTGAAACCACATTGGTCCAAACCAGTCTGCTTGACTCACGCTTCTCAACCACGTATCCTTCAATCTTGGCACCTCCATCATCTGCAGGCGGAGCCCAAGTAATTATACAGTTGTCAGCTGTGACATTAGAAACCTCAAGAGGTCCTACCGGTGGCCCCGGTCTGTCAAGCACTTTAACATTGAAAATGTGTTTTGCAAATCCACCGACGTTAGTGGCAGTCAACACAAATTCTCCTCCATCTGATCTGATTGAGTCCTTGCTGGTCAGAGTAGTTGTCAGTTCAGTGAACCTGACCTCCAGTTTCAATGTGTTCTCAACTTCCTTTCCGTTCTTGGTCCAAACCATAGACGGTGTTGGTTGACCGGCAATATCAGCATCGAGCTTGAAGGACTCTCCTGCTTTCAGCAGAACAACATCCTTAAAGATTGCATCGACCATGATACGTGGTTCAATAATGTCATCTTTGCAGATAATTGGGTCAGATGGATCAGAGGGGATGCTGACTGCGCCTGCAGAGTTTTTGGCGGTGACTCTGAACTCGTAGGATGCATCCTGAGTCAGTCCACTGACGGTGAATGCTGTCTCGATAATGTTGGTGAAGTTGGCTCTCATCCAGCGGCCGGCAGGCAGCTCCCTCTTCTCCACTGTGTAGCCAGTGATTTTGAAGCCACCGTCGTATTCAGGCTTTGTCCACTGAATAGTGATAACATTCTTGTTGACAAATATTGGCACAGGCTGACCGGGTGGGTCTACGGGGTCCAGGGCCAGTATTGCTTCTGATGCCTTGCTGGGTTTACCTATTCCAGCCATATTTTCAGCCATGACACGGAATTCATAAGCCACTCCATCTTCAAGCCCACTGGATTTAAAGATGTTTCCTTTCACCATACTCTTGCTGATTTTATGCCACATGATGCTGCTTCTTTCTTTCCTTTCAACGTGATAACCAATAACCTCGTTTCCACCGTCAGACACAGGCTCATTCCAGCCAATTGTTATTGAGTCCTTGGTAAATGCGACAACATTAGGTGTGCCAGGAGGTCCAGGTGCTTTGAATGGATAAGCAGCTACGACTGACTCTGAGGTGATGGGAGGTCCAACACCATATCTGTTCTTAGCCTTTACTCTGAATTGGTACTCTGAACCAGTATTTAAACGAATGGCTTTGAACATTGTGCGGATGACAGTGGAAGACAGCTCAGTCCACGTTTGGGAAGTGGTATCTCTAATCTCAACCACATAGTTATTGATGGGAACTCCTCCATCATTTTCAGGAGTTTCCCATGAGAAGACACAATAGGTACGAGAAATCTCCACAATCTTAACTGGTCCTTTGGGGGGTCCAGGTACGTCGTGGACTTTGACAATGATGTTGTCTGCCACAGATCCAACAATGTTCTTTGCTGTCATGGTGTACACACCACTGTCGGCTCTCGTGCATTCATTGATGCTAATGATAACAGTAGCAGCAGTCGTTTCCACGTTGGTTTTCTGTGTAAGTTTTAGAGCTGCTCCATCCTTCTGCCATGATACAGTTGGTCTAGGACGTCCCATAACTGGAATCTCAACCTTGATGTCATCTCCTGCCTTGGCAATAACAGTCTTCTGACATACACCACGTAGGTCAAACTCAGGCAAGGAAGTAGAATCCTTGACAACAATTGGTTTGCTCTCCCGTGGAACACTTCTTCCAGAGTGGTTGACTGCCATTACTCGAAAAACGTACTCCTCATTCTCATTGAGATTCTTCACTGTGAAATCCATGGTCTTGACTGTGGTTACATGGGCCCACTGATCAGTTCCCTTCTTCTGGGCTTCCAGGACATATCCCGTAATTCTGCTTCCACCATCGTGCTTGGGTTTGGTCCAAGCCAGGCTCACTGAGGTCTTGGTGATATCAGTAGGAACGATGCTCTCTGGAGGTGTTGGTGTCTGGGATGCACGGATCGGATCAGTGGTTTCAACTGCCTCACCGATGCCATACTCATTCTCTGCAGACACTCTGAAGTAGTATTCACAGCCCTCACCCAGATCACCAATTCTGACTGAAGTGGCTCGGCAATTTGTAACAACAGTGGCAAAAGCCTTGCGTGTGGATTCTCTCTTCTCAATGATGTAGTTTGTGATCTTGGATCCACCATCAATGAGAGGCATCTCCCACTGTAGTGTAATGCTTTCCTTGTCAATCTTGACTGGTTTTAGGTTGATTGGAGGTCCAGGTGAATCCAGGACCCTCACATGTATATCAGCACTCTTCTTTCCAGCTGAGTTTTCCAGGGTAAGCTCATATTTGCCTGCATCAATCCTCGAACTCTCGGGAATGATCAGCATTGTAAATGATTCAGTGCTGTCGATGACTGCGCGTGGAACTGGGCCACCCTCCTTGGTCCAGGTAACTGCAGGAGCGGGACGCCCCTTGATTGGCACAAAGAGGCGAATTGAGCAGCCAGCTCTGACAACAAGGGTTCTTCTCAGCTCAACATCAAGCTCCAAATCAGGTTCAGCTGCACGCTCCACAATCTCAACCAGTTCCTGAGTTTCAGCCGGTTCTCCTGCTCCCTTAGCGTTAACAGCACTAATTCTAAAGTGGTATTTTGCACCAGCTTCCAGCCCAGGGACGACAAACTCTGTGATCCTAAGTGGGGAAGAAGGGGTGTCCTTTACCCATTCTTCCTGACCTTCCTTCTTGTGCTCAATCACATATCCAGTTACTTCAAGTCCTCCATTATCAAGAGGTTTTCCCCAGTTCAGAGTGGCTGTGGTTTTGGTCGTGTCTGTAACTCTTGGATTGACTGGAGGTCCTGGAACATCTGCCAGACATAAATGAGGTGGTCAGTGTCTTAAGAGGCTTCAGTTTCTTAGCAATAACAACAACAACAACAACAATAATAATAATACATTTTGGCAGCATGTTACATACATGCATGTTTTTCGTGTATTGTTACTTACAGGCAACGACTATTGTCCTGACAGGCATTGATGGTTCACTTGGTTCTCCAAAACCAGCTTTGTTCTCGGCAAGAACACGGAACTCATACTCTACACCCTCGGTGAGACCTGTTACTTCATAGCTGAGCTCAGCAATGGATTTCTTGGATGCCCTCAGCCATCCAACACCTTTCTTTTCCTTCTTTTCAACACAATAACCTATGATGTCACTTCCTCCGTCCTCAGCCGGTCTTCTCCATGTCACAGTGGCTGAATGTCCATCAACTTTCTCAACCTCTGGTTTGGATGGTGGACCAGGAGGACCTACGCACATAGAGCAAAGAAACACACTCACATTTAAGCAACCTGTATTCATATTCTAGGTGAAGTAAAGAAGATAAATTAAGTGTGCGTACCGAATCTATCCACCATCTTGACTGCCTCGGAGTGAGATGGCTCACTGTTGCCGTACTGGTTAACAGCAGAGACTCTGAAGAAATATTCATTGCCTTGGATTAGCTTGGTGGCCACATAGTGACAATCTATAACCTTCTCTTCTAGGATAGTCCACAGCAGACGGCTGGTCTCCCTCTTCTCCAGGGTGTAATACTTGATAGGGGAGCCTCCATCCTCAGTAGGAGCTGTCCAGGTGAGAGTCACCTTCTCAGAGGAGACACCGCTGCATTCAATGGGTCCGGGAGCAGCAGGAACATCCAGAACTTTGACCTTGACAGTTTCCTCCTTGACACCGAAAGGGTTGGTGGCAGTGATAATGTACTCTCCAGAGTCCTTCCTGCCGGCATATTTGACGGACAGGGTGGAGGATGTTGCAGTAGTCTCAATATGAACAATGTCAGAGGGTTTGAAGTACTTCCCTCCCTTTGACCAGCATGAGGTTGGTGCAGGCTTTCCTAGAATGCTTGTGGCAGTAATGACGATAGTATCACCAGCTCGGACAGTTAGGCCCTCCATCACTTGAGCGTCAATAATAATGGTTGGTGCGGCTGTTGGAGAAGAAATAAAAGATTTCATTTGTCATTTTTGACATTCAAGCATTCAGAATGGTTTTAACACAGTTTTGCATCTTCATCTCACCATATTCATCTCTGCAGATGATGGTGTCCGTCTGCTCAGAGGGTGGGCTGAGAGCGCCGGCAGCATTCTTTGCCCTGATCCTGAACTCGTACTTGCAGCCTTCCTGCAGGTCGGTGACAGTGAATGCAGGGTCCACAACATTCACATTGTTGGCCTTCACCCAGATCTTTGAAGGCAGGTCTCGCTTCTCAATGATGTAGCCAGTTAGCCTGTGGCCTCCATCAAACTGTGGCTCAGTCCATTGCAGGGTCACAGTGCTCCTGGTGATGCTGATTACATCGGGTTTACCGGGTGCATCTGTTGACACACATCACAAATATGAATATGTTGTTGCGTATTTACAGCATACATATTTTTTATACTTGAGGCCACTTTCAAGATATTTATACGTACCAATGGGGTCGAGAGCCACCTGAGGATCGGTGGGAGCGCTTGGTCTGCCAATGCCAGCCAGATTGATAGCCATAACTCTGAACTCATACTCCAGACCTTCAGTCAACCCAGTGACCTTGTGTTCCTTCATCCTCAAGGCGGCTGGGCTTGCCCGCTTCCACAACATACTGTTCCTCTCCTTGAACTCAACATGGTAGCCTGAACACGGTAGGGAAGACAAAATCCACATTAATGGCATATCCACTGCATATCGGTAGCCATAATAGTGCTAAAACAGTCAAATAAATAGTGTTGACTGTGATGTACCTGTGATGGGAGATCCTCCAGTCTTCCTGGGATCAGACCAGGCCAGGTAAGCCGAGTCATGACGCATGCTCATGATCTGAGGTGGAGCAGGAGCATCAGGAACATCTGTAGAAAAACAGATGGACAGCATCAGGAAAAGCTCAACAGTTTGACACCGGCTCCTCCTTTAGAATCCGTCAAACCCAGTGACTCACTGAATGGATGTTTAGCTACGATTGGCTCAGACTTCAGTCCCTCTCCAACGCCATACTTGTTCTCAGCGCAGACTCTGAAGATGTATTCTGTTCCCTCGTGGAGGCCAGTCACCATCATGGTGTTGCTCTCCACAGTTGAGGACACAGTCACCCACATGTTGGTGACGGAATCCCTCTTCTCTAAGATGTAGTTGGTGATCTCTGAGCCACCATCATCCTTGGGAGTACCCCACTTCAGTGTAGCACTATCAGCTGTAACGTCTTTAAACTTGATGGGCCCGATGGGAATGCCAGGTTTACCCACCACCCTACAGAGACGCAGAGGAGTCATTTATACCAATTACTTTTTGAAATATAGCCAGCGTGAGTGGAGACAGCGATGTTGCTGTGTGTCTCTTACCTGATGAAGATGGTGGACTCCTTGGTTCCAGCACTGTTCCTCAGGGTGATAGTGTACTTGGAAGCGTCAGTCCTCTGGCAGTCCCTGATCAGAAGGGTGGTGTTGACAGCAGACGACTCGGCACACACTCGGCCAGTGTCCGTCAGGTCTTCATCCTCTCCCTTCTTCCAGGAGACCTTAGGAGTAGGTTTGCCAATAATTGGGATCTTCAGACGGACGGTGCTGCCCTCTTTGGCGATGTAGCACATGTTGGGCAACTCCCTCAAGTCACAGCTGGGATGAACTTCAGACAGAGGAAAGAATTAAGGGTGTTTATTGGCACATGCTTGATAGTTTAAACCATAAAATAAAATCCTTACTAACAACAGTAAATAAATAGAATATATTATAAAATATAGAACCTAAAAAGAACAACATACAAAAAAAAGCAGAAGTCAATACAGTTAAATTCCACTGATACACATCTTCACTTTTAAACAACCTCTAGAATCCAAGGTCATCAAATGTCACTTGAAATTCCACCAACAAACGTTCAACAACGTTCCAGAGCAGCCCAAGTAGACCACTGCCATTCAAGACCTCATCTTGCCCTTTAACTTTAAACTCACATTATTGTGGAGTGAACCTTGCTAATTATTTTGTCTGGACACTTACTGATCTGGTCCTTGGCGACCACATTCAGTTCCTTGGCAGAACTCTCTCCTGAGTCGTTCACAGCTTTGACTCTGTAGGTGTACTCTCTTCCCTCCACCAGGTCCTTGGCAGAGTACTGCATGTTTTTAGACCTCATCAGCTCTTTGTATTTGTCGTCTCCGTTGAGGACCTCCAATACATAGCAGATGATACGGCTGCCACCGTCTGTGAGAGGTTTCTTCCAGCTAAGAGTGCAAGAGTCCTTGGTAACCAGCAGGGTCTTGAAGTCCATGACGGGCCCAGGCTCCTCTGAATAATTAAAAAGGACAGAATGTATTGAGTATTACATGTACAGGTACAAAAAAGTAACTCAGTATCTGTTTTTTTGCAACTCACCAGTTGCTCGGACTGAGTCAACCGTCTCACAAGTCTCTCCAGCTCCTAGCTGGTTAACCGCTGACACTCTGAAGCAGTAGGATCGTCCAGCATCCAGGTCTGGAACTTTGAATGATGCCTTGGTGCAGTTGTTGGAGACGACTGACCAGGCCTTCCTCTCAGTGTCACGCTTCTCCACTATGTAGTGGGTGACATCATAGCCACCATTAATCAGAGGAGCATCCCAGTAGATGGAGGCACTGTCCTTGGAAGTCTCCTTCACCATCAGGTTGACTGGTGGTCCAGGAGTATCTGTACAGACACAAAACAACTTTGTACAATCACTGCAAACACAGATTCATACGTTTGCTTAGGGAAGAACAGTGAATTCTTTACTGACCAAAAACTTTAACGACGATGGTGTACATCTTCATGCCAGCCGAGCTTTCCAGGTTCAGGATGTATTTGCCAGCATCGTATCTGTTGACCTTCTCCACCATTACCATGGTGTCAACGTTGCTGGATTTGATGACAATGCCTTGACGATCCTTGATATTGGTGTTCATCTTTGCCCAGATAATCCTGGGAGTGGGACGTCCCTTGATGGTGGCATGCAGCCTCATGGTTTCACCGGCATGGAGTTCAAGGCCCTCCTTTAACTCAGCACTTAGCTCTGCTTCAGGTGCAACTACACAAACAACCACAAATGGTTTTATGAGCAACGCTGTTGTACTATCACAGATAACAGGGGCTTAAATCCTCGTCATCATCATCCAGGTCAAAACTCCACTTTGCATTTTATACCCATTTATTAGCAGACTGTTCTATAGAATTCAGAAGATCAAAATTGTACGTACCAATGATGTCCTTGGCAACATGTTTGCCAGGTACTTCGACTGGCTCGCCGAAGCCAACCTTGTTGACGGCAGTGATGCGGCACTGGTACTCTGACTTGTCAATGAGGTTCTGGATGGTGTAGCTGGTGTCCTGCAGGTTCCTGGGGACGTTGCAGCGGATCCAGTCTGTGGTGTCTGTCCTCTTGCACTCCACCAAGTATCCAATAATGGGACTACCACCATTGTTGGCGGGGACATTCCAGGTGAGGCTGATGGTGCTGTGGGTGGTGTCGGTCACACTGGGATTCACAACAGGTCCAGGTGGAGCTGGGAAAGAGCAGATTTACCAGGTTTAATTTACATATAGAGTAAAGTTCTCTGAAGTTTAAGGGGTAGCATTAATGGTTCTCACTGATGGGATTCTGTGCAACGACGCCAGCAGATGGTTCACTGGGTACGCCAAGTCCTGCCATGTTAACTGCAATGACTCTGAACTCATACTCCACTCCCTCTGTGAGGCCAGCAACTTCCAGGGTACGTTCTGTCACAGGTTTCCTGTTCAACTTGGCCCAGTTCATATCCTTTGTCTCTTTCTTTTCCACCATGTAACCCAGGATAGCAGACTTTCCATCATCAGCAGGTTCCTTCCAGCTCACAGTCATATGGTCTTTGGTGATGTTGGTGATCAGTGGGGCCTCACAAGGGCCAGGCACAGCTGGAAGGGACAACAAAGTGAAGGTTTTAGTTTAGATATTAAAAGATATTTCACGTTTGTCACAAATAAAAACTTGGTGTGACAAGATGTTGAGTGATTAGAAGTAGCAGTTTGCACCTGCTTGTCTGTGGTTTAAACGGTAGTACTCCTAAAATATGAATTCACTGTCAATGATGTTATGCAACACATGAATAGAAATTGCTGTTGATAACTCACTGAATGGGTTTCTGGCAATGACAGGGCTGGTGACAAGTGGGTCTCCAACTCCCCATGTATTCTCAGCACGGATTCGGAACTGGTACTCATGGCCCTCGATAAGTTTCTCCACGTTGAACTCAAAGACATTCCCCTTGACTTTGGAAGAGACTTGGGCCCAGTTTGCTCTGCTAGTTTCACGCTTATCCACAATATAGTTGCTGACTGGGGCACCGCCATCCTTCAGAGGAGCCTCCCAGGACACCTTGATGCTGGTGGCAAACACCTCGACATATTTGAAGCTGGCAGGAGGTCCAGGCACATCTGAAGAGACACAAAGCCAGATACGACGGAACACATTAAATCTGCCTACAGCCTAAAGACTCTTAGTAGAGTATGCATTGTTATTGTGGAGCTGCCATGCAAGGTGCTCATCTGGCCACTTTGGGTTCAGTGTCTTACACAAGGATGAGAACAGAAACTTCCAGGGATCAACCACTGTCTGACTGTTCTACCTGAGTCACAGCAGCCCACTCTGAAGTACTTACCTAGGACGTTGACCTGGATCTCCGCAGTCTTGGAGCCACTGGCGTTCTCAGCCAAGATGGTGTAGGTTCCTGTGTGCTCCTTGGTGACACTGGTCATCTCCAGCTGGAACTGATGCCTCTGATGGGTGATGACCTGGCCTTCACCCGACTTTAGACTATCATCGCCTCTCTTCCAGGTCACTCTAGGCATGGGCTTACCAAACACCTCAGCCTCAAGGAGGATTGTGGATCCAGCTTTCACCTTAAAGCCCTTCTGCATCTTGGCATTAAGCTCCACTCTTGGAGGAACTGTTTAAAAAAGGCAAAAAAGAAGAAATATACAACTCAGACATGGAAATGACTCATAAAATACAGCGACATGTTTACTGAAGAAACTGGGTTATCAGCCAGGGTATAAGTCAAAAGATCTCACCATTCTCTGCACAGACCAAGACAGGGTCTGTGGGCTCTGAGGGCTTGCTCAAGTTGACAGCAGTTTTGGCGATCACTCTGAACTGGTACTGCAGGTCTCTCTCCAGGCCAGTCACTGTATACTCTTCCCTTGGGACGTTCTGACTGCTGGTGTTGCAGCGAATCCAAGTGTCTCCTGGCACCCGCATGGCCTCCACATAGTACCCAATGATCTTGCTTCCACCGTCGTTCTTGGGTCGGGCCCAAACCAGAGTGACAGAGTTCTTAGTCACGTCCAAGACCTCTGGTTTACCCGGGGTGTCTGTGACACAATAAACATAAATGAGTAAATGTAAATGACTAAACTAAAGCTGGTTTCATGGGTGCTTGAGAAAAACTTACCAATGGGTGTTCTGGCAGTGACAAAGTCAGTCTTCTTGCTTGGTTTGCCCTGGCCGGCCCGGTTGATGGCAGACACTCTGAAAGTGTATTCCAGGCCCTCGATGAGGCCAGCGCATGGATACTCAGTGGAGCGGACAACAGTGTCGTTGGCCTTCACCCACAGCAGACTGTTCCTCTCCTTACGCTCGATGTAGTAGCCTGTGATGGGACTACCACCGTCACTCTCTGGTTTATCCCAGGCCACGAACATACAATCCTTGTTGGTCTTGTTGATGCGGCAGTTGAGAGGCTCGCCAGGAACATCTGGTGATGTGAAAATAAATATAGATATTATTCTCTAATGGATACAAATCTACAATGATAAACCAAACTGCAGCTTCAGACAGAAACTAACTGAAGTTGAGAATTTTTGAACTTACCGAAGGGGAACTTGGCGACCATCCTGTCAGACTGAATGGGGTCGGACACGCCAAAGCGGTTCTCAGCACGGATTCGGAAAACATATTCCTTTCCAGGAATAAGCTTGCCCAACCTGCAACTGGTCTTTGAGCAGGAAGAGACTGCTGTCACCCAGTCACCTCTACTGACGTCACATTTTTCCACCACATAGTTAGTGATGTTGCTGCCTCCGTCTTCCAGTGGTTTGTTCCAGGAAAGGGAGCAAGCATCTGAATCAATGTCACTGATGTCCACAGGTCCTTCAGGAGGCCCAGGGATGTCTGAAACATGCAGAAACGTTAATTCTCCTGAAATATAAATCATTTGTTCTACTCATACAGCCCGATCAAATGAGACACTGACCTCTGATAACAATCTTCAGAGACTGAGACACCTTTGCAGAGCTGTTCTCAGCCACCAGGCTGTACTCTCCGCTGTCAGTCCTTGACACATCTTTGATTATGAGGACGCACAAGTTGCTCGACTGGTGAACGGCCAGACGGCTAGATGGGACCACTGCATCCTCACCACGCATCCACTTGCATGTCGGGGAGGGTTTTCCTGAAACCACTGCCTCGACTCTGAGCTTGGCTCCAGCTCTGGCGCTCACCGTCTCTGGCATAATGATCTTTGGCTCCACTGAAGAAAAGGATATGGTCATTTTAGTCATTACATTTGAGAGAGTATCCCAGAAATCTGAGAGTGCTCACGTTTAGCGCTATAGATCTAAATCTAATTGGATTAAGTAAGAACTTACACATCTGTTCTTTGATCTCGACTGGCTCCCTGGTCTCGGTGAATGAGCTCAGGCCCATTATGTTCTTGGCAGCCACTTTGAACTTGTACCTCTTGCCCTCCTTCAGGCCACTGACACTAATACTCAAACCTTTAACTGTGGTATAGGCGTTCCACACTTCCTTTTCTGGTTCCTCTTCTTCCTCCTCTACCACTGGAGGAGGTGGAGGTGGTGGAGGAGCTTCTTCTCCTTCAGCAACCTGTGGTAAATTGTAGATGACGGTTGTAGATTAATGAATCTAAGCACAAAAAGAAGAAGTCTAAAGACAGTTGGTGACATGACAAACCTCCACAGGTGCTGGTGGCTCTGGAGGAGGTTTGACCTCGATGTATTCAATTACGTAACCATCAATCTTTGCGCCACCGTCTCTTTCAGGCTTCACCCAGCCGATCATGGCACTGTTCTTAGTGATCTCCAGAGCTTCAATTTTCTGACAAGGATCTGGTTTGCCTGTAGGGTAAATTTAACGAAAGTAAGGAAATGAGTGGCTGCTGAAAAAGACAAGTGACAACTGCACAGAGCAGGTAAGTGTAAGCTGTTGATGAACTCTTTGATCTGGTGTGATGGTGTTGGGGAGATGATACTCACTGATGGGATCGGAGGCCAGATAGGAAGTAGGTGTCACTTTGTGAACTCCAGACCCATACTCATTGACAGCTGTGACTCTGAAGTAGTACTCTGTGCCTGGCATCAAATTGCTGACTTTGAAGGGAATCTTGTCCAACGCAACTTCAGCCTTGACAACTGCCCAAGTCTTGCGATCTATTTCACGCTTCTCAACAATGTAATGTGTAACTTCACTGCCGCCATTATTCTCTGGAGGACTCCAGGACAGCACAGCTGATGTCTGTTTAATGTCTGTGGCTTCCAGATTTATCACAGGTCCAGGAGTGTCTGTTGGGACAAAATAAATCATGACATGTGGGCTCTCTACTTTTGTGATGTCACAAAGACTAGATTTGTGTGATTTGTTTTAATATGAAAGAAGGCCTTACCCAAAACCTTAACGTTGACAAACACTGCCTTCTCTCCTGCAACGCTCTGCAGAGTTAGGCAGTATTTGCCAGAGTCGTCACGAGTGCTGTCTGGAATTACTAAGAAGGTCATGGTGTCGATGAGGTCGACTTTACCCTTCCTGACCACATTGTCAATACCCATCTTTCTCCAAGTGACTTTGGGAGGTGGTCTTCCTCTGATGGTAGCACATAGTCTGATGGGGCAACCAGCTCTTACTGTCAGTCCCTGCTTTATGTTGGCATCCAAGTCAATCTCTGGTGCCTCTGTTGGAACAAACAGTGCCAGTGTTATCTTTACTCTATAAATTATACTGCTAATCCTAAGTAACGGCCACTAATGTCGAGACCAGAAAGTGTTCTGGTTAAAAATCAACGAGTCCTCACCTAGAATTTCTTTGGGGATAACGGCACCCTCCAAGTCACAGGGCAGGCTCATGCCCACCTGGTTCTGAGCCGACACTCTGAATTCATACACAAGCTTCTCGTCCAGACTTGTAACTGTGAACTCGCACACGACCAGCTGGGCTGCAACATTGCACCTCCTCCAGCCGTCGTCTCCTTTCTTGGCGGATCCTTGTGCCCTCATCTCCACAACATAGCCAATGATGGGTGCTCCACCATCAGACACAGGCTTGGTCCAGCCCAGGGTGACTGTGGATTTGGTGCTGTCCAAGACCTTCATGTTGGTAGGAGGTGCAGGAGGCTCTGTAAGAAGACATAGGCATGTGTGAAGTGACATATGTTATTCATAGTGTGTGAAATAACAGATTAAACTTTATTTTTGGTTACATACCAACTGTATCCTTAGCAGTGATGGCCCGAGAAGCCTTGCTTGGGTTGCCAACGCCAATTTCGTTCACAGCTTTAACTCTGTACTGATAATCATGGAGGGGCAGAAGTCCGGTAACAGTGAAACGAGTTCCTGGGACTGGTTCCTTGTTGACAGGAGACCACCTAACGGCATGCTCTTCTCTCTTCTCCAACAGATATCCTATTATAGGTTTTCCGCCATCTTTCTCTGGCTCTGACCATTGCACAGTCATTTCCTCCTTGGCAATCTTGGTCACATCTGGTGTTTCAGGAGCATCAGGTACACTGAACTGCGTACCAGCAACAATAGCCTCACTCTGTACGGCAGGTCCAGGACCCATCTTATTCTCAGCTCGGACTCTGAAGACATACTCATTACCCTCAATAAGACGGGTGACATTAGCTTTGTTGGTGATGACAGCATTGGAGTGGACTGACCAGACTCCCCTCTTGGTCTCACATTTCTCAATAATGTAGTTGTAGATATCACAGCCGCCGTCATCCTCTGGCACTTCCCAGGAAAGGTGGCACCTGTCGATAGTGATACCAGACACCTTGAGATCCCTGATGGGGCCAGGCCTGTCCAGGACATTGACCTTAGCATGAGCATTGCAGGTTCCTGCGCTATTAGATGCAGTAACAACATATTTGCCACTGTCAGTGCGTCTAGCTCCAGTGATCAGCAGCTTAGAGAAGTCTGCACCAGTTTCCATCTGAAGCCTGGGGCCCTTCCTGATCTCCTCTGTGCTATTGTCCTTGGTCCATTTGACATCAGGCTGGGGTTTGCCATTTACTGTTGCCTCTATAGGAATGGAGTCTCCTGCCCTCACAATGAGGGTTCCATCCAGTTTAATCTTAATCTCAGGCACCACAAGTTGTTCCTTAACCAGAACTTCAGCAGTGGTCACCCAGTTGCTCTCGCCTCCTTCATTCTTAGTCTGAACTCTGAACTGGTAGATCTGGTTTTCAATACACCTGTCAGCCATGAAGTAAGTCTCCTTGATGGCCCCCTTATGAAGCCTCTCCCACTCTTCAGCCTCCTTCGGTTTCTTTTCTACATGATATGCCAGGTTCCGGCTGCCACCATCGTAATCAGGCTTCCTCCACTTGAGGAAGCAGAATGTCTTGCCAATCTCAGCGATATGCAAGTCATTGGGTTCACCAGGTTTCTCAATAGGATCAACTGCCAGCACAGGTGTCTTGGTCTCAGTAGATGGACCAGCACCAATCTTGTTCTCAGCGCTAACACGGAAGAAGTACTCACAACCCTCAGTCAGAGGAGCCTTTATTAGGCGCTTGGTGCAGTCATTGGAGATCATGGTCCATCCCCTCTGGCTGGGTTGACGACATTCAATAATGTACTGAGTGATTTCTGTGCCTCCGTTGTCTTCAGGATTCTCCCAGGATACCATGCAGGAATTCTTGGTCACATAGGCCACCTTCAGATTCTGGCAAGCTCCTGGTGTGTCCAGGACATTCACAATAATGGTAGCCTGCGCCTGTCCACTGCTGTTCTTGGCAACAATGGCATATTTACCATAGTCTGACCTGACAGCATCATTGATGACAAGTTCACATAGAGGGTAGTTGTTGTTAATGTCAGTGCGCTTATCTCGGGACAAGGCTCTGGCATCCTTGGTCCATGTAATCTCTGGATCTGGTCTGCCTTTCACTCTAGTGATCAAACTGATGATTTGACCGGCCCTGACTGTCAGAGAATCACGGCAGGACACGTCAACAACAACTTCAGGGGGTACTAGAATGTCCTTTGCTAAGATGGTCTCAGACAACTCCCTGGGTTCACTGTCTCCCACCTTGTTGGTGGCTCGGATGCGTATTTTGTACTCCAATCCTTCAATGAGACCTGGCACTCTGTAGGCACATATCTTGATGAGGTCCTTGTTGATTCTGTCCCACTGGGCGGATCCTGATTTCTGGGCCTCAACCACATAGCCCAGAATGGGGCTGCCTCCGTCTCTTGTGGGCTTGGTCCAGCAGATGTCAGCATAGGACTTACTCCAATCTTTCAGTTTAGGATTGCCAGGGGGTCCAGGCTTGGTGATGGCACGAGTGGCCTTGATGGGGTCAGAGGTAGGAGAAGGCTCACTGATACCAGCGATGTTCTCTGCAAACACTCTGAACTCATAGCTGTTGCCTTCAAACAGGCCAGAGACTCTGTATCTCAGGTCCAGGACTGGGGTTTTGTTGACACGGATCCACTTTCCTGTCATTTCTCTGCGTTCAACCACATATCCACTGATGGGGCTTCCACCATCGTATTCAGGAAGAGTCCATTCTACTGTTACTGCATTCTCTGTTATATCAGAACACTCTGGCAGGCCTGGTGGACCAGGAGGGTTGAACATGTGTTTAGCAATAGTGGGAGGACTTTCTAGGCCAGCGCCAATGCCAATTTTGTTTTCAGCACGGACACGAACTATATACTCGCGGCCCTTCTCTAGCCTGGACACCTTGGCCTTGGTACTGGTGCCGCTGGAGCTAACAACGGACCAGGGCTCCCATGGTTTCTTTACATCCTTCTTTTCTACCACGTAGTTGGTGATGGGTGTACCACCATCATCCTTGGGTGCCCTCCATTGGATCATCATGTACTCAGGGGTGACCTCCAAGATATTGATGGGCCCAATGGGTGGACCTGGGAGATCTAGCACAGTGACATGAAGGGCGACAGTCTTGCTGCCTGCAGGATTGGACACGGTGAGGATATACTCTCCTGTGTCTCCTCTCTGGCACTCAGGAATACTGAGAATAGTTGAGGATCCAGCAGACTCAATGTGATAGCGGCCCTCAGATGTGATCTCTTTGCCGTCGGACAGCCATTTGGCAGTAGGAATGGGGATACCTGTCATCTTGGCTGGAAGGGCAATAGTACTGCCAGCTTTGACAACAAGTCCCTCAATAAGTTTCACATCAACTTCAATAGTAGGAGGCACTGGAAGAGAACAAAACATAAACAGTGTGATGTTTTCAGGTCTGTGATTGAGAACATGAGCAGCATTCACAATCAAAAATATCTAAATCTTGTGTCTTACATGTTTTCTCCTGGCAAGTAACAGGGACACTGGTGTCAGGACGACTCACACCGATGGCGTTCTGAGCTTTGACCCTGAAACGGTAAGTCTTGCCTTCCTCTAGACCAGTGACATGGCTGTGATTGTTGCTCACAGTCTTGAAGGTGACCCAGTCGGTCTGGCCCTCTTCCTGGTGCTCCACGATGAAGCCCGTAATTTCACTTCCGCCGGTGCGGTCAGGCCACTCCCAAGCCAACCACACCTCTGTCTTGTCTGCATCGGTGTGGTGCAGGTTTTTGGGTGGGCCAGGAGGATCTGCAGGTGTCCAGGAAAGGATGTCAGATTAATTCATGATTCAAGTCATATTTATTGTCACCTCCACGATATGTCAGTGATATGGTTTGACATACTATTTCTCCATGTTCACTGCGCTTCATCTACACTGACAAGACACACAATAACTACTATATATATACAGTATATATAACAGCAACTACTGCTCGACTACAACATGTTGGGGCAAAAAATACAAAAGGATTATGTAAACAGAAGATATACAGAGTTGACAAGGAAAACATTTAACTGTACAGTGAATGCACACACTGTTCAACCAACATCCATCCATCCATCCATCCATCCATCCATCTCTCCATCCATCCATCTCTCCATCCATCCATCCATCCATCCATCTCTCCATCCATCCATCCATCCATCTCTCCATCCATCCATCCATCTACCTACCTACTATTTTGGAAAACATATGACAGTAACAAAAAGCAGCACATACAAAGAGAGTGTAAACCAGTGTTTGACTTTTACTCACAGAGTGGATCAACGGCCTTAATGGGCGTCTTGGTCATAACAAAGTCACTCCTGCCAAACTGGTTCTCAGCAGCCACCCTGAAGAGGTACTGGATTCCTTCCATCAGGTACATGGCCATCAGGCTCAGCTTCTTATTGGCTGCGGCCACAGGCACCCACTGATCTGTGGCCACGTCCTTCTTTTGGACGACATAGTGGGAGATGACGGCGCCGCCGTTGTCCTCTGGAGCCTTCCATGTCAGGTAGGCGGACTCGCTAGTTACCTCAGAAACCACCAGGTCTCTGGGAGGAGAGGGTTTGTCTGTTTGGAACACAAGTGTGTTAAAGTAGTGTGGAGGTGTGTTAATTATTCATTTGTATCAGCAGATGTTTCACTTACTCAGCACAAGCACAGCAACAGTTGCCGATTTCTTTCCAGCAGCGTTCTCCACAGTGAGTGTGTAGTTGCCAGAGTCAGCGCGGACACACTTGGGGATGAAGACTTTGCTGCCAGCAGCTGTAACAGCAACAGTGATGTGAGAAGGAACGTCTCCGTCGTTCTTCTTCCAGCTGACGGTTGGTGTCGGGACGCCCTTAATGGTGGCACTCAGGGTTATGTCAGTGCCCAGCATGGCCAGGTGGTCACGGGCCATGTTGGCATCCAGCAGGAGTTCTGGCTCCTCTGTGGAGGGAAAAAGAGCGGATATCACATATCAGATATTGGTGGATATCAGAACCAACCCTTGTCTTATCTTCCCATCGACCAGGCAACTGTTGTCTGACTGACTATTTAAAAAGTCCAAAATAGTAGCAAAATAGTAACACACATTTTTAACCAACTTCCAACCTCAAAACTGTGTCTAAACATCTGAAACCCTTACCCAGTCTGTCATGGACTTTGATGGTCTGTTTGACATAGGACGGGTCAGATCTGCCAGCAGCGTTCACCGTGAAGATCCTGAAAGAATACTCCTGTCCATCGGCCAAGCCTGTCACCACATAGTGGAGATCAGGACACTGTTCTGGGGTTTCATTGGCCTGAACCCATTCCACTGCACCAGGTTTCTGGTACTCAACAATGTAGCCAAAGATTCGTCCTTTTCCATCATGGCGGGGCATCTGCCATTTCAGGCTAACAGAGTCCTTGGTCTTATCGTAGGCCTCTGGGGTCACCGGAGGACTGGGGCGCACTGCCAGGACAAGAGAGGACAGTCAATACGTGGGCAATTCTAATTTTACATTACATTTTAAAAATAAAATGTGGACAACAACGATGTATTTTGAGTTTGTGTCACACTGACCAATGGGATCTTTGGCAAGAATGGGTTTAGAGGGGACACTGGGATCTCCAGTTCCCAGCTCATTCTCAGCCATCACTCTAAATTCATACTGGCAGCCCTCCACCAGGTCCTGGACTCGGTACTGGGTAGCTGGGTAGAGTGGGTCTCTGGTGGCTCTGGACCACCTCTTGGCTGTAGGCTCTTTCTTCTCCAGGATATAGTTGGTTATGGGCTTCCCACCATCACGGGGCCGGTTCCACAGCACCAGAGCATTGGTAGCATACACCTCCCTGACAGTTGGCATCTCAGGGGCCTCGGGGACTCCTGAAAAGGAGTGGCAAAAATAAGTTCTATTTCTAGAAAGATGTGGCCATTCTGATGGTAATGGTAGAACCTTCTTTGGGGGTCATCTAGCATGTGTTAGTTATTGAAAATGTTTGGCTCTGAATGTGACTCTGTTTCATTATTCAGTATTCAGTATGAACAGTAGCGATGACATGGTGAGAACATACTGAAGAGATCTTTGGCTCTCATCTCCTCAGACTCCAGAGGGTCGCTGATGCCATACATGTTCTCAGCAGAGATCCTCATGATGTACTCTCTGCCTTCTGTCAGCTTGGGTATCTGGGAGAAGAAACACAGACACGTAACAATCTCTAAACTTCAAACCTCTGAGAATCATAAACACGCAACCATCAAGTAGCTCTACCTTGCATGTGGTCTTGGTTGTGGCGGATGTTACTGTGGTCCAGATGTCTCTGTTGACATCTCTCTTCTCAATGATGTAGTTGGAGACATCAACGCCGCCACTGTCCAGAGGCGGCTTCCAGGAAATCACCATGTACTCCCGGTGCACCTCCTCAAACACCACTGGGCCAACGGGAGGAGTTGGACGGTCTGCAGGAATACAAGCAATTACAAAGAAGGAATAAGGAAACTTTATAGTAATCAGCCTATCATTCGGTCCAGCAGTGTCTCATTAGACCTGTCTAATATCCATCTACGCACCCACAACTGTGACGTTGCAGACCCCCTTCCTTGATCCGGTACTGTTCTCCACAACCACCACATATCTGCCACTATGCTCGCGCTTAGCCTTCATCAGGCCCAGGGACATGGTGGTCAGCGTGTTCTTGAACATGACGTGTTTGTCGGCCTTCAGCTCCTCGTCATCTCTGTACCACATGATGGATGGCGAAGGTTTGCCGGTGTAGCGGCCCTGCAGCAGACAGCTCTCACCCACACGGATGATGATCTTATCACGGAAGTCCAGCTCAATGGTTGGTGGCTCTGAAAGAGGACATATGAAGGGAAATGGTCATGGAGTGGTCTACTACTGCTCCTGGTCAGTGATTGGGTTTACAGGCTCTGTAAGCGGATCTTCAAAGATTCAACTGAAACATGTCGGTTTAGACGTGGAATCCTCACCTAGCTCGTCCTTGCAGGTGATTGGTTTGGTGCAGAATGATGGTTTGCCAGGACCGACCTCGTTGACGGCGAGGACCCTGAACTCATAGGTGTCGCCCTCCCTCAGACCATCGCAGGTGTACTTCCTCTCCATCAGCTTCTCCTTTGTCAGCCTGGTGAACTTGTCTTTCCCAATCATACGGGCCTCCAGGATGTACATGGTGATCTCTGAACCACCATCGTACTTTGGCGCCTTCCAGGTGAGGCTGATAAGATCCTTGGTGACCTTAGTGACCTCCAGATCTTCTGGGCGGTCTGGTGCACCTGAAGGAAACACAAATAATCATGTTGATGTTTTTAAAAAGAGGCCCACCTTTTGGGGTTATGTGTGTATCTCCTGTCTCTGTGTTTTTATGGGGGTGGGAGGGTTGGATTTTATGTTGTTCTGTTTTTGCTGTTTTTAGCCTCTGTGAGGCACTTTGTGTTGCTTATAAAAGGCATGAAAAGTGCCATATAAATAAATTTGATTTGATTTGATATGTTCGCCCTGAAAACGTTGTCTTCTAATTTCTACAGCAGTAATGATGATGACTCTCAGATCTGAATGTTGGTGTTTGTTTAATCGAACTCACTGATTGGTTCCTTGACGATGAGCTCGGCTGCAGTCTCCATGAAGGGTCCGAGGCCGATGGCATTCTCGGCCGCCACTCTGAAGAAGTAGGACTTTCCGAGGGTGAGGCCTTGAACCACAGCATTCTGTCTGCTGGCAGTGAAGGAGACTGAGGTCCAGGCTTTGCGCTCAGCCTCACGCTTCTCAACTACGTAGTTGCTGATGGGAGAACCACCGTCGTTCTCAGGGAAGAACCAGTTAAGTTTGCAGGAGTCACTGCTCAGATTCTCTGCGATGAATGGGATGCCTACAGGTCCGGGGACGTCTGATGCAGGACACCAAAAAAGTTAAATAACGGGAAATAACATGTGAAATGTTTTTTCACCTTATTTATGAAAACAGTTTCTCACCCAGTACTTCCACTGTGACGTTCCTGGTCTTCTCCCCTCCAAGGTTCTTGGCGGTCAATGTGTAGACGCCGAGGTGTCTCCTTGTGCAGGGTTTGATGACGAGAGAAGAGCTGATGGCTGTCGTCTCCACCTTAGCCTCAGGAGGCAGGGCTGCTCCGTCTCTGCTCCAGGTGATTTCAGGGGACGGCTGGCCCGACACATAGGCGATGATTCGGATGACACCGCCAGCGTGGACCACCATCCTCTCCTTCACAGAAGCATCCAGGTCGACCTCAGGAGCAACTGGGAGGAATAAGCTCATTATGACTGTCTGCTCAGTCTAAACGTCTTTGGATATTTATGTCTTTAAATAATAAAACAAACTCACTGGTTCTGTCGTTAACCTCGAGCACCTCTGGGACTTCGCCTGGTTCACCGTTACCGGCAGCGTTGAAGGCGATGACCCTGAACCGATACTTACCGCCGGTCTTCAGATTGGGGATCACCAACCGGGTGCCTCGGATTTCAGTCTCTTTAGCCTGAAATACACAAGCCAGGAGTTTCTAAGAATGTTCTTGAGCACCAACTCTAAAACAAAGTGAATGGATCTTAAAAAGGTTTACTCTCGGATCAGTTTGTTCTGGTACCATGCGAAATTATTTTTTTAAACTGTTTTAAATGAAATAGAAAAGTTGCTTTCCACAGATTGTGAGATTACGTCAGATGACATGTTTCCTCTCACCTTGACCCAGGCCTCGGTGCCTTCCTCCTTGAACTCTACCCAGTAGCCAATGATCTTGGAGCCACCGTCCTTCAGAGGAGGGATCCACTCCAGGTCCACGGTGGACTTTGTCCAATCAGAGATCTTTGGGGTCGGGGGAGAGGGTGGAGCTACAGGAGGAGAGCCACAGGTTTATATCTAGCCGAGTATTTAAAGAATACTGTAAATTCGAAATCCAGGCGCAACTCTTACAGATGGGGTCTCTGGCGAAAATGGGGTCTGTGGGTGGGCTGGCGAGTCCAGGCCCTGCAGCGTTGATGGCGGAGACTCTGAACATGTACTGAGACCCCTCAACGAGTCCGCTCACCACAAACGACTCGCCTAGGCCCATGGGACGGATGGGGTCTCGGCTGACACGTGCCCAACGTTTTCCAGTCGTCTCTTTACGCTCCAGCCAGTAGCCGGTAATTGGGCTGCCGCCGTCGTCCTCTGGCTCCTCCCAGTTGACGGTCATGGAGTCCATGGTGATGTTGGTGACTGTTGGCTTCTCACACTGACCGGGAGTCTCTGCAGAAGCACAGACGAGAGATGAGAGGATATTTGTCTTTTGGAAGTTTCAAATAAATTCACAGACCTGATGTCAGACCCTCTGTTAAATATTTGAATTACAGATTAAGTCTTGTTCAATATAGTTAATAAAAGTGATATCCTGATCATTTCTGACTGTTGAACTCACTGTAGAGGTGCCTGGCGACCTCAGGCTCGCTGTCCAGGGGCTCTCCGACTCCATATTTGTTCTGGGCCATGATGCGGAACACATACTCATGTCCCTCCATCAGGTTCTCCACCGTCCAGATTCGTTCTTTGGGTTCGTTGGTGACAGGAACCCAGGTCTTCCTGTTGGCCACCCGCCTCCAGATGACATAGTTTGTGACTTTGGAGCCTCCATCGTCCTTCGGTGGCAGCCAGGAGAGTGTGATCTTCTCAGGTCCAATCTCCTCAAACTTAATGGGAGCAGAGGGAGGACCAGGACGACCTGAAAGAAAAAAGTTCAGAAAGTCATCATGAATCAGACATATGGTAGACTTGTTCCAGGAGTTGTAGAGATGGAATTAGTTTTTAAGTAAATACAACTGAGTTCAACCCTAACCCTATTCCAGTGAATCCTATTAAACTTGCTGTGAGTTGTTGGATGAGTCAGTTCATACCGAGCACGTTGAGCCTCATTTCTTTGGAGGCCTTGCCGAGGCTGTTGGAGGCCACCAGCGTGTACAGGCCGGTGTCTGGGCGTTTGCCCTGCTGGATGAGCAGTGTGCAGCTGTCATCAGACACGATCTTGTTGATGTGCTCGTCGTACTGAACTTCCACCTTGTCATCTGACTTGTGGGGTGGAGCCTTGTACCAGGTGAGTGTCGGGAAAGGACACCCTCGGAGCTTGGCCACGATGCTGATGTCAGAGCCCTGCTCGACCTCCATGAACTCCGGCAGCTCGATGGACGGGGCACCTGCAGGACATCAGGAGACAAGGGACACATTAGGACTCTTACGTCTTCTCTAAACATAATCTTCTTTAAACAGAGGTGTGTTCATATTAGCTCCTTGGTCGTACAGGTCTGATCCTGGATGATGATGGGTCCGGCGGTGGATGATGGTCGGCTGGCTCCAGCCTGGTTGTAAGCCACCACCCTGAACTCGTACTCATCTCCCTCTGTCAGGTCCTCCACCTTGAAGCTGGTGGTGTCCACATCTCTCCTGTTGCACCTGGAGAAAGCAGCACAAACTGTTAACCTGCAGGAAATACTTAAACCAACAAAACCCAAGGCAAGGCCAGGAAGTCTCAAAGATCTTGACCCAACACAAAGCTTTACCTCCTCCAGGACTCTTTTTGAGTCCCACTGGCATCCCAGCAGAGCAGATCCACGCTGTAGTGCGTGACGGGGGACCCACCATCGTTCTTTGGAGCCTTCCAGGTTAAGGTTACTGTTCCCTTCCTAACGCTCTGGATCTTCAGCCTAGTCGGAGGATCGGGAGGATCTGCAGACACAACAGATGAATGTATGTTGTATGTCTGATGTATGACTTGATCATGTTCTGGTGACTGCTGATTATTAAATGGTATGATTCATTCTTGTTCAGAGTCAGAACTGGTGAATGAACAGTTTATTTCATCTTATTCATATGTTGGTGAAATCAAAGATGCATCATCAGGTTTTCAACCATCTGATGTTATTTAATTCAGCTATGACATGATCACTGCTGATGAACACATCATTTTCAATTAGCGTTTTTTTTTTATTTGTTCTGGATCCACAAACCTACAGGCTCTCATTTTACTAAGACAGGATACATGTTAACTAATAACAACATGATTAAAATGAAAATGAAATGTCTCTCGGCCACTAAACTAGATGATGAAAGAGAAACTTACGGATGGGATCTCTAGCCAAGGTCCCATCGATGGTCTCGACGAATGGTCCGAACCCAAAGCGGTTCTCAGCACGAATGCGGAATAAGTACTCCTCACCACCGATCAGGTCTGGAACCACCAGAGACTGAGCAGCACAGGCCGGGTTCACCTGAGACAGAACTGTGTGTTAGCGACAGCAAACAGATCAACTGATCCCCAACAAGGACGGTTCCAGAGCAAACCTCTCTGCATGAACGTGAGGACCAAGGGGATGGTTTTCAGAAAAACCACCAACCTAACCTCCTTTTATCATGTGTGGAGGAGAACATACAACCACCTTCATCACTGTTTGGCAGGAAACTGTTCTGGCAGGACGCATTAAACTGAACCCGTAAACAACCAGCAGCAGCCTCAGCAGGTGCAGGGCATTCCTCAGCCCCAGCCCCAACTCCTCATCGTAAGCCTTTAGGCCTCAACAACAAGGCTTAGGTCTTAAATTATTATTATTTTTTACTATTCCCTGCACTTCTGGACCTGGTTAATGAGTTTAATTCCTTCATGTTTCTAACTTAGTTAAAGTGAACAGACAGGTGTGGAGTCATACCTTGGTCCAGGCTTTTCCCGTCACGGTCTTCTTCTCAATGAAGTAGCTCTTCACTCTCTCTCCTCCGTCGCTCTCTGGAGGTTTCCAGGAGAGTCTGCAGGTTCCTCGCGTCACGTCGCTCACCTTCAGGTCTCTGGGAGGTCCAGGCAGGTCTGTGGATGCACAGGCACCTCAGTGGATTTCCTTCTTAATTTTAGCTCATGGTCATGGAGGAGGAAATGTCTGAACCAACTTACCGAGCACATTGACTCTGATTTTGAGCACTTTGTGTCCGGCGGGGCTCTCAGCATTGATGATGTACCGGCCGCTGTGGTTCACTTTGCTCTCTGGTATCACAACCACCGAGGTGGTGTTGGTGGAGTGGATCTGAGGATAACAGCAGCATGACATTTACTTAAAGGATTAAAAGTTAGTGGAGGCACGGGTCAGAGCAGAATCTTTATTATATTTAACATCTAGGTTGGAATAAATGATCTTGGGTTGTTTAGGTGAAAAGTGGATGTTTCTGACCTCTGAGTCGATCGGCAGAGTGTGCAATTCGTTCTTCTTCTCTGTCTCTGCGGTTCCGTCAAAGGTCCAGGTAACTTTAGGAACTGGTCGCCCAGTGACGGTGACAGGAATCCTTATGGCAGTTCCTGCTCTGCAGTTCAGGAGGTCATGAGCGCTCAAGTCCAGAGTCAGAGTTGGCTCGACTGGAGAACGAACACAAAAATAAATGTTTGATCTGAGCTGTAATGGACAAACATCACACTAAAGCATCAGTGCTGCGTAATGCATTACACAATAACAGATCAAGAATATTTAATCTCCTGTGGATTGCAGACATTAGCAAAAGACGTGTGAGATCATAGGAACCGGATGTGTAGTAGAAATATTGTCATAGACGTGGATATCATCAGCGGATAGAGACAGATAAATGTCATTTCTGTACAGCAACAACCTGAGTGATCACAAAGATGTGATCTAAATACGTGACTGATTCAGCTGGTATTGTCTAAAGTTCAGTGTTGTGACTTATTATTATTATTATTAGTAGTAGTAATAGTAGCAGTCTTACTCAAGATGTCTTGAACCAGGATGTCGGCCGTCTTCGCCGGCTCTGAGTTACCAGCAGCGTTTACGGCATATATCCTGAACTTGCACTTCTTGCCCTCCTTCAGCTCGGGGACGGTGATCTCAGTGGATGGGTGGAGCTTGTCGGCGGGGTTCACCCTCCTCCAATCAGGAGAGCCCTCCTCATGAACCTCGACAATGTAACCCTTGACTGGGCTGCCACCGTCTCTGTCCGGTGGGCTCCAGGAGAGGGTGATGCTGCTCTTGGTCTTGTCTTTAACCTCTGGGGATCCAGGAGGGCTGGGGGGGTCTACGACAGGAGAACAAAAAAGACGGGTAAATAGGCGGCGTATTTAAACTAGTTTCATTCCAGCAGAGACAAATCAAGGCGTTGATGATGTTGTTGTAGTTCTTGTCATATTCAGTCTGTTGACATCTGGACGTCACTATGATACACAGAAATAAATCCGTCTACATCACCTGGACCCTCCTCCAACCAATCAGAGACATTTCAACTAATCACATGATGTGTATTACTGCTGTTACTTCTCTGCCCATTACCATACTAAGCCCCACCCACACGATCTGACTGGCCCATCAAATCTTTGCTGGAGCAGAATCAGTTTCCAGCAGAGAGACTCCAGATTAACTTTAGGGTCTGGTCTGGCTTAACATCACTAGTTGAAGTTGTACAAACAATAAATATCCCCAGACTTGCTGCTGATTCTAGAATGAATGCAGTAAGACACTAGTAACATGGCTGATTGATCGTCAGGAGGAGCACTCACTGCATGGATCCATAGCAAAGCGGCACTCGCTGGCCTCGCTGGGCGGTCCGACGCCAGCAGCGTTGCAGGCTGCGATCCTGAACTGGTACTCGCTGCCTTCAATGAGCCTCAGCACGGTGTACTGCAGACCCTTCACCGACGGTCTGGTGACTGGAGCTCTGTTGACACGCCCCCAGTACACCGCCCCACGCTCCCTCTTCTCCAGCCAGTAGCCCTGGATGGTGGAGCCACCGTTGTCCAGAGGGGGATCCCAGGTCAGGGTCATGGTGGTGGCCGTGGTGGCAATTATCTTGGGGTTACGTGGAGGTCCTGGCAGGCCGAATGGATCCCTCAGCTGGACCTTCTCGGAGTCACAGCCGTCGCTGACACCATACTTGTTTTCAGCTTTGATCCTGAACTGATAGGAACCGTTCAAGTCCAGTTTGTAGACCTGAAGAAGAAAAGACGCAAGTTCACAGCATTAAAAGTTTAATGATCCAGTGTTTCCACACTGCTTTTCTACATTTTGGTTCCCAGAGCACTTTACAGTCCCGATGACACATCTGGACCAGAACCAAGCCCTGAGAGCAGCGGACGGTCCAGAGTTGTGATTCAGATTTATCCTTATTTAAAAATCTAATACAGATTCATAAAATTCTAAAAGTCTGGGACAGAGAAGAGCTGAATGAATATAAAGACACATGAAAAATGGAAAACTAGAAGGGAGAAGACAAAGGAGACGTCACAACCCTCTGGAAGCAAAGAAGCAAAATAGTTTCCAAACTTAAGTAAACTGCAAATTAACTTGAAAGAATCATTGTTTCTGTGTTTGATTTTATACTCAGATGAAAACTTTAAAAACCAGACGAATTCAATCTTGATTCACATTCATGAACAATGTAATTTCTTATTTTTCCTTTAGTCTGAGTTATGATGCTACTGGACACATAATAAATAATCAATCTAAACATTAACAAAGGCTTTTTTAATTCAACCACCACTGACCCCGTATCTCCTGTCAATGAGGTTGATGGTGAGGACGTCAAAGTCGGACTTCTTCTTGCTGGCGTCTCTGCGCGCCACAATGTAGTTGGTGATCTCACTGCCACCGTTGTCCTCGGGGGCGTCCCAGGTCAGGTAGCATGAGTCAGCCTTGATATCTGAGACCACGATGTTCCTCGGAGGAAGGGGACGGTCTGAAGGGAGGCATTGGGGTTAATGTTAAAGCGTTGGATGTTTTGTCTTCATTAGCCATCAAACAGGAAGTAAAGGTTTAGACTCTTACCCAGGATCTCGACTGAAATGACGTGCTGAGCTTTGCCGTAGCAGTTTTCGGCCACCAGCTTGTAGTTGCCCTTGTCCTGTCTGATGGTCTCTGGGATTGCGATCTTCGTCTTCAGGGTCGTGCGGTTCACCTGCAGAGAAAAAGTTTAGTTTGTGATCAACGAGCAGCAAAGAAGTGATGTTTGTCCTGTGGGGGTGTTCAAGGAAAGAGGCCAGGAAAGTTTAAAAACTACATAAAAACTGGAACTAAGGAACAGGTTAGGTTTTTAAAGTTCTTACTTCAGTCCTTGACTTAAACACTTTCTTTCAATTCATGTATCCCTCCATGACAATCATGTCCCAGTTCTTCATCAAGGTTACATGACCACATCAGGTCTCACCTCCTCTGTCTCCATCGTCATCTTCTCCTCGTCTGGCGCCTCGATCACCACGTCATCCTTCATCCACTGCAGCGTGGGCAGAGGAAGTCCTCTGACCTCGGCGGGGATGTCGATGGCGGCTCCTTTCCTCACGATGATGGCGTTGCTCTTGAAGAACTTTAGGATGGTGATAACTGGAGCGACTGTGGACACAAGCATTTATCAGTTAGCCACTCATCATTCCGAAATAATGTCTGACCAGGGAAATGCAAACATACTTTCATCGTCCTGGATCTTGGCCGTGATCGGTTTGGATGGATCTCCATCGCCGACGTCGTTGGTGGCTTTGACTCGGAACTGGTACTCCTGGTTCTCTGACAGGTTTTCAACAGTTCCGCAGCACTCAGTGAAGATCTTACGGTTGGCCACTTCAAACTCAGTGCCGTCAGACCTCATCTTCTCCACATAGTAGCCTCTGATGGGGCTGCCGCCGTCTGTGCGAGGTGGCTCCCAGGCCAAGGTGATGCTGTTCTTACTTCTGTCTGTGTAGTGGAGTTTCTCTGGGGCAGATGGAGTACCTGGAAGACGGTGGAGGAGTTTAGACACTGGACAACCATTTCACCAGGCAAAGACATCCTCCTGGTAGCGGTTTACCTTTAGGATCCTCAGCCAAGATGGGTCCGAGGTCAGCTGGAGCTCCGTCACCATACTTGTTTCTGGCGATGACCCTGAAGTCGTACTCCTCGCCACTCAGAAGGCCTTGGACATCACATTTGCAGGACGCCGTCTCAATGGGCTGGCGGAAGAGCTTCATTTTAGCATCCTTCCTCAGGACCTCGTAGCCGAGGATGTCGCTGCCACCGTTGTCCAAGGGGTCGGACCAGGATAGGACGATGTTCTTCTTAGTCACAGTGACCGTCTTCAAGTCGACCACAGGTCCAGGGACGTCTGCATGGACACAGATTGGTCAAAATAAGAGCTGATTAAAGACAAGCTGTGACAGAATGATTTCATCATCATGTAACTGCAAACTCTGCACTTGACCAAGTGACCAACAGAGGGTGGCAAATGTTTAAAATCAACAATATTATTTCCTAACAATGACAATAAGAACAAGTTATTCAATCATTATAATCACGCAAACAATGTTCCTTCCATGCTACTTAAAACTCTTCTGAACATCACAACATGTCCTGTCCCATAAAGGACGGAGCTCAGGGGACGTATTCATTTCACACTGACCCATCACGTCCACTCTTGTCTCGGCTGTCTTGGTTCCGCTGCTGTTGGTGCCAGTGATCTGGTACTTTCCGTGGTCGGCCCTCACGGCCACCTTAATGAACAGAGTGCTGTTCTTCCCCTCCGTCTCCACAATCATCCTCTCTTTGTCGATTTCGGCTTCGTCTTTGGCCCATTTGACCTCCGGCTGGGGTCGGCCTGTCACCACGGCAGGAAGCCTCAGAGACTCGCCGGCCTTGATCATGACACCGTTCTTCACCGAGTCATCAAAGTCCACAGCAGGAGATTCTGGAGGACACAGTCAGTCAGTCAGAACCAGCAGAAGACGTAGAAGAAGAAGAAAAGCAAGAACAGGAAGAAGAGGATGGAGCTGCAGAGTTGAGTTTAGTTTTTGTGTCTGTACCTTGAGGCTCTTTAACGGTGACAGGTTCGGTGACACCGGGGGCTCCGGGACCAGCATCATTTACAGCGACGACCCGGATGTAGTAGTCAGCTCCCTCGGTGAGACCAGTCACGGTGTACGTCAGCTCTTTACACCTAAACTCAGTGCTGCGGGTCCATTCCTTCTCTCCAGCCAGAACCTGTGAGCATGAAGCCAAAGTCCAACACTGTCCACACCATGTCTGAGAAAGTCCCAGAGAGACAGAGATACTGTACCTTCTCCACATGGTATCCCAGGATGTCTCCTCCTCCGTTGTACAGGGGGGGCTTCCAGGCCACAATGACAGAGTCCTTTCCAGTGTCCACGATCCATGGAGTGGGGGGGCCAGGAGGTACTGTGGTGTGGTGAGAGAGGTGGTGGGGGGTTATATTATATTGTTTGTTGTATGTTGCTTTAATGATTTTAGCAGCTTCTAATCGAACTGAAACTAATAATTTAACTAAAGCTTAAATGAGTGATGAGGTTCCCTCAAGCTCCATCATCAGCTCCTTTCTAAACAAAGACGTTTTGGATTTCTTGAAGATGTTTCATATAATATGTTTGAAGATGAAATCTATAAATGAAGGTTTAAACTTTTATAATACAGTTGATCACAAAGTGTCTGTGACAGTCCTCCAAGTCCTGCTTTATCCGACTCAAACTCATCTGGACTTTTCAGGAGCATCTGTGGGTGGAGTCCACCTGATGGTCACATGACTAGAGATTCTAGAAATTCTCATGTGGACCTGGAGGAACCTGTTCTGATTCATCCATTAAAGATATGGACTTCTACAAACACAACAAGTCCAGTTTTTTTCCACAGACATGTGGATGAAAACTTACAGATGGCGTCCATGGTGATGATGCGGTCGGTGGGCTCGCTGAAGGGCCCGGGGCCGGCCAGGTTCTCTGCACACACTCTGAAGATGTAGGTGAGTCCCTCCATGAGACCTGTGACCTTCACATCCAGAGAGTTGAGCAGGGCTCGATTGACTCTGGTCCAGTGTTTGCTGTTCACCTCCTTCCTCTCGATCCAGTAACCCAGGATGGGGCTGCCATTGTCCTTCGGCTCGTGCCAGGAGATGTGGACGGTGCTCGCCGTCACCTCGTGGACTCTGGGGGTGTTGGGAGCGTCAGGAGGATCTAAGGGGAAGGGGAGGTGAGTGACAGTGTCATTCACAATATAAGCACCAGGAGGTGCCAACGATTAAAATTCTTCATGTCATGCATAGATAATCCTTTATCTCACATTTAAAAGATTTTTTATTTCATTCATTCATACATTTTTTGTAACCGCTTGTCCTGCGAAGGTTCATGGGACCCAGCTACATTTTTTATTTATTCTTATTTATTCCTGTATTAATACATTTATTATGAGTTTTTTAGTTTTTGTAACATTGATTTATAATTCTATGTAAAAATGGCCTCAGGTATCAATAACAAACTATGATATTAGCAAAAGTCTGGGTTGTTTCATTTGAACAGAAGCCTATAATAATGAATGAAACATGACCTAAAACCTTTTTGACATCAGTTTATTATCTTACACATAACAGTGTGTGATATATAATTAATTCAAAATCAATTAACAAGATGCTAATTTTAATGGAATCTGTAAATAAAAGGAATGCACCTGATTTGCAGACATGCTTTAAATATTTTTGTTTGTACTTACTGAACTGGTTCTTGGCCAGGAGTGGCTCAGAGATGCACGCTGGGCCACAGCCATACTTGTTCTCAGCAGTGACTTTGAAGATGTACTCTTTCCCTTCAATGAGCTTGGTGACGGGGAAGCTGGTGCCCTTCAGGGTGGAGGTGATGGTGATCCAGCCAATCTCGTCATTCTTGTTGTCCTTCTTCTCCAAGATGTAGTTCAGGATCTCACTGCCACCGTCGTCCTCAGGAGGCTCCCAGTTACAGATGACCGAGGTGTTCCTGATCTCATCGAAGGTGAAGTTGATCGGAGGCCCGGGTTTGTCTGAAAGAGTCGGAGTCAGGTCAGTGTTTCATCTCAGGGGGATAACAGATTAGTGTCTCGGTACTGTCATACCCAGGACGTTGACATTGCAGCAGGCAGTGGCGACGCCGTGAGTGTTCTCCACCATGATGGTGAAGTTGCCATGGTCAGCTCTGACGGCGTCACGCACCATCAGAGCAGACTGGCCCCTCTTAGTCTGGTCCAGACCCAGACGCTCTCGCATGGGAGTCACAAACTCCTCCTCTGGTTCTGGAACCTGCAGGAAACAAAGTCAGAATTAATAGCATCAAACACGTTGAAAGATTCAGGCCTGTGTGACGTCTCTGAGAGGACACAAACCTTGGCCTTGGTCTTCTTCTTGTGGACCACGGGTACGATCTTCTTGGTTGGTTCTTTGGTGACATCCTCGTCGTTCCTCAGCCAGGTGACTTTAGGATACGGGGAACCGGAGATGAAGGCGTCGATGCGGATCTCCTCTCCCTTCTTCACACACACGCCGGACTGCACGCGAGCATGCAGGGTGACCTTTGGCTTTTCTGAAAACAGAAGAAGAAATCTGAAATTTAAGCCAAGAACATTTTTATTCTTGTGAATTTAAACATTTAAAGTTTCACATACCGACGGGGTCTGCAGCTTTCATGGGCTGGCTGCTGCGTGACGGCTCACTGACTCCAGCAGCATTCTCAGCTCGGACCCTGAACTGGTACTCCATGTCCTCCTTCAGGCCCGTGACCACGAAGGAGAAACCAGGGACCAGGCTAGGGGTGACGCGCTCATAGCGGTCGCCGTCCTTCTCGATCTTCTCCACAATGTAGCCTTGAATGGGACAGCCGCCATCGTAGTCTGGAGCCTTCCAGGTGACCGTGATGGACTTTGATGTTGGGTCCTGAGCCTCCACCTGGATGGGCGGGTCTGGTTTCTCTGTGCAAGCAACAGCAGACAGGGCCCCCATGTTTAATCAACCAAGCCAGAATCAAAATCCTACGTAAAATATTAAGGAAATGGTTTCATTGCCCCCATAAAGTGACGGTTGCCAGGACATTAGAAAGTAAAATACAAATAGAATGAAATGAAAAAAAATAATGCTGAAGTTATAAATAAAATACATTACCCTAAAACAGTTTTAGATTGTAATCATTATTTAATAAAATGCATTATTTAATAACTTTTCCTTTTCGTCTTTAAACTGAACTTACGTTTGACTTCCTCCGTGATGACCGTGTTGCGAAGCTCCAGGTATTCTCCTGCTCCAACCTTATTGACGGCCTTCACCCTGAAGTGGTACTCGCAGTTGACGTAGAGGTCTTTGACAGTGCAGCTCAGCACGTTCTCCCCCGACATGACGGGCACGTAGGTCTTCTTGGACACCTCACGGCGCTCCAGGGTATAGCTGACAATTGGAGTGCCGCCATCATCTTCTGGAGCTTCCCAGCTGATCTTACAAGAGTTCTTGGTGACATCACTGGAGGTTATGTCTTTACACTGACCAGGGAGGCCTGCAGGGTTCAGGAAGATAGTCAGTTGTGTAAGAGGATGGCTCTACTTATGTAAAAACCACCAGAAAGAGTGCTACCAGTGAGGCAGGCTCTGAGAACTTCTCTAAAGCTAATTGGAAAGTTTCCCAGTCTCTGGTCAACCATCTTACCAATGACTTTGACGTTGACTGTCCCGGTGGCGGTTCCCAGACTGTTCTCCAGGGTGATAGTGTAGGCTCCAGCATCGGCCCGTGTGCATTTGAGCAGCTCCAGGTGAGCGCTGTTCATCTCCACCGTCATGGAGAGCCGGTCCTCGGCCTTACACTCCACCGTGTCCTTCTGCCAAACCATCTTGGGTGTTGGGATTGCTCTATATGGGATGTTCAGGTGCAGCTTCTCACCCTCAACCACGATTACATCCTGTGCCTCCAAATCCATGGTTGGAGCGCCTTGGGACCAAAAGACAGAATCATGATTTAGTGTTTTTATCCCACTTCTCCTCTAAATTCTCTGCACTTCATTTCTGTCATTGCTTACAGTCTGGATCCTTGGTGGCAACCTTGTCAGACATTTCAGAGGGATCGCTGACGCCCACAGAGTTGATGGCACGAACCCTGATGACATACTTCTTCTCTGGTTTGATTCCATCGTCAATTCTGAACTGCAGCTCTTTGATGGGTCTATTGTTGACCCTGAGCCACTTCAGCTCTGGACGAGCCTCCGCCACCTCAACGTGGTAGCCGGTGATGGGGCAGCCGCCGTCCTTGGCTGGAGGCTTCCAGGTGACGTTGATGTGCTCCCTGCTGGCGTCGGGGATGGCCACCTCCAGAGGAGGAGATGGAGCACCTGGAAAGAGAAAGAGGTCACAGGAAACGCCCCAGAATTAATAACTGGACAAGAAAAGGAGCATCGATGTTTGTAGTGCAAACGTGACCTTGTCTCTTACTTGTTGCATCCTCGATGGTGAGGAACACCGTGGGTTCACTTGGATCTCCAACCCCAGCCTCATTCTCTGCTCTGACTTGGAACTGAACCTCTGAACCTTCGTCCACATCCGTTACCTTGAACTGAGTCTGTTTGTCCGGAGTCTTGCAGCATTTCAGCCAACGAGTTCCCATCTTCTCTTTCTTCTCAATCACGTACCTGGGAAGCACATGGTGTGTGTTGTGATGAATACGTTAAGCAGTAGAACTCCAAGCACAGTTATCTTTCCATCCCACATTCTTTGTAACGGCGTCTGGAAAGAAAACTAGTGCCTAAATATCACTAAAAAACCTATTGTCATCTCTGCTGACATTTCTTCTGCTTACTTGGTTATGGGTCTTCCACCATTGCTATTTGGAGGTTCCCATTTCAGGTCTACATGCCTCTTAGTGACCTCCACCACCGTCAGGGCATAAGGAGGACCAGGAGTTGCTGGAGAAAACACAAACGTGTTTAATAATCCTACTTTCCGAGTGGAGGGAAATCTTTGAAATTACTCTGAAACTTACTGAACGTGTCCTTGGCGAGCACGGCGTCCTCCAGCTCACAGAATTCACCCATCCCGACGGCGTTCTCAGCAGCGACTCGGAACACGTACAGCGACCCTTCGTTGAGAGGAGTCACGGTGTACTTCAGCTCTTTGATGGTGGTGTCCACGGTCTGCCATGCCTTCCGCCTCACGTCCCTCTTTTCCACCACATAGTTGGTGATGGGGGAGCCTCCATCGCTGCTGGGAGCCTGCCACTTCAGGTCAGCGCTAATCTTGGTAATGTTGGTCACCTCCAGCCACTGAGGAGCCGATGGAGGGTCTGTTGATTTGAGAACAAAGATGATTTTTTTTTAGTTTAAAGCACGGACACAGCAGCCTCCACCCCGACCACCCCTGAGCTGAACTTACAAAGCCTCTCCTTGCAGACCACGGGATCACTGGGCTCGCTGGGTTCACTTTCGCCAGCCTTGTTGACGGCCTTGACCCTGAACGAGTACTCCTGCTTCTCCATCAGACCCTGCAACTGATGCTCGGTCTGAGGAACGTCCTCGGCAATCCGGATCCATTCCTCGCTTCCAGTCTTCTGGAACTCAATGATATAGCCTTCGATCTTTGCCCCGCCATCATGCTCCGGACGGGTCCAAGCCAACAAAGCTGTAGTCTTGCCAACCTCCCTGATGACGGGTTTACCAGGAGCCCATGGAGGATCTGAGCAAAAGTGTAAGAGTGAACTGCAGCCCCTGATACAAGAACACTTGACTAAAAGTACTGACTGAAAGCTACATACCAATGGGATCTTTAATGAGGACGGGATCGGTCTCTGCACTTGGTTTTCCAGGTCCAGCCAGATTCTCAGCCAGAACACGGAAACGGTACTTTTTCTTGGTGGGGAGTCCCTTTACCCTGTGGTCACAGATACATGTCAGAAATATTCTCAACATATCAAATGAAACAACACAGCTATTGAAACTGCAATATATTACCTGAAGGTTGTGTCCTTGATGGGCAGTTTGTTGCATCTGATCCACTTGTCACTCTCTGGATCAAATTTCTCAATCCAGTATCCGGTAATGGGACTGCCACCGTCCTCATCTGGCTCGAACCAGGTCAGAGTCACGGCATCCTTGGCGATGTCGGAGGGAGTGACTCTGGTTGGAGGACCAGGAGGATCTGAAGCAAAACAACATGATTCATCATTGGATATTCATACTTCTTCCCCTTTAGCTGCAGATTAATGCTTAACAACTTACCAAAGGAGTATTTTGCAACAATGGGGGTGTGCTCTGCAGGTTCACCAATGCCATACTGGTTCTCAGCACTGATCCTGAAGACGTACTCCTTCAGAGGTGTGAGCTTGCAGGCCTTGAAGGTGGTGTGTTTCACTGTGGCTGACAGCTTGACCCACTCCTCTTTGTCCATTTGACGATTCTCAACAATATAGTTGGTGATGGGTGAACCACCGTCATCCCTGGGAGGGTTCCAGGCCAGGAAGCAGGATTCATTTGTGATCTCGGAAATATCAAAGGCAGCTGGAGGGCCAGGCTTATCTGAAGAGGAAGGAACAGAACATGAAAATAACCTGGATGGAAGGTCTTACTGGTTGAGCTTCATAAGCTGGACCAGAAATCAGTCTCTGTACCGAGGATGTTGACGTCAATAGTGGCCGTGGCTCGTCCACATGTGTTGACCGCCTCGATGATGTAGGTGGCCGTGTCGCCTCTGGTGGTATTGCCGATGGAAAGCTTGGAGTGTCCTGGCTCGGTGTCGATGCTGATGCGATCGTCGGCCTTCAGGACCAGATCAGCCTTGGTCCACTTCACCCTGGGATCGGGTTTTCCTTTGACGTCGGCCGGAAGCTCAATCTTGGTGCCGGCTCTGGCAGTCAGACCAGCGAGCAGCTTCACATCCAGCTGGATCTCTGGAGGTTCTGTTGGTTTTGTTCAAGAAAGTTACCACAAACTCTCTACACCCATTATACCCCCCACCCCCACCCTCCCCCCTGCCGTAACACCATGACAGCAAGATGCTGATCCTACCAACACAACACAAACCTCTAGCATCCACGGCCTGGATCTCATCAGTGGCTCTGCAGGGTCGGCTGGCTCCCAACTTGTTGAATGCTCTGACTCTGTAGGCGTACCACTGACCCTCGATCAGGCCGGTCACATGGAATCTGAAACCACAAGAAAATAAATGATTTCAAAATATCCCAAAACACAGCACAAAACAAACAAACAAAAAAAAATCAGATTTAGTCTTACTTCAGTTCAGGGATGGGATCACCGCAGGGTTCCCATTTATCTGTACCACGCTGACACTTGTCCACCACATAGCCTTTGATGGGCGCACCGCCGTCATATTTTGGAGGCTCCCAGGAAAGGAAGATGCTCTTGGCGCTCTTATCGCGCCACTTAAGGTTCTCGGGAGGATCGGGTACAGCTGCAGAAAAGATCATATAAATGAGGTTCTTTATCAAATGTTCAGCCTTGTTTGAAGTTCCTCTTCCCAGAGCTTTTTCATTTCAGACTCACTGGCTGGAGAGGAGACGCTGACGGGCTCGTCGATGTACGCCGGCTCTCCTGGTCCACACTTGTTGCAGGCAATGACACTGAACAGATACTCCTTCCCTTCAATCACATCTGTTACTGTGTGCTCCAGATCCAGAACACCAGTAGCCACCTGGAAAAATGAAACCATCCTTTCATGATGAAATTTAAGAAGTCCACAGCCTGTCCTTGGGAGCTTATTGGTGATCATCACAGTTGTCTCTGCTGGTCAATACTCGTGACAAGTTAGTCTGTTTTTGTGCCCTGAGATGAGCTATCCTGTGACTTTATAAATAAAAGTGAACTGAAGTGAGTACCTTGGCCCAGGTTTTGCGAGACACCTCTCTCTTTTCGATCTGGTAGTGAGTGACTGGACTTCCTCCGTCGTGCTCTGGAGCCTCCCACATCAGGTGGACGTGATGTCGGGTCACCTCGGCCACCTTGAAGTCCTTAGGAGCGCTTGGGCATGCTGGGAAAATAAAAACACCACATCGCTAATTATTATTCTTTATAAAACATGAAGATGTGCTGAGAAGCAATATCTGGTATCTACTGAGGGTGATGCTTGGATGGTGGTTTTACCCAGCATGCATTGGGTCTGCCATGATGGCTGACTTTGAAATGGTTACCGATAACGTTGACTTCGATCTCTCCAGAGACAGATGTCACGTCGTTCTCCAACTGCAGGGTGTAGGTGCCTTTGTCTGGACGGACGCTCGGCGACACCGTCAGCTCGGTGTACGTGGGTTTGGTTACCATGGAGACACGCTCATCCTCCGTGGTCAGCTCCTTCTCCCCGAATGTCCACTTGGCCACAGGGGTCGGGTACCCGGTGATGGGGACTTTGATGGTGAGAGGCTGAGGGACAATGACCTCCAGGCCGTTCCTGAATCCACTCAGGTCAAAGGTCGGACCGACTGCGAAGTTAAATATGACACCGGTGTCAGGTAGGAGTGTAGATCATAAACCAAACCACTGATTATCCTGTCAACAAAAGCTGCAGTAGTACAACACCAGATTGTTTTTAAAGGCTTCAAATATTGTAGATTTTATGTTTTGTGTATAAAATAAAAGTTTAGACAGTTGGACAATAGCGTCCCAGAACGTTCCAGAATTTTAAAGGACTGTAATCAAGTCAGATGTTCATGGAGTGACATGAGGGATCCCCGGCTCAGGGTTTTTATCCTGGGACTGGATCCTAATAAACAGGTTTCTTCTAAGGTACATGATGATGGTTTACATTGATGTCATTTATTATTAAACCATTAATATTTAAATGTAAACAGGAACATTTTGATAAAATATGACGCCCCTTCATCCACTGTATGTGGAAGTTACTATAAAATATAACATAACCTAATAGAGTTCTCAGAAGAGCACAAATAAAATTCTTGTAAACTCTTGATTTGATGTGATGCCTTAAACTCTGTTGAGTAATAATACGGTAAATGTTTTAAAGGTTTTCATACAGTTCTTTTCTACCTATTGGTCCTCAAAGCGCTTTCTACCCACATACCCTCTGGTTTGTGGACTGAGCCACAGCCACCCGAATATAATACAATGATGTTACTGAATATGGGGACGGACGATATATGTCGTGTATGTTGTGATAAGTAATGAACATTCGGGTGTTGGTCTCGTACCGTGGGGGTCGTCCGCGAGCAGAGGTCCGAGCTGCTCGGCTGGATCTGAGATGCCGGCAGCATTCTCAGCACAAACTCTGTAGAGGTACTTCTGACCGGGTTTCAAACCAGACACCTGAAGGGACATTAAGAGTTAAGGGTAAGTCCACTGAATGATGTGTAGGAGATGAAACTGACGAGAGGGTAAGGTCATGGTGGGAGTTCTGTACCCGGTAGGAGAGGTCAGGACACAGTCTGGCGTTGCAGCGCAGCCACTTGTCGGAGCCTTCGTCACATTTCTCGATGATGTAGCCGGTGATCATGCTGCCACCGTTGCTAGTGGGCGTCTCCCAGGTCAGCGTCACGGCCGTCTTGATTTGGTCGCTGTAGTTTAGGTTTAGCGGTGGACTCGGCCTCTCTGAAGCCACAGTAAAATGAAATGAGATCATTGTTTGACTTTACAGGAGCAGGGAAACATCTCAGCTGCTGGTTTTCACTCACCGATGGGATCCATGATCTTGACAGGGTTAGTGGCAGCGCTGGGCCTGCCGATGCCGGCCTTGTTCTCTGCCCGGACCCTGAAGATGTACTCCTTGTTCTCCACCACATCATTCAAGGAAGCGGAGCGGTCAGTGGCGCCGCACACCATAGCCGCCTCCCACTTCACGGACGTCCTGTCGCGGAGCTCAATCACGTAGGCGGTGATCTCAGAGCCGCCATCGAACTTGGGAGGCTCCCAAGTGACGGTGGCGCCAAACTTGTTCACCGTAGCTACAGCGACATTCTCTGGAGCGTCTGGAACATCTGAGGGTACAAAACACAGCAAGGATTTAATTTGGATTTAAGTAAGACCAAAAAAAATGACACAAACAAATCCAAGCTTCTGTTAGCGATGCTGATGGAAACAGTCCCCCACTGATCACGTGTTATGTTTTGGTCTCGCCCTAACTTGGTGACTTTTTGGGAGAGTATCTTTGACTCCCATGGGCAGAGCTTATGCCCCCCATGTCTCTCCGGTGTTTCTTAATTTGAGTGTTGTTTGTCCTGTGTCTGTGTTCGGCTCTGACCTGAAAGGGCTTTGTTCACAGGGTTTGAAGGAGGATAACTGACATGCAGCTGTTTAACTGTTTGATGAGAACTATCAGCTACCGCTGCTTGTCTGTGCAGAAGAGATGACATGTGGATTAAGAGTGCTCACCAAACTTGTTCTTGGCCTGAACAGCGTCCTCAGTGGCAACGATGGGTCCGCTGCCGACTCTGTTCCGGGCACAAACTCTGAACAGGTACATGGATTCCTTTTGAAGGCCGCTGACACAGTACTCTGGAGTATCTGCTCGGTCTGTGGCCAGAGTCCAGGTCTTACGCTTCACATCACGTCTTTCCACCACATAGGCGACAATCTTGCTGCCACCGTCACTCTCGGGCTCCTCCCAGGCCAGACTGACCTCCCCATCAGCTGTATCGACCACTCTCAGGTTCTTCACGGGTCCAGGAACGTCTGAAAATCACAAATGCCATGAAACACTTCTAACTTCCACGCCTCATTCACAGAAGCCGTGATCTTATCTGATCACCAGACTCACCGATCACGTCCAGGTTGATGAACGCTTCGCCCTCGCCATGCTTGTTCTTGATGACCACCTTGTACCGGCCACGGTCCTCCTTGGTCGGGCTCTTCAGGCGGTACTCGGTCTTGTCGGTGGAGGTGTCGATGTTCTGGACGGGCAAAATGGCGCCCTCGAAGAACCATTCAGCGTCGGCGCGGGGGTAAGCATCGTAGGGCACGCTCATGACGAAAGGTTTCCCAGCATCTGTTACCAGATTCTGGTCGGTGGTTTTGATTTTTGGTACCGCTGCAGGTGGTAAAACAGTTCCTTTAGTTTTTGATTTTATTCAGACACAATAGCTCTGTCAATGAATTTCTGGACAGCAGGACTCACCTGCCAGCTCCAGCTTGGCTCGGGCATCTTTGTCTTTGGCCACGATCCTGTACTCTCCCTGGTCTCTGGGTCTGATCTCACAGACCTGCAGCCTGTGGACTTTACCCTCGCTGATCATCTGGTATTTGTCGCCCTGGACAATGATCATGTTGTTCCTCATCCACTTCACCTCCACTCGGTCCTTGTTGAGCTCCACCTCAAACACGATGTCTGAGCCTGGAGGTTTGAAGGCGTCCTGAGGAGGTCTGATGATCTCCACTGGGGTCTCTGCAGGACAGGAAGAAACACCCCACATATAGATTCACATGTGGCATATTTATTTAGGTCCTATATTTAAAAGAGAAGAAATGAAATGACCTTCAACAAAGAGTCTGGCTCTGGTTCTCCTCTCATCCACACCACAGGCGTATTCACATTCATCATCAGGTCTGCACACCTTGATGATCAGTCTGCACGTCTTGCCTTCTTTTTCCATGTGATATCTACAGAAACAACATCATCAAAGTGAATCAGAGAAGGTCACGTAGCATTTACATCTGGCTTCCAATCCTTCATGTCTGTTTGATTCATAATTATCTGTTTATTTCTCATTCGTTTTTATCCTTGCCTAAAATGTGATTCATAGTTGATGTAGAATCACGCGGATAGACTCTAAAGGACCACAGAAGATAATAAAAACTATACCAGTTAAATCTGTTATCAGTTGGTTTTGGATTTTATGAAATACGCAAGAAAAAATTCTAACATGATGACTGTGACATTCAAAGTTAGCTGAGGCTAGCTGGTTAGCTCCAGCTATGAGCATGCATGCATGGTATCTAGTTTCTAATGACACTCAGCATGGCTTGCTGCTGTGTTGTATAAATGTTAACGTGCCGTACCTCGGTCCTTCTCTAATCTCTCGTCCGTTTCTGTACCACTTGACAGTAGCTTTCTCCTTGCTCAGCTTGCAGGTGAACTCTGCATCTTCAAACTCGGTGATGGTCTGGTCTTTGAGCTGGGCCGCGAAGTCGGTCGGCGCCTCGCTGATGATCAGCTCGGCCGCACACTTGTCGTCTCCGACCATGGCGGTGTACTCGCCCTCGTCCTCCATGGTGCAGTCCTTGATGGTCAGGGTGTGTTTGAGGCCGTCAGCTCTGTAGACGATGCGTTTGCTGAGCGTCACCTCTGCGCCGGCCTTCATCCACCTCACCGTCACCTCCGGCCGGTTCACCTTACAAACAAAGCCGATAGTCTTCTTCTCCTGAGTCTCAATGTCCTCGATGGGCTCCAGGAACTTCAACTTCTCCTCTGTGGAGCGAACATTAGAGGAGAAAGGAATTTAACAGGAAGCTACTTTTTTCGGAGCTCAGGTCAATAAAACATGACGTTTTAGTTCAGTTGACCAGACTAACCCTAACCATAAAAACGTGTCACAGCATTAGAATTGATTTGTTTCCTGCTTATATTGATCATCTATTGTTAGACGATCGTCCTTGTCTTTGTCTTTTCCCACCTGTGTGATTTGTTCTCACCTGTGCTCTGATGATCCTCTCCTCATTAGTTTCACCTGTCCCTCATTATTATCTATTATCGTCGTTCCCTTTGTTCTCCTTTTCTTAGAACTTTATTGTGGTTTTATTTGACTAGAATCTGGTTGGACTATTTATATATCCCTGTCTTTGTCATTTACCTGCGACTCTGGCGCTGGCGGTGCTCTTGGCCTGCTCTCCTCTCTGATTGGCCAGGGTGATGCTGTAGTTGGCCTCGTCTCCTTTCTGGGCGTCTTTGATCCTCAGGGAGAAGACGTTGTCTCTCTGAGTCATCATGTATTTACTGCTCTCAAATATGGTTTCCTCATTCTTCAGCCACTTGGCCTTAGCTCCCTCTGTGTTTGTCTCACAATTGAACACAATCTCACTTCCTTCTTTCACCTCCGTGTCTCTAATCGGTGTGATGATCCTCAGTTTTTCTGGAATAAAACACAAAGCCATTAACACCCTCTGTGGCTGTGAAGTAACCACAATAAGACGTGAAGAAGAAGAGGAGTTGCTTACCTATCACATACAGATCAGCCGAGGCTTTGACGCTGCCGATGTGGGCAACGTAGCCTCCCTCATCCTTCAGCTCACAGCTTTTCACAATAAGAGCTCGTCTCTTTCCTTCACTGATGATGGTGTACTTGTCTCCGGCTTCGACCTCCTTGTCCCCTCTGAACCATTTCACCTCGTAGGTGTCTTTGGACACAGAGCAGGCAAACTCTGCCTTCTCACCCTCCACCACCTCCTGGTTCTGAGGACGGGCGATGAACTCTGCCGCCAGCTCTGGAAAGAAGAAGAAGGAGAGCTGATAGCTGAAGGTGGTTCGTGGTTCTACCAGTAGCTGGTTAGCTTAGGCTAGCTTAGCATAAAGACTGGAAACAAGGGAAAACAAGTAGCCCTAGACCTATGAATTAAACACAAAGAGATGGATGTGTAGACCTGGTAGCTCCCTGGTCTTTGGTGGAACATACCCAGTGGTGGTGTTATAATCATTTTGTTTTTACCGTTGAGTTTGAGAGTGGCAGACGTCCTGACGGTGGGACTCAGCCTGCAGTTGTACTCTCCAGCGTCCTCCATCCTCAGGTCCTGGATGATCAGGATCCTCTTGCGTCCGTCCATGATCTGGTCGTAGCGTCCGCCCTCAGGCAGCTCCTCGTCTCCTCTGTACCAGGTAACCTCAGCACTGGGTTTGGACACCTCGCAGATCATCTTCACGCTGTCTGTCTCTGTCCCCTCCACGTTTGACAGGTTCTTGGTGAAGCTGGGTGCCTCCTCTGAGGAAACATGAGGCAACAGCAGGAGGTCACGTGGGAGTCAAATCTTTATTTTTATTTGTTTTGACAGAGAACAAAACCTTTTGTTAACCCCTAAAGTCCTCTAGGGAGCTAGCTCACCTAAATAGCTATCTCCAGAACCATCAGGTCCATGTTCATGACCCTGGTCTCTATGGACTCCAGTCTCCATGGACTCCAGTCTCTATGGACTCCAGTCTCTATGGACTCAGGTCTCTATGGACTCCGGTCTCTATGGACTCTGGTCTCTATGGACTCCGGTCTCTATGACCCTGGTCTCTATGGACTCCGGTCTCTATGACCCTGGTCTCTATGACCCTGGTCTCTATGACCCTGGTCTCTATGGACTCCGGTCTCTATGGACCCCGGTCGCTATGACCCTGGTCTCTATGGACCCTGGTCTCTATGGACTCCAGTCTCTATGGACTCCAGTCTCTATGGACTCCAGTCTCTATGGACTCCAGTCTCTATGGACTCCGGTCTCTATGGACTCCGGTCTCTATGGACTCCGGTCTCTATGGACCCTGGTTTCTATGGACCCTGGTTTCTATGGACCCTGGTCTCTATGGACCCTGGTCTCTATGGACCCTGGTCTCTATGGATAGGTCAGAGTTCAGTGTCAGTAACATTGTGTCTGACTAGTTAGTTTATCAGTTATTATTAAATCCTACTGATTCCACTACAGGAGACAATGTCCACACAATTCAATCTGTGGACATTTGATGTCTCCTGGACATCATCACATTCTACCATTGAGCTCATTATCCATCACAGACTGAGATTTCCTCCATGTTGTTCACAGATGGAACTCCCCAGGAGAACCAGTCACCAAGGCATGCTACATAGCAATGCTAAGCTAACTGTCACTGCTAGATGACTGTGTTGTGTTTATTATCTGTAGTACCACCATTAGACCACTAGATGGAGACATCTGGTCTCTTCCTGTAGATGTAATATTAACTGAATGTTCCTCACCAATGACAGTGAGCATGCCAGAGCTCTTGGAAGTCCTGGCATCACATTCATACTCGGCCTCGTCGTCAAACACAGACTTATGGACGATGAGGATCCTCTGGACTCCTTTAGCAATGATCTCGTACTTCTTTCCTTTCCTGATCTCGCTTCCATCCTTGAACCAGCGAACCTACAACAACAACAAGATTGGCATTGGTCCAGAGTGTGAATGAAAAGCAACGGTCAGCTTTATTTATCACAGTAAAAGTGGAACAGCAGCAGTGTGGCCTCACCTTAGCGGACTCACGGGACACTTCACATTCAAACTTAGCAGACTCCTTCTCTCTGACCTCCACATCCTGCAGAGGCTTCGTAAACTCCACATGAGGAGCTGTTGACACAAAGATTTTCATGTAAATTATAACTGAATAAAACATTCTCTGTATTTTGGGCCACAGACAATAACATACTGTCAGAAGACATGATCTATACATAATAATTATTCAGGACTATAACTTCCAAAAGGTAATAATGTGACTTTTTATACAAGATTACAAGACACCAGAAAAAGAAATGAGGAATTCAAATGATTTTTAGATTCATTTAGTGAAAATATGGGAACTTCCGACCGAATAATTAGGACTAAAATAAATTCAGAAGCTATTCATATAAACGCAAAATACCTATTTGATGAACTGAGTGTAGCTGTTAGAAAAGTCATGACTAAGAAGTGGCTGAAACCAGACCCGCCCTCTTCAGACGACTGGTACAAATCATCCATGAAATGTTCAGAATGGAAAGAATCAGTTTCTGAAGCTGTAGTAGACTTCATTTGATGAAATTTGGAGGAAGTGGAAGAAATATATTTACCACAGATGCTCTTCCTTTGTTTAACGTGTATTTTTTTTAAATTGTCATTTGTTAGGTTTTGTGTTTATAAGTCAGCCCATGTTTAGTTTCAGCTTTGTGGAACATGTTAATAATCTGTCGAACATGCAGTAACAGTGGTTCATCCTTACGTAGGACCTCCAGGAAACAGGAAGTCTTGAACTCTTTGGCGTCACAGGTGTACATCTTGGCGTCATCGGGGGTGCAGTCGTGGATGACCAGCGCTCTCTTGCGTCCGTCAGTGACGGTGTCGTACTTCTTGGTCTTCCTGATCTCCTGACCTTCTCTGAACCATCGTACCTCGGCGTTCTCTCTGGAGACTTCACACTCCAGTGTTGCCGTGGCTTCCTCCTCCACCGTCTGGTCCTCCAGAGGCTTAGAGAACTCCACCGGCGGCTCTGAACATAGAGAACAACCAAATCAACACCTGTACTTCCTGCTGCCTGGTGCATTCACTGAATGTGGTGCCTTGAACGTCTCACCTCTGACAATCAGCTGAGCCTGAGTTTGGAAGTCTTTGGCGGTCAGTTTGACATCACCAGCCTCTGGCAGCTTCACGTCTCTGATGGTCAGAGCATGAACCCGACCCACCACCCGAGTCTTCACCTGTAGAGACGGAAAACAAACCAGATCAGATTTAATGAAGCTGGTGCTGTAGGAACAGGATGATTCTGACAGATGTTCTCCAGATGTTAACCAGCAGTAGATGCTGCTGTTGACATCATCGATCAAAGTCTCCATTCATTAACTCATGTTTAGTCCAGGAAATGGTTATCATAGTTAAATGTAGTCAGCACTACCTGCCACAATGACAGAATCAACTTAGAATCAAATAGATGATCGTAAGCGATCATAAAAGAGTCCATGCTGAGGCATGAGGACACAGTCTGGAAGTGTCTGAGGAGGAATCCTTTGGCTGACAAGTGAATGAGAGTCAGGCAAGTACTCAGAGCGTATTGCATCAAACTTGGTGGGCTTGTGAGGAGTCATCCACAGATTATTATTCTTAAACTTCAAGCAGTTTACTGTGGTGGATTGTGAGATATAAACATGTAGTGGTTATAGCGCCCCCTACAGCCCGAATTTCACGAAACTTGGTTTGATTGTACACAAGCGTATTATAACGATGGTTTCTGAGTTTCATAAGGATTAGGTGAATACTTCCAAAGTCATAGGCCTGAAAGTCTTATGGCATGTTCCTGTGTCACCTGTAGCGCCCCCTGTAGACGTAATGTCACACAACTTGATGAGCAGACATTTTTATCTAAGCAGAAGGAAAAGAAGAAGAAGACTAAAAATCACAACAAAATAAATATTGACTGTGCAACTTTGTTGTATGGACCCCTAAAAATCTAAAACTCTAACTGGACTAGGCCAGACTAGACTAGTCTAGACTGGACTGGAGACTTAAACTAAAACTGCCATTATTCCATGGACTGTACTGACTATATGTGTAAATATATAAATGTAGAAGTACAGTTTGTATAAATGTGTCAGCGGATGGTTCCTGGTGTTGGATCTTTGTTCATATAAGGCTGTGCTGACGGTGGAGGACTAAGTGTTGGAGATAAGAGGGGCTGCTCTCCTATCTCTGGTTATTTTCAGCTGCAGACCAGAGGCTGGAAAAACTACACAACCTTCTTTACATAGGGTTGTTCACGGTTCAGGCTTTTCTCCTTAAATCACATGAAGAACAGTTTGTTCTGAAAGTCTGGTGACGATGTGATCTCTAGCATTTATATTTACTGCCTTCATAAAAGAGGACTTCTTTTTTTTTATCCATGTGCCAAAAACCTCCTCGCTCCTCCAAGTCTGACTGGACTCACCCGGTCGCTGGCCTCCATCCTCTGTCCTCCCAGGAACCACTCCACGGAGATGCCTTCATACGACAGCTCGCATTCGAAGGTCGCCGTCTCCCCGGCCGTCACGGTCACGTCAGTTAGAGGACGCATCAGCCCGATGGACCGAGCTGAGGCAGAAGAAGATGAAGACATGGTCAACAGAGGGACCAGCATGTACCTGTGGGACTGCTGGACGTCCTGCAGTTTGTCTGATTTCAGGAGGTGGCTTAGGTGGAGGAGCAGTGTCGTGTTACTGCTGCCTCTCTAGATAATGTCTGTAGACCTGATTGGCTGAAGACAGCTCTGGTATGTGACAAACAAATGCTGCCTGGGATTTTAAATGTGAAGTTAAACAACGACGTTGACGACAACTATGGAGACGTTTTGCCGCTGATTTGAAGAAATGGCGTCTAAACTAGTTCCGATATGTTAAAAAGGTCTACATGTGCTGGTAAATAGGGTCCAGAGGCTCAGGCCCTGATGACGTAGAATAAGAAACTCACATTTGACTCTGAGCTGAGCATTGGACTTGGCGTTGGCGGCTGAGAAGTCGACACCTCCTGCCATGTCCATGCGAACGTTGTAGAGGATCAGCATGTGTTTGGTTCCTTCCTCCTTGATCTCCACATCCTACAGATAAAACAAGTTAGTTTACTTTAGTCAAACATGAAACTGAACTCCCTCTGGTTTCCAGGTCCCAGCAGACGTACCGGAGACTGGTGCAGTGCTTCTCCCTTCAGTTTCCAGTTTCCATGAACGTCCTCTTCAGAAATCTCTGTCTCAAACTTGGCTGTCTCCGCCTCCGTGACCTCGACGCTGTACAGAGGACGAACGACCTTGATGTCGCGCTCTGAAGGACAGGAAGGTCAGAAAAACATCTGGATGAGAAACAGCTTCAACCAGTAATACACTTGATTTAGATCATTTAATCGACATTTAATCCCACGACAGCTTTAGAAATCACTGCTGGTAGCTAAAACTCTAAAACTTATTTTTCAGGTTGTTCATTAGATGTTTTGTAAAGAATAGTTTATTAAATGCATCAACGAGCCGTCGTTATTTTAAGGTAATCATGTTGTTGTGTTACCCTTGAGCTCTAACTGGGCTGAACTAAAATGAGTTGACCCCCCTGTATAGAGAGTCAAATCCTAAAATGTTTTATCTCATTCTTTGGACCAAGCTGTGAAATTAAAGTGTGTTTCTACGTTGATTCATCACCTTCGATGTTAAGATTTGCCGTGGTTTTGTCTGAGCCACAGTCACAGGTGTATTCTCCGATGTTCGCCTTCTCCGCCTTCCTGACCATCAGGATGCGCTTCTTGCCGTCAGTGCTGATGGCGATGTTCTTGGAGGGGGTGATCTCCTTCCCGTCTTTAAACCACTTGACGTCTGCAACAGCTTTGCTCAGCTCACAGACCAGCTTCACCTCGTCCTTCTCCACCGCCGTGTAGTTCTGCAGCTTGGTGGTGAAATAAAGGTCGCCCTCTGCAGAAACAATTAAATAAATACATCTCATCCTCAGCATGTCATTTGTTGACTGTTTAATTCCTTCTATCTTTGCTTCTGTAAAACTAATTTTACTAAATGAGTGAAGGTTTCAGTTTTTATTTCCAACTAACAAACATCTGAAAACTGTCAAAGTTGAAGTTTAGTGAGTTCATGGCTCTGAAGCGACACTGACCGATGACGGTGAGCATGGCGGTCAGCGTTTTGTCCATGGCCTCCACTTTGATCATGGAGGTGTCGTCGATGGTGACCTCCTTGAAGGCCAGGGTGTGGACCTTCCCGTGATCAGACATGTGCACCACCTTGCTGGGATGCAGACGGACGTCGTTTCTGTACCAAACCACCGGGATCTTGTCGTGGGAGAGTTCAACACTGAACTCAGCTGTTTCACGCTCCTTCACCGTCACGTCCTTTATCGGTTTGACGAATTCCAGACGGATACCTGCCGACATTTAAGAGAATGAACTCCAGCTGAAGAAGAAACTTGTAATCCACCAACATTTAGAAGTAATGAGTTGAATGTGCTCGAGGATTCTTCTAGAGCGAAGAGTTACCTTGTATGATGAGCTTGCCAGCCGTCCTCTTGTCCTCAGCCTCAAACATGTACTTGGCCTCATCGTCGTAGGCGGCTGATCGGATCACCAGCACGTACATTTTTCCATCCTGGACCATTTCATACTTGTCGTCGCTCTGCAGCTCCTGAGAGCCTTTTAGCCAACGGAAACTCTTTGGAGTTCTCGACACCTCGATTTCAAACCTTGCCTCGTCCTTCTCGTACACCTGAACGTCGCTCAGCGGTGCCAGGAAGTTCAGAGGAAGTTCTGGAGGAAAATAGCGAGAGCTGTTGTTATCCTGATGTTGGCTAATAGAGAACTTGAGGTCCTGAAGTTAAACGAAGCAACAGCAGATATTAGAAACTAAAGCTGAACACCAGAACCATCATGGAGATTTAGAGCAGGCACTAGTGTACTTAATAAAGTGGCCAGTTACTGTATAGTTCTTCAAATCATTGCCTGACATGTCAAAGTAAAGGGAAGTAGTAAAATAACCAGCGAAAGACAAATGTAATTGATTACCCTATCATACCTAATAGATTTACTGGCAACTGTTTAAAAACAGTTCATTGTCTTTTTCATTTCAAACTTTTCTGTTGGTTTGCTTTATTTTTCCCCAGGATCCTTTTTATGACCTTTTTATTTTGAAAGTTTCTGTCCTTGTCCACTCAAAGGTGTACTGAACAAACTAAAGTCTATGGGTCATAATAGTCGTTTAACTGTGTTACAACTAAACACAATAATCATCATGTGAACAGAAAAATCACATAAATATCTAAATGCATTAATGCAGATTTTAAATGTTTCATATTTCAAATAATTAGAAGGAAATAAATTGGTCATTGTGGCTGACATCGTTAATCACTGTGGTATCTGACTTTACTATGACATGATGTCTAAAGTATGAAGTATTTATAGGTTGATTCAATGCAGTAAATATTCACATAGAAATATTTTTATCAACATAAATTATATTCTTAACCTTTTCCCCAAAAAAAACTAGAACATCCACAGAGGCGGCCATTTTAGAAATGGCTGCCAATAGCTAGTGACTGCAGAGCCTGGATGAATCCACCAGGGGGCAGATGACCAGGATCAGTTTTGTTTATAACAGGAAGTAGTGACGATGTGGAGCAGAGGTCTCAGAGACTCAACGATGAGATATGAAACTGTTGATGAGCTAAATGCTGTAAATCTCCTGCTCCACATCAGGATCTCACACCTCACTGCTGCTTTTACCTTTGACCTTCAGGTTGGCAGAACACTTGGCGTTGGCGGCGGCGTACGACACCTCTCCGGTCATGGACACTTTACAGTTGTAGAGGATCAGAGTGTGTTTCCCTCCTTCCTCGATGATGTCCACATCCTGTCAGAGAACAACAGCAACAGTGAGTGATGCTAACGCTAATGAGACGACGGTAGGGTTAAATGACGGTTCTCACAGAGGAAGGACTGAGGAGTTCTCCGTTCAGCTTCCACTGGCCGTGGACGTCGTCCTCAGAGATCTCCACTTCGAATCGAGCCGTCTCTCCATCGAACAGCTCCACACCGTAGATTGGCCGGACCACCTTGATGTCACGAGCTGTGGGAGAGGGAAGCAGAGCTGTGGTGTTTGTCTTGTCTTTGATAACTGCTGAAAATAAACTAGGATTAGAGTTGATATGAGTAGAATGAAGAGAGAAGAAGATCCAAATACTAATTTCCTTTTTTCCTCAAACATATTTAGATTTAATTTTCCAGGCTCATAAACATAAGAATTATTTTTCCTTTTCGTATCTTTAAAACAATGTTTTATATTTTATGTTCTCCCTAACCCTGGAGGAGGTCTCAGAGTCTAGTTTCAGTCCAAACTCCCAAAGTCAGATGTTTTACCTTCGATGTTGATGGTAGCTGAAGTCTTGTCAGTTCCACAGTCACATACATATTTTCCTTTGTCACTCTGCTCCACCTTCTTCAGGACCAGAGACCGATGCGTTCCCTCTGACTTCATGACCACCATCTTGGAGGTGATGACTTCCTTTTCATCGTGGTACCAGATGACGGGGACGTCTTTGCTCAGTTCACAGTCCAGAGTCACCTCGTCCTTCTCGGTGGCCGTGTAATCCTGCAGCTTCACCACAAAGATGGCGTCGCCCTCTGGAGCAGAGCCAGCACCAGGAGTTAATGTCAGAACAAACGCTCTCACGCTTTATTCTACAGCTGGATGTCAGCAACAACTAGAGGTCGTACAGACTAGTTGACTAGTCACTGATCACGTGACCATAACAACATGGCCGCCTCCTAGCCGACAGGTGAGGAGCCCAGTGGGTCGTTGGTTCGTCATGTGTGTAGAAATACTTCACTACAGATGAAGCCCATACTACCGTGGCATGTATATATGTATGTCACGGTAGTATGGGCTTCATGTAGCACATGAGCTTTATAATGTTGACCTGAATCAACAACATAGATAAATGTCGTCATCACAGACTAGTCCGTACAACCCCCAGCAGCAGCAGATGGTCAGAGACACTCAGCAGTAAAAACTTTTACAGACTGAAACAGATTTAAAGGAGATGGTGAGAGAGTCAGCCGTTACCTATGACCGTGAGCTTGGCCGTGGAGTAAATCCCTTTGGCCTCTGCTTTAATCTGACACGTATCATCTAGTGTCAACATCCTCATTTCTAGAGAATGTCTCTTTCCTTCCACATGCGTCACCACTGTTCGGCTCACGTGAAGCTTGACTTCGTTTCTGTACCAAACCACCGGTACGTTCTCGTGACTCAGCTCGAGATCAAATCGTACCGTGTTACCTTCTTTCACTGTTTGGTCTTCAAGCATCTGGACAAATTTGAGCCTCATGCCTGGAATACAGCAGGTCATTGCAGACAAACGTGACCACACAGAGGAAACAGCAGCAACATGAAGCTTCCTGTCCACCACTTACCTTCCACTGCCAGCTGAGCCGTCGATTTCTGGCCCAACACCTCGATGGTGTACTGAGCCTCATCATCAAACTCACAGCTGTTAATGATCAGCATGTGTTTCTTTCCATCGTCAATGATTTCATATTTAGGGCTCAGGGTGACAATCTCTGCCCCCCTGAACCACAGCACCTTGGGCACATCCTTGGTGATGGTGCATTCAAACTTAGCCTGTTTCTTCTCAGGCACTGAAACGTCCTTCAGATGCTCAACAAAGCTCATTTCGATTTCTGGGAGGTGTGAATAATTTACCCGTTATTCAGACACAGCGTTTCTTACCATCTCTGTTCTGCAGTATCTCCATTTTCCAAGACCAACAAAAGACAACAGAAAGCCAACAGGTTTCATCAGAGAGGAACTGGTACCTTTGACGGTGAGCACGGCGCTCGTGATGGCGTTCAGAGCCTGGTACGACACCTCACCGGCCTGATCCAGCTGGACGTTCTTCAGCGTCAGGAAACGCTTCCTGCCTTCAGCCTTGATGTCACAGGTCTAAAAAACAAACACAGAAGAAAGTTCCTCCAAGCTGCTGTAGAAACATAACAAGGAGGTCGCAGCAGATACTGGACACAAGGAGGACGTTGATGTGGAATATTGGCTCACTTTACTGACTTAACAGACAGCCAGTATAATACTGGGTTCATTTTGTCTACTTTCAGGACTGTGAGAATGTTTTGAATGTTACGCAGAAATTAATTCCGCATAAAAATAATTGATATTGCAAAAAATCTACTGTCACGATTTCTTCTTCTTCTTTTTCATAAATGTGCTGTAGCCACGTTTAAAGCCTGCTTACCGGCGATCTCGTCAACACCTGGCCTCTCAGCTTCCATTCACCGACTACGTCATCCTCAGATATCTCAGTGTCAAAGCTGGCTTCCTCCTTCTCGACCACCTCCACGCTGGAGAGTGGCTTCAGGATCTCAGCTTCACGCTCTGCAAAAGTAAAACCAGGAGGAATGAACGTTACGAAGCTTGCTCACGCGGTCCTGCTCATGGTTAACTCTTTGATTGAACTGACCTCCAAGAGTCAGCTTGGCCGTGTATCTTCGATCCTCCACCTCGATGGTGTAGTCAGACACATCGTCCGGCTGGCAGTTCTTGATGGTCAGAGTCATGTCCTTCCCATCTTTGATAATCTCCACCTTGTCAGACGGAGTCAGCTCGTTCTCTCCTTTGAACCACTTCCAGTTGGGGGTGTCCTTGAACAGCTCACACTTGAATGTGGCCTTAGCCTTAGGTTTGACATGCTGGTCTCTCAGAGGCTTCACCAGCCAGTCCTTGATGATTTCTGAGGGGGGGGGGGGACACTCAGGTTAGGACCAGATATGATAATGGTTGATCTGATCTGAGAACAGGTCAGATCCTGACGTGATGAACACATTGATGCGTTGACACATCCAGACATGCTGGCCTGCATGGCATCCATCAGATTTCTGTTCTGATGGTTTTGGGTTTGAGCACCAGAACCTCAAACATTCACTAATAATACTCCAGAACAGACTTTGGTGAGTGAAGGTGGACATGTCATCAGGTCAAAAGTATCAACTCATAAACTGATTCTCTTCAGTATTTTACTAATATGCCCAGATGCTCATGCTCATCCCAGTCTGAGGTCGTGTCTGAGGCTTCTTACCGATCACTTTGACATCGGTTGTGGTCTTGACGTCCTCCTGTCCCTCCACCTCACAGGTGTAGATTCCGGCATCATCATCCGTGGAGTTCTGAATGGTCACGGCGTGCTGCATGCCAATCACATTGATGGCCACTTTCCCGGCCTGCTTCTTGAGGACAGCTCCGTTGCGTTTCCAGACAACGTCTCTCTCTTTGTTCAGCTCACAGGTCAGGTACATGGGCTGACCCTTCATACAGGACGTCTCCGGTTCCAGTTCCTTCAACCACTTCACTGGCAGCTCTGCAGGGACATAAACTCATTTACCCAAGTGATTCTGATTCAACACAAGGCTGGCTTTTTACAAACGTCAAACCTGAGGCTGACCGCAAGTTTTTATTCATGTTTGTTAATTCTAATTAAAGTTAGATTCCAAAGCTTTACCTTCAACGATGAGCTTGGCCGTGCAGGAGATCTCCTTCCCAGCGTTCTTGGCCACACAGGTGTATTCACCAGTGTCAGACAGCTGCACATCAATAATGTTCAACTTGCGATCTTTGCCGTCTGAGGTGAACTTGTGTTTGGGGCTCTCACGCAGATTGCTGCCATCTTTCATCCATGAGGCAATGGCGGTGGAGGGCGAGACCTCACATTCAAACACAGCGGATGAGCCGATGGACTCGGCCTCCTGCAGCACGATGTCCTGCAGCTTCTTGATGAACTTCAGAGGAACGGCTTTGAGCTTGAATCCTCCAAACGGTTCCTCTGGCGGTGATGGACCTTTTCCTCCAGGCTTCAGTCCACGGCCCCGCCCACCATCACCAGGAGATGGAGTTTGTCTCGCTGTAACATCACACACAAAAACATATTAAGTCACAACCTGAGGTTTAACGCAGATCAGCTGTAGGTTGACAGGTTTTAGTCTCTTAAGGAACCTATGACCCAAACATCGAATATTTAACACACATCTAGAAAGGTTTGATTTAAATGTGTAAAACTGAAGAATGAGAAAATCTTAAATTAATGTAAGAAAGGCAGATTACTGCTGGATAGGTCGAACTCAAAGCTTTAGTCAGCGAGGACAAGACCTGAATCAGATTATAAATGGAGCACAGATCTGATATCAGTGAGTTCTCACCCCCAAATCCTCGGCCTCGGCCTTTAGGCGTCTCCTCTGATGGTTTTCCATCTGGACAAGAAACAATAAGACGAGTTTTAAGCCTCTGAGAGACCAACATATTCCAGCAGAAACCAAGACAAAGACACACATGATAAACCAAAGACATGTCGACAACACATGAGAACACTGAAGAACACATCGGACAAAAAGCGAAGAGGATGAAGATAAAATAGAATAAACAATGAACAAGATGAAGAGACAAAGGGACGTACAGGTCCAGAAACTAAAAGATGAACGGCATGAAGACAGAGACGCTGATGATGCTGTTGAGGACAGACTCAATGAGATGGACAACACAAGAGGACATGACATAGGGAATGGACCAATGGGACGGATGGACAAAGACAAAGACATGAGCTGTGGATGATCATAAAGACTAAAGGATGGAGATGAAGATGTCATGAAGATAAGATGAAGATGAGATGAAAATGAGTCATCTGAGATGGGATGAGGAGGCTCCACCGGCCGTCACCTCACCTCGCCTGGCACCAGGCATTCCTGGAGTCTCCATCGCCCCCTCCACCCCTTCACCTTCCCAGTCTTCATCAGGAACCAGCTCCCAGCCCCAGGCCTCCTCCTCTTCCTCGCCCTCTACCTCCTCAGCCTCCTCTTTGAAGACCTCCTCCTCTGGCTGAGTTGTGACCCTCTTCATCTGCACAGCTGCAGGAGAGACCTGCTTCCCCAGGGGAATCCATCCTTCACCGGCCTGGTCTGGATGTCTGGGCTCCTCTGGTGAAACCTTCTTCGGGGGCTTTCTGTCTTTTGGTGGTGAAACAGCTTTGGGAGTGGTTTTGACTTGTACAGCGGTGGGGGTTTGCTCCCGGTCCTTTGGCTTCGGAGATGGAGTCTTTTTTAGCTCGACCTTCTTGAGCTGCTCAACAGGTTTGAGGGGCTTCTCCTCCTCCACCTTTTCTTTCTGAGCCTTTTTAAATTTGACTCCTTTCTCTGAGGCATCCGTTTGTTTCGGTGGAAGCTCCTTCTCTGCATCTTTCTGCAGCATCACCTCTTTCTGTCCTGGAGGACTTGGTATCTTGGCTGGAACATGTAGTTTCTCATCCAGTTTTTTAGGAGCTGCTGTCTGCTGGTCCTTTATCTGTTCAGTGGTTTTACTGGGTACCTCATCGGTCTTCTGAGGTTTTGTGGCAGCCTCTTTCCTGTGCAGCGGGACGTCCTTTTGATCTTTACTGATCTCTGTGACTGTGTCTGGACCGGTGATTGAAGCATCTTTATCTGGTTTGCGTTTTTCTGCGTCCTTGGGTTTTTCTCTCTGAGATATCTCACCTCTCGTAAACGGAGTCCGCTCTGAATCCATCTTTGCTTCAACTTCTTTCTTAGTTTCTGGAGCTTCAACAGACTCTGGTTTCTGAGGTTTGTCAAAAGGTTTTAGTGTCACCGTTTCTTTCCCTTCATCTTCCTTTGCCAGTGTCTTTATTTTCTTTTTGGCTAAGTGTGGCTCAGGTTCTATGCCTTTTGGGGCTTTTGGGGTTCTTATCCATCTTGATTTCCCGTCTTCTGCGTCCAGGCTTTCAGGTTCCTCTGCATGACCAAGTTCAGACGCCTTTTGAGATGCAGTGAGCACTGGTTCAGGTCTCCCAGGTGTTATAACATCTTCTCTATCTTGAAGCTTCTGAGCCACCAGTTCTGTGTCATGATGCCTTGTCACATCTACTTTATGAGCTACGACTTCCTTCTCACACTCTTTGGGCTTAGCTGGAACCTTTTTTAGTTTGATATTTTCTGTGTCTTCTTCTGGTTTTCCAGATTTATCAAATGGTTTTAGTTTGACGGATTCTTTGTGCTCATCGGCCTTTGGTAGTTCAGTTATTTTCTTCTTCACAACTCTCGGCACTTCAGGTTCTTCCTCTTTCTGTGGCTGCAGGGTTCTTGTCCATCGTCCTTTCTCTGGTTTTGGTGCATCCACATCAGGTTGTTCCTCCTCCAGATGTCCAAACTGAATTGCCTCCTCCTCTGCAGTGAAGACTCTTTCAGTTCTGCCCAGTGTTATAATCTCTCGATCTTCTCGCTCATGAAGTCTCTGAACTGTCAGTTCTGGATTGTGATGTCTTGTCACTTCTGCTTTATGAGTTTCGACCTGTTTCTCAGATGGTGGAGTTTTCCCTGGAACCTTCTTCAGATGAATCACCTCCGGCTCTGGTTGTGGTTCTTTGGGTATTCTGGTGAACTGACTCTTCAGCTTCATTGTTTCGGGAGTTTTGACCTCCTGAACAGGAATCTTACCCTTTTGCCTGAGAGATGGTGCTGTGGTGGTAAATACATGTTTTATAACATTCACATGGAAACGCAGATCAAAGTCAGCACAGGACTCACACAACACGTTCACATGTAAAACACAAATACAGAAATAAAGAAATCATTCTTTCAGTAAAGAAGCTAGTGTCTGGTATACCTTTAGTTGGTCCAGGTGCAGAAACAGGTTCTTTGTCTGCAAGAATTTAAATAAGATCAATACACAATACAAGCATGAAATCGAAACAGACAGTTACTGGAGTTAAAGTGCCGTGTGTCTAACAATGACTTGCATTCAACATAACTATCAACAGATTCACATAGTAACAACAGATTAAGTTCACATGTGAATTAGATGGAAATGATTTAGACCAAGAGATTTTATGTGGTTGTGGACTTTTAAAATCAAGCTCAGACTCTATGAAGACTGAAGATGTGCTTCAAAGCAGAGGACAAACGCAAGAGGACAACATAAGAGAAGAGACGTTACCTTCAGGTTTAGAGACTTCCTCTGAGACAGGCGAGGGTTCAGCCTTTAAGGAGGCTGGTGAGGGTTTCTTCTCCACTGGTGCAACATGAGCAAAAAGAATGCCAATGTTTAAATTAAACCAACGGCAAAGATCTGGTCAACAAGTAGAACAGACAATATAACAAAATGGACAAAGAGAAGACACTACCTGCAGCAGGAACCACTTTCTCTGCTGGTGGCTGTGTTGCTGGTGGAGATAGTTTCTTTTCTTCTGTGTGCAAGATACCAAAGGTTATGAGCAATAAGTCAAAGATGTGAAAGAGAGAGCACAGGAAAACAGAGGACAGAATAAAGATGTTAAGAATTAAGAAAAGATGCACATGGATGAAACAAATGGACAACATGGACCATATGTACCAGAGACAGAGCTACCTGCAGGAGGAGCAGCTTTGGCTGCAGGAGGAGCAGGAGCTGAAGGCTTTGGTTCTGGTCCTGATGGTTTCTTCTCCTCTGGAGGAAACACATTTCAAATAGAAGAATCCAATTTCAAGAAATGGACAACAACAAGGTCAAACAAGACATGGACAGCTGCACTGGGGCGTTGCAGCAGAAGTTTGACAACAGACAGCAAGACAAATAAAAAACAGGAGGACCAAAGACAACAAGAGACAAGAGAAAGAAACTACCTGCAGAAGGTGTAACTTTCTGTGCAGGAGGCGCAGCGGGAGCTGAAGGCTTTGGTGCAGGTGCAGATGGTTTCTTCTCCTCTGGGGGAGGCACTTTGGGAACAGAAGATGCCAAGATTATGACCAAGAAGACAAAAATGATGGTCAACATGACAGACAATAAACGACAAGAAACCTAAGAACACAGATCTGAAGAGATGTTAGACAGGAGGGACAGCTAAACCATCTACCTGCAGGAGGAGAGACCTTCTGAGCAGGAGCAGGAGGAGCAGGAGGAGGAGGTGAAGGCTTTGGTTCTGGTGCAGATGGTTTCTTCTCCTCTGGGGGAGCAACTTTAGAGACATAAGATGCCAAGATTATGACCAAGAAGACAGCTTGGTCAACATGACAGACAATAAACAACAAGACACCTAAGAAGACAGATCTGAAGAGCACTTAGACAGAAGGGACAGCTAAACCGTCTACCTGCAGGAGGAGAGACCTTCTGAGCAGGAGGACGAGGAGGTGAAGGCTTTGGTGCAGGTGCAGATGGTTTCTTCTCCTCTGGGGGAGCAACTTTAGAAACATAATATACCAAGATTATGACCAAGAAGACAGCTTGGTCAACATGACACACAATACACAAGACAGCTAAGAAGACAGGTCTAAAGAGCACTTAGACAGGAGGGACAGCTAAATGTCTACCTGCAGGAGGAGAGACCTTCTGAGCAGGAGCAGGAGGAGGTGGTGAAGGCTTTGGTTCTGGTGCAGATGGTTTCTTCTCTGGGGGAGCAACTTTAGAAACACAAGAAGCCAAGATGACGACCAAGAAAACAGCTTGGTCAACATGACACACGATAAACAAGAAGAAACCTAACTGAAGAGCAGTTAGACAGCCGGACACAAACAAACAAGACTGACTCATGATAAGTCAACTAAACCGTCTACCTGCAGGAGGAGAAACCTTCTGAGCAGGAGCAGGAGGAGGGGGTGAAGGCTTTGGTGCAGATGGTTTCTTCTCCTCTGGGGGAGAAACTTTAGAAACACAAGAGTCCAAGATTACGGCCAAGAAGACAGCTTGGCCAAGATGACACACAAGAAACAATAGGAAACCTAAGAAGACAGGTCTAAAGAGCACTTAGACAGGAGGGGCAGCTAAACCGTCTACCTGCAGGAGGAGAGACCTTCTGAGCAGGAGGAGGAGGAGGTGAAGGCTTTGGTGCAGGTGCAGATGGTTTCTTCTCCTCTGGGGGAGCAACTTTAGAAACAAAAGAAGCCAAGATGACGACCAAGAAAACAATGTGGTCAATCAAGAATGACAAAGAAAAGAAGAACTGTGATGAACACACAGATGATGAGAACCAGTGATTAGAAGATGGATTTCATGGTAAAGCAACGTAAAAGACATGTTACAAAGACAATGGACAAAGACTAAAGACTGAAGGATGAGTGAGTACAGGAAATGTGAGAAGATTCCCTAAGAGAGGTGATCTTAAGGCGATCAGGAGCCTGAGCGGCTCAAACAAGAATACCTTTCTCAAGAGTTCGTTGTTCCGTCGTCCATATTTTTTTGTCATCGTCCCTTACAGCTGGACGTTTGGCTGCAGGTTCTTTTTGTGCAAAAGCAGGTTTCTTGGAGGAGAGAATGTCTTGCTCGGGAGGTTTTGTTTCTTTAAGAGAGGGTTTCTGGACTAGTGATACTTCCTCTACAGGGACAACAACAGCTCCAGGAAGAAGAGTTTTCTCAGCTGGTGAACTCTCTTCCTCCAAACAGACTGTCCTCTCAGGGGAAGGACTTTGAGCTGGGACATGCACTGGGTCAGGTTTTTCTTCAAGAGACACTTCTTCCAGAAGACAACTTGGTTTGTCCAGAGGTTCAATGTCTCGTTCCCTCTGAGCTTCCTTCCCTTGAATGGGTCTGTGTTCTGTTTTAGGAAGAGCTGCTGTACGATGGGGAAGAATTTTGGGTGTGTCTTGTTTGGTTGGAGGTGAAACCCTTTGAGCAGAGGACATAGATGAGGCTCTAACAGATGGAACTTCAGCTTTAAGAGCTTGGTTGAAATCTTCAGATGAGGGCAGTGCCGATTCAGAGAGGACTCCAGCGTCAGGAGGAGAACCTTCGTTCCTCAACAGACATATCCTTTCAGGAGGAGACGGAGCGTCGTGTTTGGGTGGAAGAACAACATCTTCTCTTCTAGTAGGATGACCACTGCTTAAAGACTTTTCTTTCTTCATTCCCAGAGCTGTGTCCTCTTCATCACAGGGTTTGATATTCTGGTCGGGTTTTGGTTTGTCTCTTGGCTCAGTCTCCTCCACCAGTTCATGCTGAATTTCACTGCTCCATGTAGACAACTCTTCCTCTCTCTTCTCAAACTCTGTCTCCATTTTCAAAGAGCATTCTTCTCTCACAGTTGCAGAGTCTTTGAGCTCCACTTTCCTCTCATACGTCCTGACTTTGTCCTCCCGGTGTTCAGTAACAGAGAGAGACGTCTTTTGTTTCAGAACCATCTTCTGAGAAGACTCTGTTGTTTGTTTAAGATCTGTCTTCAGGGTAACTATCATCCAAGAATGAAGATATGCACAATGAAGAGGTGGCCAAGAGCAAAGCCACATATAAAAGACAAAACAGAAAACATTAAGACACAAAACACATGATTTAAAATGACCATCTATGTCCAGTCAGATTTCTGTAGCTGGACTTTTCCAGAAGGAATAACCTCACAACGTAGCAGAGAAACATGTAAACTTAGGGTTAGCCCTGATGTTCTGGTTTCATTATTTAAATATTAAACCTGAGAAGAAGTAACTAAAAACATCATATAGTTGAAAGGTGGAGATGAGTCGGGTTAGTTGATGAGACCTTTGAACTTGTTTGCAGACATATCTACCTTGTTGCTGAGGCAATTTAGGCATTTGTTTTGGTGGTGGTCTTGCTTCTGGACCTTTCTCTGGCTCAGTGGGTGGTTCTGAATACTTCCTGGGTGCTGCTGGAGTCTTCTGTGGTTCTTCAGGAATCATATTTGTTTCTTCTACAACCTTCTTGGGTTCTTCGGGAGGCCTTGTGTCTTTGACTTTCTTGGGTTCTTCTGGAGGCCTTGTGTCTTTGACTTTCTTGGGTTCTTCTGGAGGCCTTGTATCTTTGATTTTCTTGGGTTCTTCTGGAGGCCTTGTGTCTTTGATTTTCTTGGGTTCTTCTGGAGGTCTTGTGTCTTTGGCTTTCTTGGGTTCTTCTGGAAGAATTGTGTCTTTGATTTTCTTGGGTTCTTCTGGAGGCCTTGTGTCTTTGACTTTCTTGGGTTCTTCTGGAGGCCTTGTGTCTTTGACTTTCTTGGGTTCTTCTGGAGGCCTTGTATCTTTGATTTTCTTGGGTTCTTCTGGAGGCCTTGTGTCTTTGATTTTCTTGGGTTCTTCTGGAGGTCTTGTGTCTTTGGCTTTCTTGGGTTCTTCTGGAAGAATTGTGTCTTTGACTTTCTTGGGTTCTTCTGGAGGCCTTGTGTCTTTGATTTTCTTGGGTTCTTCTGACTCAGGTCTAGCTGCTGGCTCATATGGTTTTCTTGCAGGTTCAGACGTCTTTGGTTCTGAGACAACTTAGGAGAACATTTATTCATAGGATCGTTATCTGACAGAAAGTCACTCTAACGAGTGTTTAGCTCAAAGATAATTAAAGAAGATGAACCAGAGAGATAACAAGATAATAAGAGCCGTACTAAGACCTTTGCACTACCTTTAGTTGGGACAACGTCCGGCTTGGATGGAATAACGTTCGTTGGAGGCGGTTCAACTACAGGTTCCGGTGGTCTGGGTTGGTCTTGTATTTAAGAAAACATCATGTACGTTTAAGACAGGTAAGAGACAACATGGATTTAAGATTTCACTCTCAACGAGTGACACAAGACATGAGACGTACTTCAGATTCAACAATCAATACCTTTAGCAGGAAGACGTTCTGGTGTCGATGGAGGAACCACGGCTGGTCCAGCTACAGGTTCTGGTGCTTTAAAGAACATTTTACAGACAGTATGTGTTACCTTAAAGACTTCAACATCACTGTCCACTCTGACGAGTGATTACACCAAAGACACAAAAAGATTATTTCACAGGAACATTATGGACGTGACGATATGACAACACAAAGACTGAAAGACTCTTCAGTACCTTTGGTTAAAATATCCTCAGTCTTTGGGGGAGGAGGCTTCACAGCAACTGGCTGAGCTTTGAGTTCCTCTGGTTTGGCTACAGCGTTAGAGAACATGAACAGGGTTCTGGTTTTAACGGTATGACATTCATCTGGTAAAGGCTCTAAATGTGAGCTCACCTGTTAATGGATCTAAGTCAAGAGGTTAGAAGCAAAGAACACACTCAAACATTAAAGACATGAAGGTCACCGCAAACAACGTAAGCATGAGTTGTCTCCAGGAGAACTGTTCTAAAGTCTTTACCTCTTGGTTTAGGGGCCTCTGGTGTTTTCTTGACAGCTTCAGGTTCAGGCTTTTTGGCCACTTTGGGCTCAGGTAACTCAGTTTTCTGTTCTGTAATCGGTTTGGGTTGAACACGTTCAGGACTGACTGTTGTGGGAACTACTTCTGGTTCTGGTTCTGCTTTGGGTTCTTGAACAAATACAGATATTACTGTCACTCAACAGAGAACGAACACAGGTTTAAGAGTTTAGGAAGGAAGATGGAGAAGAAAACAATCACATGACAAGAACACAATGCTTCCAACGCACTGTAAGAAGAGTCATAACGACTTAGACGACATGAAGACAAATCAAGTTCAGATGAAGGAAGACCCAAAGTGTGAACTGTGTTACTTTCAACAGTCAAGACCGTACTTTGTGTGTTTGATGCATTTAATATGTAGTCTGTACACTAACAGAGACGTTGTAATGTCTGAGCAGACACTCTGTTTTTTCTAATCCCATGTTCTTTGTGTGTTGAAGCCGATAAAGACTCATGACAGTGATTATGAAACAAAGCAGTCATGAAATTTACCTTGTGGAGCGGCAGCTTCCTCCCGTCGAGTTGGGACTGCGGCTTCAGGCTTCTTTACTTCAGGTACTTTAAAATATTATCATCACATTCAGTTTGTGACCATAAATAACATAAGCCTTACATTTTTTTTTATCATCAGATCATATATGAAGAATGAACGGACAGACACTGTGACAGAACATAAGTGTCTAAAACATCCAGACACAAGAGGTAAGAGCAGGTACTGCAGATACCTGAAGCTGGAGGCTCCGACGGTTTCTCCTCAGCTCTCCTGTAAACCTCAGGAACTTGAAAGATGAAGAGAGTTCACATTAAAACCACATGGCCAAGCTCTAGTCTACTCTAGTCTAGACCAGCAAGGGTTAATAAGAGCATAAGGAAGGTGAGCAAGAGGAGGAGAGGAATAAGAGGATACAAACGCATCTCATGCAACAACATCAAACTAAAAGATTCTAGAAGCGTTGACGTGAAAACCAAGAGGACGGACAAACATGGCGGCTAGCAGGTCAGCAGCCTCTTTCTAAAAGCAGTTGTACCTTCAGGGGTTCCTTGTCGGACCTCCACCTGAATCCGCTCAATCATTTCTTCAACAGGTTTTTTCTCTTCTGGTGAAGGAGAAAAGTGAACTTAGAGAGAAACACACAAGTTCAACATGGCACCGCATAAAGGTTTCATCAGGAGACGACACAACATTGACCACAGACAGGACAGACACCAAGTCAGGATTCATAGAGGATAACGCGATACCTGTGACGGAGGAGAACCGAACCGAAACCGTCTCCTCTTCAACCATCAGAGTTTGAGAAACTACAGCAACCAGATAATGAGCGGTCAGAAACCGATCAACGAGTTCACATTTAATCCACATTAACCGAGGTGTTTGAGTTATTAGGTTGGATTAATGTTCAGGATCATGAGTCACACGGTTATTCAGGATGAGAGTTAAAGGAGGTTTAAGAGGTTGAAAGTTTAATGTCGATGGATGAAATGCAAAAGCAGATTTAAGTTTGTTAATTTGATCATTTAAGAAATGTTGTACCTTTCACCTCGGTTCTCTCCTCGTAGTGATAAAACTCAGAGGAATCTTTAGGCAGAAACAGAGATGGTGAGGGACAGAACCCTGGTTTCTAGGATATGAAGGTCAGATTTAGTCCCAGACTCACCTCTGCTGATGAGCATGGACGCTGCTTCAGGTACGTGAACAGATGAGTCAGGGACGTCTGGGGTTTTGACCAAAAATACTTATTAAGTTTAAACTTGAATCTCAGGATTTTATTTTATCATTACTTTAAATGACTCATAGCGTCATGACATACTCACCCTGAGGAACCCTTCCTAACCCAATCTCTGTGAAGGACAAGGTGAACAGGTGTTATAAGAGCCACCGAGCGTCACTAACGTCAGGAACTAACCATAAAACGTACAGACCTTTGCCTGAAAGGTAAAGCTCCGCCGTGCTTCGAGTTTCTCCCATCGTCTCCAGACGAGCGATCACTGAGTAAACGCCTGACGAGTGGAGACATGGTAGCGATGATAAGGAAGAACAGGTCAAGGTCTGGACTCAGCAGACTGAAGCTTGTCTTGCTTACTGACTAATCTTTTCTCAACATGATTCATTAGAAATGTACAGATGTCCGTCCAGACTTTGACAAACCTTCGTCCTGTTCCGTCACATTGCGGATGGTCATAAAATGGCGCCGGCCCTCAGTCCTGAAGTTATACTTTGGACTTTCTCTGAGCTCAGATGTGTCTTTGTACCACGTGACGGTGGCGTTGTCGAAGGACAACTCGCACTCGAAGGTGGCAGCGTGGCGTTCGCTGACCTCGATGCTTCTGATGCATTTAGTGAACTGAATCTGGTCGGCTACAGCCAGACAATCAGAGCAGAGTGGTGTCGGTTTGTGGCTTTATGACTCTAGTTGTGAATGTACAACACAGAACAAAAACAGAAACCAAAGCACGAGGAGAACCAACAGGTTCAAAGAGGTCAGTGTGAGTTAGTTCTGAGTTGTGCTGCTTACCTGACTTATAACCAGCTCCTGGTGATGGAATAAAGCAGTGGAACGTGAGGACGTGTTACAACAGACGGGACAGGAAGCTGAATCACTGGGACTCTTACCTGTGACAGTGAGTTTGGCGTTGGAGATGTGAGGACCACAGACCACGCGATAGTCGCCCTGATCTTTGACTGAGCAGTTCTTGATCTTCAGATAGTGGCGGTCGCCCACGCTGCTGATGTCGTACTTGTCGCTGTTGTCCAGTTTCTGGGTTCCCTTGTACCAGGAAAGAGTGATCTCTGGGTAGTTGATCTTGATCTGGCACTCGAAGGTGGCACTCTGGTTCTCGGGGATGGTCTGGTTGGAGATGTCCTCCATCACAGAGACGGGCTGAGGAGGAGCAGTTTGAACCATGACATCTAACACATGAACGGCGGCAGGCTGCTCCTTCTTTATTCTTGTGGTCTTACCTCTGTGCCGACGCGTCCCTCCAGCTGATGGATTAGTCGAGCCATGTCCTCCTCTTCAACCCGACCACCATGTTCCACCTCCTGCAGCAGGACACACATAGTCTCAGTGTTTCTGGACAATATGAATGAGACTGAAATGATCTGTAGCTCTGGACTCAAACCTGGAAACATGAAGATCTAAAACAATACGTTTTAGTTTGTATAGTACTAATGCTTGATGAATCTATTTTAGGTAATAACATTATAGACATGTTTGAGTCCCAGTAAACAGGTGCCTTAGGTCGCAATACCTGCTGACCCCTGACCTCTGACCTCTGACTTCTGACCCTTGACCTAGAAACCAGCACTTGAAATGATCCTCTGATGTGTCCTGGATCCTCCTGAAGATGTCTTCTAGTGTATCTTACCGGCCGTCCCGTCTGCATCTCCTTCTCCTTCTTCAGGAACTCAATGGCCTGCAGGATGGCTCGGTAGTCGTGGATTCCGTGTTCCCGCAGGATCCTCTCGTAGTCTTTGGGCTCGTGACCTCTGAGCAACTCCACGATATCGATGTCCTCTCCTTTCTTTGGACTCTTCTGCTTGGAGGGAGTCCTGACAAACATGAGAGGCTCCGTTAGAGACGATAATATATCTGTCCTGGACGTCCACTCAATCAACAGAACCTGGTGACTTACTTCTTGAGCTTGGTTCTAATGTCTCCCATTGCTTCCACTTCCTCCTTTTTGGTGACTTCCATTTCGACACCACACTCGATCTCTCCATGTTTGTTGGTGGCGACACATCTGTACTGGCCCGAGTCGGACTTGGTCACCTCTTTGATCTCCATCTTGGCGTCCTGGCCCTTGTGTGTGATGGAGATGCGACCTCCAGGGGTGATCTGTCTCCATTTGCCTTTCATCCACTTCACACTGGGGATCGGGTCGCCTCCGATCTTAGCGATGAAGGTCGCTGTACCCTCTGCAAAAAAGAAACAGTGACCTTGAATGACGTGAGTTCATGGAAAGCAGAGAACCAGCCTTGTGTCCAGGAGTCCACTTACTCTCTACCACAGAAACATTTTGGGGTTCTTCAATGAAGAACAAGTTGTCAAGGCGTTTGACCGGGGCGGCTGCAGCCGGGGCAGCAGCCTCTGCTGGGGCAACTATCGTTCCTTTATCTGAAAAGACATCATGAATGTTTAAGTGGTACTTCAAAACAAAACCAGAGGCTGAAACTATCATCACTGTAACTTCTGTTATTAGTCCATAACCAGTCATTAAGGAAAACAGAACGTTTCTATGTGGTTTCGTCATATTTCCTGTTTTGCTTGTACAGTGACCTTAGGTGTTTTGGCACCAATAAATGAAATGTATTGTTATTATTATTATTATATTATTATGCTCAGAATATCACAACAATGAGCAGCCAATCAAATGGTCATGATGATCAGTAACAACTAAAACAGTCTTGTGGTGTTTTACTGAACCCAGAACCTGAAACCTCCAGAGAAGCTCTGAGGCAACAAGAATGGAGGAGGCAAACTAAAGCCACGCTGCTCCATCCCTCTGACCGACCTTCTGACCGATTACCTGCCACGGTGACCTTGGCCTTGCAGAAGTCGCTGCCAGCAGCGTTGCTGGCCTTGCAGAGGTAGTCTCCTGCATCAGCCTTGGACACTTGGCTGATCTCCAGGGAGGCTGTCCCACCAACAAATGAGATTTTGGTGTTTCCACTGGACTTCAGCTCCCTCCTGTCCTTCATCCACTGGATGTTAAGAGGAGCAGAGCCGCTGACGACACATTTGAGGCTCAATTTGTCGCCTTCATTCACCATAACTGGCTCCAGAGGGACATCGAACTTAGGAGCCTGGCCAGTTTCTGAGGAAGACCAGAGCACGTGTCAAAGAGACTGCTAAAACTAGACCAGTCACCCCAGTATAAACACATTCTGCTCATTTGAGTTCGGACTGGCTCATTAAAGCTGCTCCTGATGCTTAAATAGTTTTGGATAGACCAAGATGTTTGGGATGTTCTGTCTTCAGGACACCACAGACTCTCAGATTTGGGTTTAGATGAACGGATGAACAGACTCTTACCTGTGATGGTGAGAGAAACCTGACAGGAAGCTTTGCCGGTTTCGTTGGAGGCCTCGCACATGTACATGCCACTGTCAGAGGAGGTGGAGTCTCGGACAAAGAGCACGGCCATGTTGTTCTTGAAGCTAATGTCGTATTTGTCCGAGGCAAAGATCTGGCTGTTGTCCTTGTACCAGGTGACGGTCAGCGGCTGGGAGCCAGACACTCTGCCCTCAATCTTCACCATCTTACCCGCTGAGTCCTCCATGGACTCGGAGGGTTTCTTGGTGAAGTTTGGAGGAACCTTACGCTCTGTCAATGAAGAAGAGAGTGAAGAGACTCAGGGGGAATAATCATCATTCATGAGGCCACTGGGCCTTTATCACAACACACAGGACGACACAGGAACAACTTGCAACTCAAAAGCAAACACAGTTTATTTTTCTCCCCATGAATCAGGTCCTAAAGCAAGCAAACACTTATCTGATCGTTGACAACATGCTCCCAGCCGTCTACATAATACCTCACAACATTACATTTTCATACCTACAGAAACAGGACCAGGAACCAACCTGGCCAGGTGTTGGTTAATCTGGTTAACATGAGCATGAAACAACTTCAAGCTGTACTTAAAGTTCAGTCCAGAGCGTAGAGGTCCAGAGTCCCGTCCTGTTGGGCTAGCTTGTGTTTCTCTCTACAGCTCAAGACTCAAGTCACTACTTTTAGTGAAAAACTCAAACAAAGAGAAGAAATTATTTCAATATTTTTGGACTTATCTGCTTCTGCAGTTAGAAGACAGACAGTGATATGTCACCACATCGCCCCCCGGTGTCCATTTACCATCATAACTCCACATCTACTGTATGTTATACTGTATATTCTATTGTGAACAATGATACTACAGATCCCTCAGAAACATGAACAGGCGTCTTGGTCTGCAGCAGTTTTTCACTGTGAACCATCTAAAGTATTCAGTACTCATTGTTTCCAGTGACCCAGCCATACACTGCGTCTTTAAAGATAAATCACTGCAGGGATGCAGTCACATTGACCCAGCCTGGTAGTTTGGGCCAGTTTTAAGGAGGAGGAACTGTCTTTTAAGTCCACTGAGCAGGTGAAGGAGGCACCCGACCTCTCCCCTGCTTTAAACCAACATACACCATTACCCTCTCATTTGGTTAACACTGAAGGATGATGATGGTTTAGTTTAGTTTGGTGGATGACCAAGTGAATGATTATTACTCTGTAAACTACCATGACGTGCACAAATTCATACCTAGAACTGACACTTGTGCTTCACATCGGTCACTTCCTACTCCGTTCTCTACTTCACAGCAGAATGTACCAGCCACCTCCATCCTGTCACCGCTAAGAACCTCCAGGATGCTGGAGGAGTCCATCGTGATCAGGTTGAACTGATGTGAGGCCTGGAGGAGGTCTCCGTCCTTCCTCCAGGTCACATTTATTCTGGGGCTTCCAGCAAACGTGACCTCGAGCCGCAGAGGTTTCCCCTCTTCACAGGAAATGTCCCTCAGCTTCTTCACAAAGTGGACAGGTTCTGAGAAACGCGATTCCATCGTCACTTACAAGACATTCACTTTCAGAAGTGATTAGAAGATGGTTAAAGAAAAAAGATCCCTTCAGACTAACAAACCTTTGACCACTAGATCCACAGAGCAGCTTTCTGCTCCTGCATCATTGATGACCTGGCAGGTGTACTCTCCTTCATGGGACTTTTCTACTCTGAGAAGCAGCAAAGTGGCCACATCATCCTTCAGGCCAATCTCACATCCTCCTTCCTGCTTCACCTCCTGGGCTCCTCTGAACCATTTCACTTTCAGAGGTTTGCTTCCTTTCACTTTAGCCCAGAAACACACACTGTGTCCCGGGACAGTTTCTTTGGCCACGGGAGCATCCACAAAAGATGGAGGTTCTGAGTTTGAATGAAAAGTATTTTATAATGATTATCTGTATATCTGTTTCTAATGACTTGACAAAAACTGATCCTTGAAACATCTACTGACCTGTCACCATTACTAAAGCACCGGTCTCACTGACTCCTGCAGCGTTCACGGCTTTACACAAGTATTTACCAGAATCTGACATGTTGATTGTGTGAACTCTGAGTTTGCAGTTATTATCAGAGCAGCTGATGTTGTAGTTTGGCCCACTCCTGATCTCCTGGCTGTTGTGGAACCAGGAAATAGTTAAAGGAGTGGAGCCAGTGACTTTACAGACCAACTCACCAGGTCTACCCACAACAAGGTGGCTGTCTTCCAGCTTCTTAATGAACCTCGGTGGGATTAACTTATCTATGTAAAAAAACATCATGTCATGAATCAGATCTGAGTCTAAAAGTGACCAAAAGACCAAATGCTTCTTAACAAATGAAACCAACCTGAAACTGAGAGCTTAGTCTGGCAAGAAGCTGTGCCAATGTGATTCCTGACCTCTAGCTTGTATTCCCCAGTGTCTGCTTTGTCAACAGAGCAAATTTTCAAGATGGCGACTTTCTTAGTGAAGGACATCTCATACTTGGCACCAGCAGACAGCTCTTTGTCATCCTTGAACCACTTAGTTTTCAGTTCTGGTGAACCAGACACTGTAACCTCAAGAACTGCATTTTCTCCTGACGTCACGTTCAAGGACTCCGGACTGTCCACAACAGCAGCAGCTTCTAGAAATCAGGGAAGTAGAACTTAAGCTAAGCCGATCCTTATGATCTCACTGCTGCTCATATAATCCAGTCTGAAGTGCTACAAACCAAGAACGATAATTTGGGAGACGGACTCCGCGACTCCACAGTCATTCTTCAGCTGACAGGTGAACTTTCCGGCAGTGGTTGAGTCAGCCTTGGGCACGACGAGAGTCACCACATTGTTCTCAAAACTGATCTTCCTGTTGTCGTCGTCTCTGAGGATGTGAGCTTTGTCCTGAACCCAGGACACAGTCAAAGGCTCAGAACCTTTGACTACTGCCATCAGAGTCAGCTGCTGACCAGCGATCACCGACTGGTCAACCAGCTTCTTGACAAACGCTGGTTGTTCTGAATAATGATGGACAGATGACATGTGAGGACATCTGATCACTCGTTAGCTTTGAGGAAATGACCGCAGGGTCTTTACTGACCTTTCAGGGTAACAGAAATGCAGCAGGATTCACTTCCTACATTATTTGACGTCCTGCACTCATAAAGACCAGCATCATCCTGGTCCAGGTTCATAATATGAAGCGTGGCCGAGCTGCCGGCACTGACCAGCTTATACTTCCTACTCTCCTTTAGAGGCCTTTTGTCTTTGTACCAGTTAATCTGGAAAGGTGGAGTTCCACACATTTCACAGTGGAGACTGACATCTTTTCCTCTAATACTCTCCACTGGGCTCAGAGCTTCAGTAAAGGACGGAGGCTCTGGAAAACACGTTCAGATCTATTAATAAAACTCATGTCATGATGACGGTATTAATCCAGATGCCACAGTCAGATTGCACCGTGGTTAGATCATAGGGCTCTGAGATCAGATAAATGAAGGAGAGGGGCCTATTGCATAGATACTAGTACTGGAGGGCAAGTTGATTCTGGACTGAATCTACAAAACATGACGAGACGTCTGTTTGATGGCTGACCTTGAACCGTGAGGACGGTGCTACAGCTTGAACTGCCAGCGTCATTATAAGCCTGACATGTGTAGACTCCATTATCCTCAAAGCTTGTGGTAAGCAGCTGGAGGTACGCACTCGATTCAACAAACGATATTTTGTAGTTGCCCCCGTTTGTTATCTCGTGGTCATTTTTGTACCAGCACATTTTCAGGAAGCGTGTGCTCTCAGCCTTACATTCAAGACAGTGTCCATCAGACTGCTTCACAAAGGTAGAGGGAGGCAGTTTCAGGATGAAGTGAGGAGGCTCTGCAACATCAAGAAGAGATGGAGTCAGAATAAAATAACATCTGAGTATCAATGGAATGAAAGGAGGATGAAGACAGGTGCTGGATGACTCTGAAGATGACATGGATATTCCTGGAAAGGAAATAAATGGGAGGCTGGTGAAGAAAATGAAAAAAAGAGGGAGAGTGAAGATTGAATGGGAGGCAATGGTGGTGGACATGAATGAAAAAAAGAGTCCAACCTTTCACAGACAACTCTGCTGTACTTTTCACAGCGCCTGCTTCGTTGCTAACGTGACAAGAATAAATCCCACATTGCAGAGTCCCAACAGAGTGGAGCTCTACGGAGGACGAGTATTTCTGCAGCCTAATCGCACACCCCAGCCCAGAGATGAGTTCCACGTCATCCTTGAACCATCTGATGGTAAATGGAGGTGTCCCTTCAAAGACACTTCTGAAGATCACAGAAGATGTCGGAGCAACAACTTGAGACTCGAGCTCAGTTATGAATCGTGGAGGCACTAAAACCCACAGAAACATGGTTATGATACAAAGCTAGCAGCCCAGAGGTCGACACTGTCAGAAAGTCTGAATGCCAACCTTTAGCTGTGAGAACACCACTGCACACACAGCTGCCTGCTTCGTTGGTGACCGTACAGGAATACTCTCCGGTATCTGAGCTCTCCGACAGCTGGAGCTCCAGTGAGACGGTTTGTTCACTCTGTAGGAGTTTGTATTTTGGGCTCTTGGTGATCTTTTCCTTCCCTTTGCTCCATTCGAATGACAGTGGAAGAGAACCAGCAACTTTACACTCCATGGTAACCTCTGAACCCATGACTGCTTGAATGTTTGATAATTTCCTAATGAACGTAGGAGGAATGACCTCTTCTGCTCAAAGCAATTAAACAAGAATTACAGGAAATACATGATTCACAACTAAAATATTAGCTCCACAACTATTTTACAAACCTAAAACCACCAGATGGACTTTACAGCTGCAACTCCCCACAGAATTGCTCACATCAAATTCAAATTCTCCGCCATCTCCCAGCTGACAGGACTGGATGTTTAGACTGCTCAGGTTGTTCCCATAGTGAAGATCATATTTACTGCTCAACTGTAGATTTTGTCCATCTTTGATCCATCTAACACTCATCGGAGGAGTTCCAGCTACCCTGCACTCAAGACTAACCGGATCCCCCCGGGTCACTCTGACCACCTCTGGTTTCTCTGGAATCGTAGGTGGTTCTACAACACCAAGAAAAACAGATGAGGCTGGTACGCGGGTCACAGCAGTAAGAGCTAGCCTTAAGGTTAGGCAGAGGTACCTTGTACAGTGAGGGTAGCAGAGCATCTGTCCTGGCCAGCAGCGTTAACAACCTGGCAGGTGTATTTCCCACCGTGAGCTGCTTCACAAACAGGAATCCTGAGAGTTGCCTCTTTGTTCTGAAACGTTCTCTCCACTTTTGGATCATCTGGGATCCACTTCTCATCTTTCAGCCACTGCACTGAGAGAGGAAGAGAACCGTCCACAGAGCAGTGGAAGACAGCGACACATCCCAGAACAGAGGAGACGTTTTCTATCTTCCGGACAAACGACGGAGGAACTAATGGAGAGAAAACATGTTTGTAACAGAGAGAAGAGCGCTGGCTTCCTAACTGACTGGACGTCACAACCAACCTTTAAGAGACAGCGCAGCGAGGACAGAGCCACGTCCAACCTCATTGGCCACAACACACTGATAAATACCAACATCTTCCACTTTACAGCCCTGGATTTTCAACATCACGTTTTCATCATCGATGAAATACTTTGAGCTGGATTTGATTGGCTTTTTATCTTTGAACCATGAGACCTTAAAAGGAGCACTTCCCGCCACTTTACAAGCAAATACTGCAGCGGAAGCTTTAACAACTTCAACAGACGACAGCCCTTCAACAAACACAGGAGGCTCTGAAATAACAAAGTAAATCAGTCTCCATTAACCCTGCTTTAGTAAAATACTAATGTTAACTTGGTTTGAACAAACCTTTCACTGTGATGTCAAAGGTACAACTCTCTGAGCCTGCGTCGTTGCAGACCTTGCAGAAGTATTTCCCGCTGTCATGTTCAGTAACCTGACAAATCTCTAGAGTTGCTACAGAATTAAAAACGGACATCTTGTGTTTGAGGCTTTGATGAATCTCAGATCCATCTTTGAACCAGTGCACGGAGACATCAGGAGAACCAGACACCCGGCACTCAAACACCTTCCTGTCTCCTACTCTTACTATTGATACACCTTCTGGTTTCTCAATGAAAAAAGCTGGTTCTGAAAAACATACATACAGAAATCACTTGAGGCTGGTCATCACTGCATAGTAAAGAAAACCAATAAAATGTCTGAGACCAATGAGAACCTTTCACAAAGAGAGTAGTCTGACAGGAAGTGGAGCCGACATCATTGTGGACTTCACAGACATAGTCTCCAGAATCAGACGTCTTGGCGAAGAAGAGCTCCAGAGAGCTGGAGGTGTTGTCTTTGGTCACGAAACAGTCAGCACTGGATAAAATCTCCTTCTTGTTTTTAAACCATTTGATGATCCGTGGCGGCGTGCCAGAGACCAGGATATTAAACTGGACCTTTGAGCCAGGCAAAACATTCATGGCTTCAGGCTTCTCCAGAATACATGGAGGTTCTGTTGGTGGACAACACGTGTATCACAACATAGTCACAACATTTACGACGTGATTGTATCCGACAAGATGAATTCTGACCTTTCACAAACAAGATCCCAGAGCACTGGACTGTCCCTGCCTTGTTTGTAGCGATGCAGGTGTAACTGCCACTGTCTTTAGAGACTAGATCAGAGATTTCCAGAAAAGCAACGTTCTCAAAGAAAGTGCATTTGTGTTTGTCATCCGTCTGGATCTGTTTCTCATCTTTGTACCACTGTATGTTTATCGGCAGCGAGCCAGAGACGAGACATTCCAGGTGAGCAAAGGAGCCTTTGATACCTTCTGTCTGCTTCAGCTTCCTCGTAAAAGATGGAGGAATTATTTGATCTATTACATAAAGAGGTAACATAACATATCAGGCTGGATGTAAAATAAAATAAAATCTCATGAAAGACATGAACCATCTGGAAGGACTGACCTAAGACAGTAACAGATGCTTCACATGAACTGTGCCCAGCAACGTTTGAAACCTCTAAAGTGTACTGACCACTGTCCCCTCTGTCAGTTTGAACTATGTGGAGCACAGAGCTGGTGTCAGTGCTCTGGATTCTGTATTTGTGGCCTGATCTCAGCTCCTTTCCCGCCTTCATCCATCTGGACTTGAGCGGTTTGGTGCCAGAGAAGCAGGCTTCGAGCCTGGCGGGGTCGCCCTGGGTCACATTGATGAACTTTGCATGCTCTGAAATACTTGCCGGCTCTGGCACGAGATAACCAAAACCACATGACATTTGTGTTCATGCAACATGAAGCGTGAAGCTTTACAGAAGAGCAGCAACAAATAAGACAGAGTAAGAAGCACACACATCCTACAAACCTGTCACTACGAGCACACCGGTACATCTCTGAGTCCCGGCTCTGTTCTCAGCCTGACACACATATTTCCCACTGTGTGATAATTGAGCATTTTTCAAAGTCAGCATGGCACTTTTGGTTTCGTAGGACATCTTGACATGCTCGTCTTCTCTGAGCTCATGATCATCCTTCATCCAGGAGAAAGTCATGGGAAGTGCTCCAGACAATGTGCACTTCATAGAGATTTCAGAGCCCATAATGCAGGACATATCCTCTATGCTCTGAACAAATGTGGGTGGTTCTAGTGAGAGAAGACCACAAATAAGAAGGCAGGCTACACGATTTACACAAAGAGCTATATCTCCCTGAGTCTAAGGAAAATGAACAGTGAAGAGGCCGTCCAATAACTAACCTTTCAGTGTAATCTTGCAAGAACAAGAAGTCTCTCCAACATGGTTTGTGACGGTGCACTGGTACACCCCAGCGTCGCTGGTCTCACAGTTTGAGATCTGAACAGTGACAGTGTTGTTTTCAACACTGACTTTATGTCTTCTGTCATTTCTGATAAGTTTATCATCGAGGAAACAACTTATTTCGAATGGAGCAGAACCTGAAACTGTTCCCTCCAAGATAATGTCCGCTCCCTTCACAAGCTCGGCTGATTCAAAAGGCCTCACAAACTCTGGAGGTTCTACAAAAACAAAAATAAATTCCTGAGTAGAAAGTCATGGTCTAATGAGTTGAGTCTGGTCCATGGGGTTCATGCAGTTGTTCTCAGCCATCACTGGATTTGATTGGACAGAAATCCTTCAATAACCGGGTTCGGCCTGCTGTGTTAATCTGAGGGATAAACGCTCCCGGCTTGAACTCAGTATGATGAGGACGTGAGACCAGTAGTCCTAAACATTTATAGGTTGTGTGTTTGTGTTTTGGTATAAGCTAGCAGGACTGCACCAGTACCAGGAACCAGACCACTGGGGTTTGATTCCTGGTCAACAGTAAACTCAGATTTCCATCCAGTGTAGGCAGCACTGAACAAGTCAGAGAACAACGTGGACCAGACGTCTACAGGATGACTGCTGAGGACTGAACCAACCTTTCACTGCTACTGAGCTGCTGCTCTGGTCTCTGCCAGCCTCGCTGGACGCCACACAGACATAATCTCCACCATCCTCTACAGAGCTGTCCTGAACCTCCAGAGTCGCTAGTGTCCCGTCAAAGGACATTGTGTGTCTGCGGTCAGAAACTATTTCTGAGCCATTCTTAAACCACGTGATGCTGATAACAGGAGTGCCCTGAACTTTGCAGGACAGCTTTAGAGTCTGTCCAGATTTCAGCAGCTGTGAAGGCTCGAGTCTCATTGTAAACGTTGGCGCTTCTGCAAATTAACAGCAAGATGTTAAGTAAAGAAAGAAAACAGTTGAAGACGTTTGTAAAAGAAGGAATGAAACAGCACCTTTAACAAAGAGGACTGCCGTGCAGTCCACCTTCCCGGCATCATTGGATACTTGACAAGTGTATGTGGCAGAGTCGCTGGGTTTGACCGAGTGGAGCTCCAAAGAGCTGGAGGAGGTGTCTTTCTTTATCAAACATTTCCCCCCAGTGAAAATCTCTCTCTCCTCTCTGAACCACTTAACAACCATCGGAGCGGATCCAACAAAAGACGACTTCAAGACAACGTCTGATCCTGGTGATGCTTCTCTGGACTCAGGTTTTACCGTGAAGACTGGAGGTTCTGGAGTCATTTGGGAAGAAATGCAGCACATGTGTTCACAGCCTATCACCTCTGATCACCTGCCAAATGAATCTGAGATTTAAGTCAAACTCTGACCTCTGACAGATAAAATGCCACTGGTTTCTTTTTCCCCGGCATCATTAGAGGCCCGGCACGTATAAACTCCAGCATGGCTCTGATCCAGGCCAGTGATGGTCACCGAGGCTCTACTCTCATTGAAATCAATCTGATGTCTGTCATCACTGTGGATTTCTTCACTGTCTTTGTACCAAGAAACAACCATTGGTGGAGATCCAGCCACTCTGCACTCCAAGGTAACATGACTACCGACACTCCCATCCACTTTCTTTAGAGTTTTAGTGAATGATGGCGGAACTGCACGATCTGTGTAGGGAAACACGTTAACATCACCACGGGCCAGATCTTCACTCACTAATAACCGTGTGTCCTCAGCTAAAACAAACCTATGACAGTGACTGAGCATGTGCACTGGTCTTTTCCCACTTTATTGGACACCTCCATCTTGTACTCTGACGTGTCTCCTTTTTCTGCTGTGAGGATCTTCATGGTGGCCACGTTGTCCTTCAGTGTCATCTTATATTTGCGACCACTGATCATCTCCTTTCCATCTTTAAACCACTTGACTTTGAGTTCAGGGCTTCCAGAGACCGTACACTCCAGCGTGGCTGAATCTCCAGCAGTCACACTAATGGATGGGGCTTTCTCTAAGATTTTAGCTGGTTCTAAAATACAACAGGTATTTTAGTCAACAGCCAATAGGAAACCATTTTAAAGTCTGAGAATTGACAGGTGTGAGTTCTAACCTTGAATAGTTAAGACAGCTTCACATTTCTGCTGCCCTGCCTCATTTTCAGCCACACACGTGTACTTGCCACCGTGCTTTGTCTCAACAGAGGAGAAGGAAATGCTAGCAATGTTGTTCTCAAAAGTCATTTTAACGTTTGGATCGTCGTCTCTCAGCAGCTCAGAACCTTTCATCCACTTGACGGTAATGGGAGCTGAACCCTTCAGGGTACCCTGCAGCTTCACTGTGTTCCCAAACACTGCGGTAGCACTTTCTACCCTCTTTGAGAACATAGGAGGTTCTGAAACAACAGTATTGGGAACAAAAAATGTCAGCTCAGCAACAGAGGACACTACGCAAACAGTAATGAGACTTGGTCCTGTCTCTTCTCTTCACTGACCTTTCTGTTTGACCACTGATTTTGAGGTTATGGACCCGACCTCATTTGAAACAACACATTCATATTCCCCAGCATCAGCGCTCTCAAATGAGTGGATCTCCAGAGAGGTTAGAGATCCCTGGGACACTATGATGTGCTTCTTATCTGCAGACAGGCGTTTCTTATTCTTTCTCCAAGACACTTCAAACGGCGCAGAGCCTGAAATCTCACACTCCAGTACCGCCGTCAGCCCTCTGACTACATCTTTGGAGAGTAACTCCTTTCTGAAAGATGGAGGTTCTACAGGGGAACATTGAGCTGCGTTAGACAAGTTGCTGCACTGCCTAAAAGAACGAATCGTAATTCCTAAACCTGCACACCTTTCACTGTTACTTTAGTGCTGCAGCTTTCACACCCAGACTCATTGAGAACTTCACAGGTATAATTTCCACAGTCACTCAGCGTGACGTCCTTTATCTCAAGAGTGGCCACGCCGTCCTTCAGGCTGATATCGTATCTGCCGCCAGCAGACAGCTCGCTGTCGTTGAAGAACCAGCTGGTATGAAGTTCTGGGGATCCTTTGACGGAGCACTGCAGCCGAGCAGCGCTGCCTTGCTTCCACATGGTTGTAGCTTCCAGCCTCTTTACAAAGACTGGCGGCTCTGGAGAGGTGTTTGGTTGAAATCAAAGAAGTCATTTAAAAGGCATAAGCTACTTTTACACCGTCTAACCCGGACACCACAGAATAAATATTGTCAGAACTGCAGATTTGCAAAAGCTTCAAATGCTGCAGCCTCCAGGAGAGTGAATGAGACAGCTCTTACCTTGAACCTTGACCACAGTGGAGCAAGATGCACTCCCAGCTTCGTTAGTCACTGTACACACATAATTTCCACAATCTTTCAGTGTGGTCTTTAGGATATCAAGAGTGACCGTCTTATCCTCAAAAGACAGTTTACAGTCTGGAGACTGGTGGACTTTCCGTCCATCTCTGGTCCAGGTAAACGTTACTCCAGTGTCCTCATCCACCTGACACTCCAGGTGCAGTGGCGCTCCGACCACAGCCGCCACCGGCCCCAGAGGCTTTATAAAGTTGGGCTTATTAATTACACGCAGCTCTGTGCTGCACTCAGCCGTCCCAATGACATTAGACACCTTGCACACATAAAGGCCTCGGTCAGCCGCCTCCAGCTGGCTTATCTCAAGACTGTGCTTATTCTTTTCACAAGAGGTCTGGTAGTGTGGGGGCACTGTGGCCAAAGCCTGGGTGTCTTTGAACCAGACAACATTAAGAGGAGCAGATCCTGTTATTACACACTGGATCACTGCCCTCTTTCCAACAAACACAGTCTGAGGTTCAGGTTTCATTAGAAACACAGGAGGAAATTTCTCTATAAGGATTAAGAAAAAGAGAAACATGTTAGTGGTAAATGTCATCCTGTCACTTCACCGTACACCTGGAGGTTAGACACCATCACCAAACGGCTCACAACTCTGAAAGTCTTTCCTGAAACGAAGAACGTACACCAGAAAAAACTCCAGGTCTAGAATAACGTCTCCAAACTCACCCAGCGAAGAAGAAGGAAACATGCTCTTACCTGTTAAGCTGAGAGAGGCGGAGCATTCGTCAGCGCCGTGCTGATTGGACGCCTTGCAGGTGTATTCACCGCTGTCATCCTTGGTCGAGCTCAGGAGCTCCAGAGAGGACGTGCTGAAGCGACTGATGATCCTGTACCTGTCCCCCTCTTTGATGGGCTTCCCATCTTTGAACCACTTGAAGCTCACATTAGGAGCGTCCTCAGTTTCACATTCAAACTTGACATTGTTGCCAATGTTGACCTCCATGGGAACAATCCTGTGTTTGAACACAGGTTTCACTGCGTTAGGGAGGGAAAGACAAAAAGAGAAAAGTCAGTAAACAGGAAGCTGAAAGAGAAGCTGAGATTAATGTCTAGTGTTCTGGATGTGATGACCCTGGGATGGAAAGTGAAACACACAAAATGATCCAGTGATGACTAAAGGAGCAAAGCTGGTTAGGTTCAGGTGAAAGACTTGATGAACAGAGATTCTGCGATAAGAGAAGAGAAGGAGAGATGGCATGCAAAGAGGAATGGACCAGGAATGAGGAATGATGTTTAAGGACGTGGAGTGAAAGGTGATTCCTTGAGATGGAAATGGAGGTGGGGTTATATCTGTGGAGGATGTCACAAACCTCAAACCTGCATCGAAAATAATAATAATAATGAATTTAGAGGATTTTACGTGGACATTCAGTAAAGCTTTAGCGATGGTTGAGGTTTGCATACAGCAGAATTTAAAACTGACCAGAGTGTGACGTTAGTTTTTAACGATATCAAAGAAGTGGCCGTCGTCAAACCTCTTGAGACCACAGTGAGTCTGGAAGACGTTGTCGTTCTGCCGGCTTCATTCTCAGCCTCACACACATATTCTCCTTGATGCCTCTCCTTCACAACCTTGTTGATAACCAGTGTGTATGTGTCGTGGTCTCTGGAACACTTGAACTCTTTGCCAGATTTCACCAGTTGACCGTTGAAGAACCAGTTCACCTTAGTGACAGCCTTGATGGTTGTGCTAAAAACAGCTTTCTGGTTTTCTTCAGCAAAAACATCCTCTAGAGAATCTGTGACAACGGGATAATCGAGCAGAGTGTCGGAGGACTCGCTGATCATGATGGCCTCTGACAAATACTCCTCTCTGTGACCCTGTCTGGAATGATGGATCTCAGTCTGACCCTGAAGTGTTGCTCGCTGGAAGGAAGCCCTGGCTTCAGTTCTGACGTCTGCAGACTGAGACAGATCAGGAGGAAACCCAGCTACGCTCTCCGTCACCACCACCGTGTCCACCACAGATGACAGCACCTCTGTGGAGGAAGCTGAGCTCACCTGAACTCTCTGAGGCTGTCCGGTTCTCACAGTGCGCTGCTCCGATGTGAGGCTTTGCTGATCTTGGTAAACCATAGCGTGCAGCGCCACGTGGAGCTCAGACCTGAGATCAGCCGTCTGAGGGTATTCACTTTCTAGGGTCAGGGTGATCTCCAGGGGGGCGCTGGCTGATGTGATGAGATAAGTATGAGTTTCCTGTCTGGGTTCTCTCTGAACCTTCACCTCCTGTATCTCTACCGACTCTAACCTCTCTATCACGTCGGCCAGTAACACCGGCTGGTCCCGGGCCACAGCCGACTGCAGAGCATCTCTGAGCTGACGCCGTACATTTGAACTTGATGGTTTGGGGATGTGAAGGACAAAGTGGAGTTCTTTGGGCAGAGTGTGAGTGTCCTGAGCCTCGTGGAGAAACAGAAGTCCTTTAGGCTGTGTCTGAACGCTGACAACAGAGCCCTCAGATTTATGGATTTCTCTGGACTGCTCGTCCATGATGACCTGCTTCTCCTCCAGCAGCACTGACTGTCGGACCCACTGTCCTTCCTGTATGTGAACAGCAAAGTCCTGCTCAGCTGCCTCTAAGATGGTGCAGCTTTCAGTGGCCACCGCCTTCTCTTCTATGAAAACGGGCTTCTTTGGGATCTTGGGCTCAGTTTTTATCTCTGGCCTGAATTTCTCATCAGCCTCAAAGCTGGTGGTGTGCCTCTCTTCCAGAGTCTGAGTGTCTGTGATGTTCAGAGACTGCAGGACATTCCAGCGGTCCTCTCTCTGGACCAGTGCTCGCTGCTGTTTGACATCAGAGACGAGAGGCGTCTCCTTGGAGAGCCGGGTGGTTTGGGAGGACACGGCGAGGATGTTTGGAGGCCTGGGCTCGGTGCGGAGCTGAGACTGGACCCCGGACACAGACACATCCAGGTCTTGGTGATGATCTGCACTGATCTCTCTCCTCTCCTCTGAGGTCGCTGCATGCCTTCTCATCTTTCCCTGTCTCTGAACTGCCACCTGCTCCTCTGGCCTGGTCACAGTAAGAATGCCTTCCTTTGGTAAAACTGATACTGAATGGATGGACTGAAGGTGTTTAGCTGGCGGTAGCTCTTTCTTCGTCTGGACGGAGCAGGCCTCAGTCTTTGCTGTGAACTCTGAAGCTGCTTCACAAGCAACAGTCCTCTGCTCTTCTTGTGTCACTGAATGCAGCAGGTTGGGACTCTTCCTGACGCTGGCCTGCTCTGGAGACGGCGTTTTGCTGCTGAACCTTCCCTCCGACTGTAAAACATCCTGGTCACTGATGACCTGCAGATTCAGGAGGCGCTCGTCCTCTCGCTGAGGCTGCAGACTCACAGAGGATGCTAAGGGTGGAACTTGTCCTGTGTGTTCAACCTGAAGCTCATACTTCTCTTCACTAGTTCCAGCGGACTTATACAACCTGTCTTTGTGTGGACGGATGCTCTCCTGCTCTGGTCTTTGTGTCTCTAATGTCTGTTCTTTAGATAAAGCCACTCTAGTTTCACTCACTGGTGCTACCGCTGCTTTGGGCTGTTCTCTTACAGTCACCGGTTCAACGGCTGCGTCTAGAGTTGGCAGAGGCTCAGTGTGCTGTTCTGTGAGCTGCAGTGTATCTGCGGACTGAGCCGAGTACAGAATCTTTACGCCCTCCATGACCCTGAAACACCTCTCCTCCCCTGGTCTGTGAATGATGGCTGAGCTTTCATCCAGGATGGGCAGAGTGGACTCTACGTGGTGACCACTAACAAGCTGCCTGGGCTCAGTCAAGGTCTGGATGAGCTGTGGAGCTCGGTCTGTCAAAGCCTCAGCCCTCACCGTGCTGAGAGGAAGGAGCTCCTGAGATGTAGCAGACAGCAGCTTGGACGGCTGCTCTTTGGCTAACTCCAGCTCCACCACCTCAGGGCTGAGGATACGCTCAGAGTGCTGCTCTGTGATCTTTTGTCTCTCTTGGACTGAAGACAAGAAAGTGGTCGTGTGACCCTGTTTCGTAGGAGCAGCTGAGACCTGAGCTGGATGAGTTGGAGTCAGACAAACCGTCTCCTGAACCTCTAGTGACTGCAACACCGCCGCCTGGTGGGTTAGTCGCTCTTGATGGAGGGTGGCAGCAGAGATATCGAGCTCATGGAGGGTTCCCACCTCCTCGCTGGGTATAATCTGTCTGTCCTCAGTGCTGATGGTGTAAATCATCTGATCAGACCGAGTTCTTTCCTGGAACAGTCTGTGTTCTGTGTGTTTGCTCAAAGAAATCTTCAAACCTTTAGTTTTCTGCACTAACTCTTCCTGAGCTCCAAACACCTGCAGCTCTGCAGTACAAGAGGCTTCTCCATGTTGGTTAAAGGCCTTACAGGTGTAGACACCACTGTGCTCTTGTTTGACACTCTTAATATTAATAAAGCCGGATCCGTCGGGGTTGTTCACGATGATGCAGAACCCACTGGGCTGAATGTGAAAGCTGCCTTTGAGCCACTGAACCTCAGGAAGAGGCTCTCCCTTCACAGTGTACCTGAAGAAAGCCTGACCTCCCTCCAACACCTCAACACTATCGATAGTTTGAACAAACTCTGGAGCTTTTCCAGTCGAGACGTTTTCAGGCTCTTTAATGTGAACGTGCAGATAAGAGGAGCAGGATGAATGACCGAACCTGTTGCTGACAGTGCAGGAGTATTCACCCTCAAATTCCCTTTCAACTTTGCCAATGACCAAACTGTACTCGTCTTGCTGGTGAATGAACGTGAACACGGATGAGCTTGTGATGCTCTGTCCGTTGTGGAACCACTTAACACTGGGTTCAGGGAAACCCACCACTCGGACCGTAAACACTGCGGTTTCACCAACAGTCACGACCGCTGGAGAAAGTTTGCTGAAGAAAACTGGCTTTTCTTTTTTCCTCTCCACAGAGCTGGAGTAGCGTGTGGACTCTGGCTGGAGTTCAAGTGTTCTGGTTTTGTCTGGTAACGTTAGGTCGGTGTAGTACGACTCCTGGATTTCCTCCTCCACTGTGACGGCTGAACTAGAGAAGGCTGAGCGGAATGATCACAGTTTAAAGTCAGACACAAGCACAGCACAGTCAGCTACCGCCGGGTGAATTCAGACAAACTGGGACAGCAGGAGAAAACAGATTTGACTTTACCCGAGTCGCCTGCACCACGCTGTCTCAAATGACCATGTTTCAGGAAACATGGGAAACTGTTAAACTGCTTTTTAAATTAAGTATATTTATACAAGATGATGCGACTTTGAATTAGGCTGGTGAAACCACTACAAATGGAGTTTAAGCTTATGAGGGAGGGTCTGATCGGTATCGAGACATTTTTAAAACGATCGAGCATCTGGTAGTTATTTAGTTTACGTCTGATATGAACCTAAAACAAAGATTATCATTCAGTACTTAACAGAATCCACGGAGTCCACTCAGACAAAGGCTGCAGCCAAACAACAACAACAAACACTGAACGTTTCCTGGAGACAGCGTCAAGGAGAAACATCTTCCAGAGAGGGTTAGGGAGTTTATGGCAGCGTCCTACTTCACTCTAAGACGAAGGACACTCGGAGGAAATCGTGTTTGGTTATCATCTGTCCCAGTGAAGCTGAATTCACCTACAGCAGAGTCCATTTGACTATTAAGTTAGTTTGTTCAACTATTTCACTGGAGTCCATTTCACAGTGTATGACATTTATATGGAGACCCCATAACCTTTAACACAGAGGAGTAAACCTATAAAACATTTAGATTTAGTTCATCAAGCAGTTTCAACATTTCAGCATCCATCATCAATGAGGAAAAGCCAGTAAAACATTTTCAAACACATCAAACAGAAGTTTCTCTTCAGCTCAACCTGAAAACAAAACCATGAGAAGACGAATCAGAATTTCTGTCCAAAGATCAGATTCAAACAATGTTTACCTTTGACTTCCTCCTGGATCTGAGGCTCGGGTTCCTTCTCCACCGTAGTTACTGTAAAGACACAAACACGTCTGCATTAAAAACCCTGGCTTCAGAAGCAGCGTCAGATCGTGCATCCGTCTCTTAGTTTGATCTGATATCTGAGCATGCTGCCCTCAGGTCCTCTGGTTGTTTGATAAAGTGCTATGAGTGTCCCTCTCTTTATCTCCTACGGTGTTTTAGTCAGAGGTCGCTGTGGTTAAAGCCTGGTTGAAGAAGTGCTGTCACCCTGTGAAGAAGTGTGCCTCTGCTGGCGGTGTAGCGTAAAGCATTGTGGATGAGTGGAGGGCTGAGAGGAGCCCGAGAGCGAGCAGAAGGACCAAAAGCATGCAGATGCCAACCTTTCATCAGTGTGTTGGACTCAGCGTCCCCGGCTGAGCTGATATGTTTAGTGTCAGTTCCCACACTGAGAACATTTACAGAGCTCAGGAGGCCGCCATGTTTCAGAGAGTAAAACACAGATTCCTCAACATTCAACTGCCTGTAAAGCCAAATGAAAAGTGGAGTGGGAAGCCCCTTCATAACGCAACACAGCGAGCCCCCGTGTCCGTTTCTGATCAGCAGCTCAGGGGGGAGTTTGATGAGGAAGTCGGGGCTGGAGAGGCGTTGAGGCACGACATCAGGGAAACACAGGAGGCTGGTGAGGCTGTAAGGTCCCTGGGAAGATGGAGGCGATGGTCCCGGCTTGTCCACCGCCTCCTGCTTGTCTCGGTCAGGACCTCTAGGGGTCTCACTGTCTGTCTGAAACACTTTACGCACAGAATCGGTAGGGGTGGGGGTTTCTGCTTTGAGATTTGCTTCTTTAGCTGGGTGAGAATAAAGTTAGGGAGAGTAGTTAGGAGTCAGAGAGTAAAAGGCCTCTAAACACTAAAGGGTTAGTAAGATGGAGGATGAGGTTAGCGGGGAGGAGCTGGTGGCGGCAGGAAGCGGGTAAACTACTATACGGAGCTGGTTATACTATTACAACCTGACAGGTTACAGGCTAAGAGGATATATTAAATCATGGAGGGGGCGGGGGGCAAAGCGGGAGCAGGTGGAGGGGGGATGGATGAGATGGACAGACAGACTGATAAAGAAAAGAAAGATTAACCACCTTCAACCGTGAGCTGTGCAGAGGAGCTGCTGTGGCCGTGTTGGTTGGAGGCGGTGCAGCGGTACACGCCCTGGTCCGCCACACCAACACTCTGGATGACCAGGGACATGAGGCCCCCGCTCTCAGAGCTCCTCAGACGCTGCGTGTCCACCAGGCCATGGCCGTTATGATCCCATACCACCCCGATGAAGGGCTGCCCGTCGAACGAGCAGCTGAACTCAGCCATATCGCCGCTTTGGACGCGGACGTCGCTCATTTCCTTCAGCAGCCTGGGGCCGGCTGAGGGTTTGAAAGCAACGCTGCTCTCAGAGCTCATCTCCGTCCTCAAAGACACAGAGGAGCTCTCCGACACGGTCTCAATAAACTCAACACTGTGGCTGCTTTGAGAGCTGAAACTCTGCGTCTGAGCCTCCAGCCTCTGAATTAGTTTAGTCTGGGCCCCAGTGCTGGACACACTAGCTAAGGCCTTTTCATCTGGGCAACAGGAAAGAGTAGAAGAATTAGGTCAACACATCAATACTCTGGGGACGTCTTCAGGTCTCTGGTGAAGCTGTGGTTGAGTGTTGAGGTTCAGGATCAGGGAGGAAGTGGACTGTGGCGTCAATCATGCAATCAAGTCTGACGCACAAAGAATTCAGAGTAAAATAAAAGAGCTGGAGTGAGAGGGATCTGGACAGAAGAGATCTGCTTTCATCTCAGTAAAGATCCAGGTCTCACAGTAAAGAACTAATGATGGAGGAAGAGAAGACGACATGCAGCACAAGAGAGAGAAGACGATGATCACAGAGAGGACGAAGGACCTAAAGTCTACCAGCTGAGACCTCGATTGTCTCAGGGACAAGTCACTTTGTCTCTTCATCAAATATCAGAGTTTGGTTGGAGGTGATCCAGGAGCTGGTTGCACAGAGATCACAAAATGATGAGTCTGGAGCTGATCCTCTACTGAACGAACACACTGAACACAACACAAACGTGCCCCATCTCATCTCATCTCATCTCATCTCATCTCATCTCATTTCATCTCATCTCTGTCTAATATCAGCCTTTTGAGAATGTGGATTTTTCTGTCTTAACAAAGCTAAGCTAGCTAGTTCATCTCAAACACTGTCAGTTAGCTGATGCTAGATCTTTAGCTAACAGTTAAAGCTAAAATAAGATAATCCTTTAATTTGTGTCTCCACGTTTGTGGGATGATTTGCTGATGAAGCTACATATAACAGTTTCTACTGACTGAACTGGGGCTAATTAGTTAGCATGTGCTAGCTTGTGCTAGTCTTTCCTTCAGCAAACCTCACTCTCCTCTTTTCTTTCAGGATTTAGGAACAAGTTAATACTGAACTCATTTTCTTCTCTGAGTCTTTTTGTTAAATTAAACTGGAGAGAATCAAACTCTGTCTCAAAGAACCACTAATTAAAATCTTTGTGCAACCAGCGGTGGTGATCTCTGACCCCTGAAACTTGTCCCTTCTGAAGCATGCTTCATTTATATCAGGCAGGTGATTGAAGCTCGATACGGTTTTATTTTGTAGCTTTGGAGGAAGAACAGGAACGTTCTGATCTCTGTGAACTTCTTGATTACTTGGTCATCCGTCAGCTGACCAAATCACATCCAGATAAGATGTGTGTAAACATTTTCCACATTTGGAGATGAGAGCTGTGAGGAGTACCATGTGCTAGCACAGCTAAGATCTCAGAATGACCTTGAAACCATGCAGTGCTCTAGAACATCTGTAGAACTCACCGTCAATGTTCAGCGTGGCAGCACATGTCACCATTCCTGCTGAATTAGTGGCAACACACGAGTACTCTCCTTCGTGCTGGAGGAGGACTCTGGAGATCTCCAGCTGGCAGTTTTCACCATAATGAGAAATCCTAAAGATGTCTGACTCTTTGATCTCTCTATTCTTGCAGAACCAAGAAACCTGCAGATCTGGAGAGGAAGGGTTTGTTACAGACAGGATCATCTGAACCATGCGTGTTTACTGAGAATACTTCTCAACAACTGAGTAAATGTGACAGTAAATCTCTTTCAGCAGGTCACTACCTTCTCCGGAGATGCGGCACTGGAACAGCGTCGGTTTTCCCTCTGAGGCCAGCACATCTCTCATGGGAGTGACGAGGACTGGAGCAGAAACCCGAGAAACCTCTACTACCTCAGGAACTGGAAGACAAAAACATATATACAAAACATGAGTAAATGTACTCACATAGATGGAATGTGTGTCCTTTTTGACGTTGTGATATGCAAACTGTATATTCTACAAAAACATGTGCATGAAACACAGCCAGGACATTTTTAGACATACCTTCCACAGTGAGAGGGGCGGAGCTTGTGGCCTCTCCGTAGTCGTTCTTGGCCTCACAGCTGTAGGTGGCAGCGTCCTCGGGGAAGACTTCGAGCAGCAGCAGCGTGTGCTCGTCTCCGTCATGGAGGAGCTTGCATTTGTAGCTGGTGGACAGCATCTGGGAGTCTTTGTACCAGGACACCTGAGGCTGAGGGATGCCGCTCACTTGTGCCGAGAAGCGAACCGACCGACCCGACATTGCTGTCTGAGGCTGCATGTGGCGCACAATCTGAGGAGGTTCTGGCACTGAAATGGACAGAAGACATACACGTTCATGGTTTCTCTTCACCTCTGAAGACAATACCTGAAGCATTTTAGGACAAGGTAAAGGAGTCCAGTTGTTGTGAAAGCAGAATTACGTTTGACATGAAGATTCATGGTGCTCCTGTTTTTGCCAGCTAAGAAGGTGTACTCCCCGGCGTCGCTCCTGTACGTCTCAGAGATGGTGAGGCGGTGCAGCTTCCTGATGGTGGCGTAGGTGAACCTCTCCTCCACTGAGAACTGGATCTCCACACCGTTCCTCAGCCAGCGACCTTCCACGTCGTCCTCGTTCACCTCGAACTCAAAGGTCGCTCTGTGTTTCTCAACAACCTGAGAAGACCAGAGATCCCAATATTTAATAGAAATCCTCCCAAAATGAGTTCCAGTCTGGCAGCAAATAAAAACACCTGAAGAAATCTAGCAGGGTTTTATCAAACCTGGTGTGCAGGACTGTGTTGAACAAATAGTACTGCAGTGTATGTAGATGATTGCATGGACTCACTGTGATGTCCCGGCTGGCCGGCTCTGAGATTCTGACATCTCTTCCCTCGACTCCCAGGTGTCCCTTTGACATACTTGACCCGGCCACGGCGGTGTATTCACCGGCATCGGACAGGCGGACCGACGGCAGAACCAGACGGTGCACATAATTATCAGAGGTCATTTTGTATCTGCAGGAAACACAGGATGTACATCAGAGTCTTGGTAAACTCAGTTTTCCTACAAGTGAGTGTGAGCTACTCCACCTGTCAGACATCTCCAGCTCCTGACCGTCCTTCATCCACATCACCTGGACGTTCGGCTCAGAAACTTCACATTCGAAGGTCGCCCTCTTCTTCTCAGTGATCTTCAGGTCCTTCAGGTGTTTAGTGAATTCAATCACACGGGCTGCACAGGAAATTAACAAGAATATTAATAAAGGTCACGGCTGAAGCACGGGCAACTCTGGACTCTTGAAGACATTCAGTTCTACAAGCCTGGTGGAGAGTTGAGGTTTAACTAATTACTATAGATTTAGGTTAGATTCATCTGCAGTCAGCCTCCATCAGTCCTAACATCTGTCCCCAGGAAGTTTCATTCACACCTTGAGTCTGGAGCCTCTGAAGATAATGGGTCATTGGAGGATAAGGAAAGGGTGAAACGGTCTCCTCCATCTAGGTCTAGGGCTGATTATTACTTTCTGATGTTCCTGTTAAACATGTTTCTGGATGAAAGTGGCCTCTCATAAGGTCACTGGTCCCCAGGGAGGTACCTGGGGACTGTTAGGAGGTCCTCAGGCACAGAGTCAGAGCTAAATAAATTACAAAGCTATAAGGACCTCTTACCCTCGACATAAAGTTTAGCTGTAGTAATGGCGGAGCCGGCCATGAAGGTGTACTCAGCGGTGTCTCCAAAGTGGACGTTCCTGATGCTCAAAGTGTGAGTGAGCTGTTTGCAGCGAGCCTGGCATCGGTCCGTGGACTTGATCTCCACGCCGTTCTTCAGCCATTTGTATGTGATGCCCTCGTAGTTGACGTTCACCTCGAACGTCACCGTGTCCTTCTCCTGTGCATTCAGGTCCTCCAGCATGGAGGTGACCAGAATAGCTAGAACAAATCAAAACAGGGACAATGAGTCCATAGAGACCAGAGGAACTTTCTTTCTAAAGATTTCTCAGTCTGAACATTCATTTGTCCTGTAAGTACCAGGAGTGGTGGAGAATGTGAATTCGTTTTCTGTCTTTTTATAACAGATTTGTATTGTTAGGTGTTCCCAAATATGGTTTAAACGATTTTAAAGGTTGAGTAGTGAGTGTACAGCCATCAGATCTTACGGCTGACGGTGAGCGTGGCGGAGACTCGGTCGTTGCCGCAGACAAAGGTGTACTCTGCAGAGTCCTGGGTGCTGGTGTTCATGATCTTCAGCTGGTGGAGTTTCCCCTGAACCACGATCCTGAACTTCTCGCTCATCTCGATCTCCACGCCGTCCTTCAGCCAGGAGGTCGGTACGTTGAAGTGAGAGACTTCACACTCGAACGTGGCCACCTGAGTCTCTGGGATCTCGACGCTCTTCATGGGTTTGGTGACACGCAGAGCTGCAGGACAAAATACAAATGTTGGGTCTACACATTCTTCACATTCAGAAACTGTTCTGCTAGTGACGAACACTTACACTCAACGGTTAGGTGAGCGCTGCACTGCAGGTGGCCCACCACAGCAGTGTACTCGCCCTCTTTGCTGTTGTCCACATCCTGGACAATCAGTTTGTGGGTCTTCTTCTCAGACAGCATCCTGTAGTGGTCGTTGGACTTCAGCTCTGCGTTGTTGAACATCCATTTCACTGGGATGTCTTCCTCTGAGATGCCAACTTCAAACACGACGGTCGCTCCCAGCAGAGAGGTCACATCCTTTGGCTTCTTTAGGATCTTAATGGCTGTGTAAATATTTGTTTCATGGTTAGAAAATGTTTTTATGAATCAACAGGTTTATCTGACTGATTTGTTGTTGTTACTTACTTTCAACATTCAGTCTGGCATTTGCAGACAGTTTTCCCAGTTTGAAGGAGTAGACAGACTCGTCCTGTGTGGTGCAGTTCTTGATCTTCAGGGTGTGGACTGTGCCTTCTATGCTGATTTCATATTTGTCACTGGGCAAGATCTCAACGCCGTTCTTGATCCACTGTGCTCCCCTCACATTCTCATGGGTCAGCTCCAGGCTGAACACTGCCTCCTGAGTCTGGACGATGTTCAGGTTCTTCAGGGTCTTCTTGACCTTGACAGCTGTGGAGACAGTTCACCATCAGTAACATTGTGTCTGATTAATTAGTGATAAACTAAAACCTCTTCTAGATGAGATAGTAGAAAACACCCTGATAGCAATGACATCATTCTGAACTCATTCACTAGAACTGGACCAAAGGTTCTAGTAACAATAGAACCAGGCCCACTCTCCACCTGGACATGTGGAGAACCAAAGAACCCGAAGTGTTCCACGTTGGGTCAATGCTAAGCTAATGTTCACCAACTATAGTTGTATGTATTGTGTTTGTTTTCTGTAGTGCGACCACTATTAGACCACTAGATGGAGACAAAGCTGGTTAGCTCCAGCTATGTGATGCTTGGTATCAACGTAAAGAGAAGCTTCTCCAGTTTCACATGACGCCCAGCATGGCAGAGTGGAGTAAAGAGGATTGTGGGTAATGTTGTTTCATTGTGATGTCCCTCTTCATTTCACTACCTCCTGGCACAAAGAGTTTCATACAGGCGGTGTTTCTCTTGACCTACCCTCGACTCTCAGGGTGGCTGTGGTCTTGGAAGTGGCGACCTGATAGGTGTATTCTCCGATGTCGGTGGCTTTGGTGATGATGATGACGAGGCGTCTCACGGCGCCGTTCACCTCGCTCAGGACGTTCTCACTGTAATCGACAGGCTGGCCATCTTTCAGCCACTTGCCTTCAGCAGATGGGTTGGCTACTTCACACTCCAGCACAGCAGTCTGGGAGTCAGCCACTACTAAGTCACGCAGCGGCTTTTTGATGGCGCCACCTGTTGTCAAGATACAGTCAGTCCTGTCCATCGCTGAAACCACTGACCTTGTTAAAACGTGAGTTAGTCTGGATTACCTGTTACGGTGAGTGAAGCGCTGCATGTCTTCTCACCAGCGGCGAACATGTACTCGCCCTCTTCATCCTTCATTGCGTTTATGACCGTCAGGGCGTGGCGCTTGTCCTTGGACTCCATCTTGTGCTTGGCGCCGGCTTTGAGTGGCTGCCTCTTGAAGGTCCAGAAGGCGTCAATTCCCGGGTGAGAAACCTCAACTTCAAACGTGACATTCTCAGACTCTGAACACTCCTTGTCCTTCATCGGGGTCAGGATCTGGACAGCTGTTGAGATGGAGGGGTTAATGGACTGGTTTCTCTTCATATTCTCAAAAGGAGCAAACATTGTTTTATTTTATTTCTATTACACTATGACTCTACTCCATGGAAAATGACATCATGGTCAGGTGGAGCAGTGTCACTCAGTCCTGACCAAGTAAGAGAAAGCAAATACCACTAATACCAACATTCACTCTATACTGACAGGTGCCGTTGTCACATAAACCATGCATGAATAAATCAATGGGTCTACAAACTTCAACATCACTATTTTCCTGTATAACTTACTCTCAACACTAAACTTGCAGCTGGTGTCGGCTCGGCCAACCACCAGTTTGTAGTGTCCTTCATCAGAGGCGTAGGTCCTGGAGAAGACCAGACGCTGCTTGGCTCCCTTCGCCACCGCTTGGATTCTGTCGCTGGGCGTCAGGAGCTTGTCGTTGTGGTACCATTTGATGGAGCTGATGTCCTGAGCAGAGATCTTGGCCTCCAGGACCGCCTTGGTGCCCTCAATGGCACTGGTGTCCTTCAGTGGGATTAAGATGCCAATAGCTGCAGCACAAGAAGAAATTCTCTGTTTGTGAGTTTTATTTTGCAACACAAAGTTATTTTAAAACAAGACAACTGTCTCAGGCGACCTACTCTGAACAACCAGCTTCGCAGTGGTTGAAATCTCCTGAGCAGGAACCGTGAAGGAGTACATCCCAAAGTCATCCTTGTTGGTATCTTCGATCAGGAGTTTGTGGATTTGTTTGTCAATGACGATGTGCACACGATTTGAGGCTGTGATGGGCTGGCCGTTCTTCATCCAGGTTCCTTCAACGTCCTCCTGGGAGAACTTGACCTCGAGCTGAGCGATGTCACCCTCGCAGACCGTGAGGTCAGTTAAAGGCTGAATCAGAGTCACTGGACGCACTGAAACATCAAGACAAACGTGGATGGATCAGGATGAAATCTTTAAACTCCTGAGACTATCTCTTTGAAAGAAAGCTAGCATAAACTCCAGATCACTGTCAAAATAATTCTCTCTGGAAGCGACAAGAAGCTCAACTCACATTTCATCTTCAGAGAGGCACTCGTCTTGAACTCTCCCACTTTGAAGGTGTATTTTCCTTGGTCCTCCTTCTTGACATCTTTCACAGAGAGGGCGTGTCTTCCACGGCGGGAGGTCATGACGTATTTGCTGCTGGGCTCAAGCAGCTTTTCTCCAAAGAACCAGCTTCCTTCAGCATCTTCACGAGATACGACACACTCAAACTCTCCAGAGTACGTCTCAGGCACCTCTGTGTTCTCCAACTGCTTCAGGACCTCAAGAGGAGCTCCTGTTGGTCATAATCAAGTCAGTCAATATTTATTGAGTTCAGTGTTTCTCCTTTATTTGTTGATCATTGCAGCTGTTTGAAGCAACTTCCACTGCAGCTAAACCTACAGGTGACACTGACATTATAGGTGCAGTGGTTAGTATTTAGTGAGTTCTATTAAGATGAATACAGCATTCATAATTACGTTTTCATTTATATCTGACACTTCACTAAGAATGAGCCCTTCCACAGGTTCTCTTACAATCTGTCACCATCAACTTCCTACAGGATGAACACATTTTTAGAAAACTACGTGGACATTTTTTTGTAGTAAACATAGTAAATATAAAATAAGAAGCAGTGTTTTCTCGGTGCAGAACAATCAGCTTTGAACACAGCCAGTGGTCACTTCACCCACCTTCAACATTGAGTTTGGCGGTTGTGCGGACATCCTCATCTATAACCTCACAGGTGTATTCTGCATCATCTCTCATGCCAATCATCAGCACAGACAGGAAGTGGACCTTTCTGTCAGAGTGCATCCTGTATTTGTCTCCAGAGAAGATCTCTACGTTGTTCTTCAGCCATTTGACTTTAACAAAAGGCTCGTTGGTTTCACACTCAAATGTAGCCATGGTGTCCTTCTCGTTGGCGTTGATGTCCTCCAACTTCTGTGTAAAGCTAATGACTTGCTTTGCTGCAGAAATAACAGACTTTGTTAGAAAATCCACAAAATCTAAAATCTGAGTCACATGCACGTTTGAAGAGCCACAGTGTGGTTACCTTGCACCAGCAGGAAGGCGTGGCTGGAAGTCTCTCCGGCGGCGCTGGATGCTTTGACCATGACGCTAGCAGAGTCTTCTGCTGTGACGTCTCTGATCACCAGCTCACAGACGTGGTCCTCGGGCCAGTACCAGTAGATCCGGTCGGTCTTCTCCAGCTGGACACCATTCTTGAACCATTGACACTCTGGTTCTGGTCTGCCGACGACTCTGACTCTGAACTTGACTTCTTCACCCTGTGCGACTGTCTGGCTGGTTATACGCTCCAGGATCTTAGGAGCTTCCATGCTGGCTGAAAGCTTGACCCGCTCTGGTTTTAGAGCCTTTGCAGTAACTTTGCGCTCCTCCTCCTTCTTCTTCTCAGCCTCCTCCTTCTCCTTAGCGCGGTGTAGCAGCTCCTCCTTCGTCTTCTTCAGCAGGTCTTCATAGGACTCGTCCCTCTTGCGAGACTTGAGCTCTACAGCTGTGATGGACTCATAATAACCTTCCTCTGTCCTGCGCTTGAACTTGCTCCTCAGCTCCTCTGTCTCCTCTGTGGATTTTTCGTGAACGATTCTCTGGGCCTTCTTGAGCATGACCACCTCTTTCAGTTGAGCGTCCTCTGCAGGTTTCTCAACTTTCACCACCTCAAATGGTGTTTTTCCAGGTTCGGGGGCGGCCTCAGCTGGCTTGGCCTCCGGGGCACGGCGCAGGTGAGTCCTGAAATCCTCCTTCTGTTGGATCTCCAGCTTCACAGTGTGCTCAGCTGAGCCCAGGTTGTTGTCTGCCACCACCCTGACCTCTCCAGAGTCGTAGGACTTGATGTCGACAATCTCCAGATAGTAAATACCATCGTAACGAAGTCTGTATCTCTTGCTTTTGCGGATGAGTTGTCCGTTCAGGTACCAGTTGACCTTTGGTGCTGGATAGCCGGTCACTCTGCAGCGGAATCGGGCAATGTCGCCCTCCAGGACTCTGGCTGGTTCTGGAAGAAGGACGATCTCAGGTTTGGTCTTTTCTGTTTCCTCGTCGGTGCTGACTCCTGCAGGTCCTCCTTCGTGAGCCATGCGTTCGATGTCTTCCATCCTGTACGTTCCCTTCCTTCCTTCAGGAAGTTGTGTTTCCTCAACAAGACCCTTCTCATCCTTGACGATCAGGGTGCCCGAAGTCTGGTCGACTCCAAACTTGTTGGTCGCTCTGCAAGTGATGACGCCGCTGTCTCTGGCGTAAGCGACTTCATAGTCAAGGCTGCAGTAGCCAAATTCATTGACCATGCGCAGCCTGTTAGCAGCAGCCAGAGGCTTGCCGTCATGCAGCCACTCCACCACCATGGTGGGGTCACCAATGGGAGTCAGTCTGCACTCAAAGTGAGCCGGGCCGAAGCGCTTCATTCTGATGGAGGTCAGCTTCTTCTTGAACTGTGGTTTCTGCTGCTTCTCTTTGTCGTAAAGGTCGCCCTCCTCCCACTGCTCCTGGCCATATCGCAGGTGAAGAGGCTCCAGCTCAGGTGCTGCGATCTCTTTGGCTTTGTAGGTTCCTTTGGTGATGATGAGTTTCCTCTCTGGTTCAGGCTCTATATAGTCCACCTCCACATTGACTCTGCAGCGGGTGGTGTCTCTGCCGGCCTTGTTGATGGCTGTAGCGGTGTACCAGGCGCTGTCAGATCCGGCTGATGAGGGAATCTGGAATTTGGCTTCTCCTCTGGTTCCTTCGATCCTAGAACAAAAGATTCTTAAATTAGAATAGTTTTTCATTTTTATACTAAATAAATTCAGCTTGAGAAACTGGACCTGTCCACATATGAAAGGTTCTGAGTGAACCTCTGCCAAGTCTTCTAATATATATTCATTCATTCATTTATTCCTCCTGTGAAGGGTCATGGGGGTCTCCAGCCTATCCCAGCTGTCATTGGTCTAGAGGGGGGTCCACCCTGGACAAGTCTCCAGTCTATCACAGGGCTAACACACACATTAGCTGCTAACACAGAGAGACAGAATCACCAATGAACCTAAGCAGCATGTCTTTGGACGGTGGGAGGAAGCTGGAGAACCTGGAGAGAACCCACGCAGACACAGGGAGAACCTTCCATAACCATTATTACTTTTAAAACATTAGCAGTTATCAGACAAGATCGAGTTGGTGCAATATGCAGTTCACAGCATCTTGTTAATATAGTACATAACTAGTCTAGATCCTCAAAACAACAACTCTAACTTCTACTACTGTTCAGATTATTAGATTTTTGTAACGCTGATCATGAGCAACAGGTGTCACTAATACAGTTGTATTTATTGCCAACAAATAATTTCTTTATTTGTTGGCAATACATTTCTTACTTGGACATCATTATAAAGATCTGGACTTTGACTGAAGCTATATGTAAATACCAGAGATCCACTTTCTAAATACTGTGAATACCACTAATATAAAACATACTTGATGTGTGGGTGCTTGTGTGGAGTGATAATGTCGCTGTTTTTCAGCCAGACGATGTCAGGCAGGGGGTTTCCAATGGCTTTGACGGCCAGCTCAACCAGAGTGCCCTGCTTCACGCTGATGTTCTTCAGTTTCTCAATGAACTGAGGACGCACCAAAGTTTCTTTAGCTGAAAAAGCAACAAGAAGAAAGTCATCAACTGTCCATAAGTGTCTTCTTCCACAAGAGACTGAGTTTACAGGAAATATAAGGGTGTGAGTCTTACCATCAACAGTAAGAGTGACAGAGACAGACGTCCGTCCAGCTCTGTTCTGAGCAACGACCGTCCACTCTCCAGAGTCCTGTGGCATGGCCGGGACGATGATCAGGGACTGAGTGCCGTCCTCTTTAATCACTATCTTGTGGGTGAAATCGCTCACCACTTGTTGTCCTGAGAAGTCAGTGAATGAATTTGACTGTGAGACTGGCATATCTTGGTGTTTATGATGACTGAATATATACGTTACTCACCGTTGTGGAACCAGTATGTGTCAGGCATCGGTCTGCCAACGACCTTCAGGTCAAATCTGGCTGTCTGCCCCTCAGAGCATTTACATGAAGAAGGCTTCATGACGAACACGGGTTTGTAGAGTCTCTCTAGCTGAGCCTCGTCTGTCTCATCCAGCCGACGGGCCGGAGAACGTCCAGGAGAACGGCTGGCAGAACGTCCAGGAGAGCGGCTCAGAGAACGAGGAGATGTGGACCTGAGAAAGTTGCAGCGTGGTCAGTATCAAGGTGATAATGAAAGCAACGAGGTCGGCAGAGTCAGTTCTTTAGGCGTCAGATTAACTGGTCTGAAACATCTGGAGCTACAGCGGCTTTAACTGGTCGCTCTTTGTCCGTCAAACACCACCTCTCACCTGATCCTCTGCATCGCCGGCTGTGGTGTGTATCTCTGAGGTGTTACAGCTCCAGACGGCTCCACGTAGAGCTTCCCAGAGCTGACGGCGTTTCCCTTCATGTTGGTGGCGAAGGCGGTGTACACGCCTTCATCCTCCGGCAGCACCACAGGCAGACGGAGGCTGGCTCGTCCGTCCTGGAGGACCTCCATCTGGTATCGATCTCCAGGCCTGATGCGCTGACTGTCTTTGTACCAGGCAATCTGACAGAGGACAAAACCATTTTGTATTTAAATGTGTAATTAAATTAAACTTGTTACTTGATAAAAATGCTTCTTTTTTTCAGTACCTTCGGCAGTGGCATTCCAGACATCTTGCAGTGGAAGGTGACGCCCATTCCCTCCATGATCCTGTAGTTTTTCACCGGCGTGTCAAAGGCCGGCTGGACGGCCTCAGTGGGGGTGGCGGTCACCATCAACTCTCCATCTTCTGTCACTATCTCTCTGTAGGTGATCTTCATGATACTGAATTCTATCTCCTGGATGATCCTCTGCTCAGTGATGGACAGGTGGAACTCCTGCAGATGTCATATGAGGTTAAAAATGTCAGTCAATCCTGAAGATTAGATGATAGAAAACACCCTGATAGCAATGACATCATTCTGAACTCATTCACTAGAACTGGACCAAAGGTTCTAGTAGCAATAGAACCAGGCCCACTCTCCATCTGGACATGTGGAGAACCAAAGAACCAGAGTGTTCCACGTTGGGTTTTTACCTCTTTAAAGTGAATCTGGCTCCAAAATCCTACTGATTCCACTACAGGAGACAATGTCCACACAGTCCAACCTGTGGACATTTTATGTCTCCTGGACATCATCACATTCTACCATTGAGCTCATTATCCAGGAGAAGACTGAGATTTCCTCCATGTTGTTCACACATGGAACTCCCCAGGAGAACCAGCCACCAAGGCATGCTACGTAGCAATGCTAAGCTAACTGTCACTACTAGATGACTGTTTATTATCTGTAGTAGCACCATTAGACCACTAGAGGAAAGGAACATGTATGGTTCAGATTCTATGAGTCAAAGATGTAGAATCACGTGGACAGAATTTAAATGACCACAGAAGATATTAAAAACAGTATCAGTTACACTTGATGTTATTAACATTTCTCCATTAGAAAGACAAAACATGCCAGTCTGCTACAGCAGCGTGTACTACATGCTAGTAGCATGTAGCATGAGTCTCTGATTTAGCAGAAGGGGGCTCTGGGCATATTAGAGTATAACTGCTACCAGGTCGACTGTTCTGGAAAAGATGCTGCCTGAGTACATGGAACCCAGAAGCAGAAACTGTGGCTGATAAAAGGTGATATCAGGACATCCCTCATATGAAATTATCTTTCATATATATCACCTTGTAAAGTCCAGCTGTCACTAATGAGGCTCTCACCTGTCCAGATATGATGGTGGTGGTCATCTGCTCAACAGTGATGGGGGGAATGTCTCCCACTTTGGGCTCTTGTACCACAGCTGTTACTTCAGTCTTAAAGGTAGCTTCCTGTGTCTTCATGTAGGCTTCATATGCCTCTGTTGGCAAGAAAAGAATTTCATGTTAGAATCCAGTAGTCCAATGATACAGTCTATGGTCTAAGTGACTGTAAGAGATGCTAGTTTTTATAAATGAATGCTTTGGACAAACCTTCCTCCAGCAGACTGGCAGAAGCTGAGACTTCTCCGAGCTGGTTCTTGGCAAAGACGGAGTATTCTCCGGCGTCATCAGCGAAGGTCATGGAGATCTCCAATTTACACTCTCCAGTCTCCTTCTTGTAGGCAACTTTATATCTGATGGATGTTGAAAGGCAAGGCGTCAGCTGACAGTGAATGACCTAGAGTCTGCAGTGTACTGAACCATCTTAAGGCTTAGAGCGTCAAGTCCAGAGAGTGACCCGGTGAAACGTTTTAGTAGTACCACTATTGGCCACTAGATGGAGGCAAAGGAGGGATGGAGGATGTATGAATTCCTGAACAGGGCTGAGTCACCGTGTGGTGCCGAGCTGTTGGCTCAAAACGACCATGGGAGGTTTCTCCATCAGCTGAGGCTCCAGCTATGTGATGTGATCTAATGACACCCAGCATGGCAGAGTGGAGCATAAAGGATTGTGGGTAATGTTAGATTCCATTTTGACCATCAGTCGTATTTACAGGGCTCTGATTTTAAACAAAAATCCTGAAATTGAAATGACGACACTTTTTGAATAAAATACTTTGTGACAGTTGTTTGCATTGGTTTAAAGCCTGATCTACCACAAACCCTGTTAGTTAGTTACAGAACATCCTGTTGAACGCTACCGGGTTCATTGTGTGGAAATGTTTAAAGAAATGTTCTGTGGGTTTGATAAACGGTTTTCTGGACAGTAAGATGTTTTATGACATTGATTTGTTTTACAGCATCATTTATAAACCAGTAAAGGTATAAGGCAGAAGCCTTTAAGTGTTGTACCTGTATCCAGTGGTGAGCGGGACGCCGCTCTTCTTCCATATAACGTGAGGTCTAGGGTTTCCTCCGACCTGACAGTCAAACACGACACTTCCTCCCTCCACCAGCTTCTGGACGCTGGGTTTCCTGATGAAGAAGGGAGCAGCGGCAGCAGTATCTGACTCTGTGACGCTTACCTGAGACATGGTCTCCTCTCTGGCTTCTTCAGTTACTCTGAAACAATACAGATCTCTTTTTAGGATGTCTAAGACCAAGCTGTGCTGCTATTTTCAGAAAGTAGTTAGGGAAGGTTTGAGTGTCTCACAATTTCTCCTGAGTAATTTCAACATGTTCTGCAACAATCTCCTCTCTGCTCTCGATGTCTTCAGACACTGGAGGAAAAAGATGGAGTTAGTCTCAGTCAGAAAACAGCATGAGGACCTTAGCTACTGTTGCTCTGCCTGCAATGATATGATGACGAGATTAACAAAAGTCACAAACAAAACCATGAGGTGAACTAAAAGAGAAGAGGCCCCATTAATAAACCCTGGGGTACTCCACAAGTAACTGCATGTCATTAATAATAATGTTTATTCATGGCTATTATTGAGATGTACAGTCTGTACTGACCCTGGACGAGCAGGTAGCTGGAGGTGCTGACGGTTCCCGCCTCATTGGTGGCCGTGCAGGTGAAGCGGCCGCTGTCTTCAGCGAAGGCCTCGCGGATCACCAGCCGGGCCAGTCCGTTCTCGTAGCTGATCTGGAAGTCAATGGAGCTCTCGATCTTGTAGTCCTCCCTGAACCACATGATGACCGGGGTGGGGTGACCGCTGATCTGGCACTCCAGGGTCACCGACTCGCCCTCCGTCACATTTGTGTTCTTCAGACCCTGTCCAACAAAATCACATCGCCTTTAGTTTAAATGTCACTTCCCCAACAAGAATATGCTTTATGATGTGAGGAGAAAGAAACCACTTACAGACATCAATGTAGGCGGGACCACAGCGCCGCCTGCTGAAGGTACAGCTGCTGCCTCCACCACCTGTCAGTCACAGATCTGTTAGCACGCTGCTAATTAACTAACAACATTTCTGAAATCCACGACGCGGACACAAAGACACTTCACGTCAACATGTGATGAAGACCTGATGAAACAACACAGCACAAGAAATGGAGTGGAGGCTGAGACGGAGGCGCTCAAGAGGTGAGGATGAGGATGTCAATAGCATCGGCAAACATGTTTAGGTTGTTATTAGAGGACACTTCAGTCCTGGGGCCCGTTCTCAATACCCCGTCTAGAGCTCTACGATCACCGGGCTGATCCAAGATGTGATGATCCTGGTTCCATTAGAGCACATGGATGGATTCAAGTTATAGGGTTAATCAGTCAATGCAGGTTCATCCTTGAAGTCTGTCATCTAATCTGGTTCACAGTGAACTAACTCTGACCTGAATGTGTTTGTGAGAACAGGCCCCTGGAGTTTCACAGAAATCAAGAAAACCTGACTTCTAAAAAGTAGAACTCCTAGAATAAAGTCTATAACATCTCAGAGTACAAAACCATGAGATGTTTGACATCTAAATGATAACTAACATAAAAAGGCTGTGGGACACGTCAGCCGGTGACAAGCACTTTACTGGGTCAGTAAATATTAGTCCACAGATCTGATCTGACTTTTATTTGCACATCAGGTTTTCTTGACCAGTTTAGATCCACTTCATCAAACTAGATTACAAACCTGGGCTCCCCAGTCCTCATAAACTCTCTGCATGCCCCCTGAGTACACCACCCCCGTCTGTAACTCAGTGCCGACACGACTTTGATATTTCTCAGAGAAGTCTTTGAACGGCGGCGGGATGGGCTCCGGCGTCTCCCTGGTCTCTGCAGCCGGGCGACATGGACTGGGAGACTTAACCGGTTTGATGATCTTTCTAGTGGCGGTGGAGGACGAGGAAAACTCTTTCTGCAGAGAGGCGATAGCCGAACCAGCGATGGAAACCTGACCGACCCAAAGAGGAGGAAGAGCCACACCGTCATCAAAGAAAATACGCTGGATCTAGTTAAAGAACAAGACCGAGGGGATCTACGGCTCGTTAGTCTGGTTAACGCTACCACAGAGTCCAAGGAAGCAAACTCAGATCAAGATGGATTAATGCTGGGGTGGATTAAGGGTGGGTCCTGAATTAAGAGTGGGTTCTGGATTAAAGGTGTGTTATGTATGGAAGGGTTGAAGGAAAGGAGGTTAAAGATGGATCTTCTGGTTATTTTGTATATTATTTTATCATGTCTACACTTCACAACAAGTTTGCATCTCAGGCAAGCAGCAGAAATCTAATGGATGTCGTCCAAACGTCCAATTGCAGCTTAGTAACAGAGACAGTGGTGTTTGGATTGAGTTGTAGAGGCATACTACAGGTTATCGTAATATGCTAACATGATTGACTCGCTAGTTACAGGCCATCACTATGTGGGCGCTGTCAGAGCTTCATGGATGAACAATCCAGTGTCTGAGTGTCGTACGACTAAGATGCTTAAAAGAAGCGAGACGGCAGCTAACGTGGAGTGCTAACGTGTAACGCTAACGTGGAGTGCTAACGTGGAATGCTAACGTGTAACGCTAACGTCGAATGCTAACGTCGAATGCTAACGTCGAATGTTCACGTGGAACACTAACATGGAATTCTAACATGGAACGCTCATGTGGAGCGCTAAGATGGAATGCTAACGTGTAACGCTAACGTGTAATGCTAACGTGGAGTGCTAACATGGAATGCTAACATGTAATGCTAACATGGAACGCTAACGTGTAACGCTAACATGTAATGCTAACGTGGAGTGCTAACGTGGAATGCTAACGTGTAACGCTAACGTGGAATGCTAACGTAGAATGCTAACGTGTAACGCTAACATGTAATGCTAACATGAAAGCTAACGTGTAACACTAACATGTAATGCTAACGTGGAGTGCTAAGTAGCGACAGTAACTAAGGAGATGGACCTCACAAACACCAGGTCTCTGCTCGGTCAGCGGGTCAGTGTGAGTCTGATGGTACTGCTTGCCTGATGCTGCCTGTCTTACCTCATATCTAGGTTCAGGTTTGGGGACAGAAACTTTAGAAACAGTGAAATGTGCCCCTGGAGACGGGCCGAGACCAGGGTCCACACGGGAGGAGATTTCTGTCACTTTCTGAATCTGGAGCAACCAACAGAGTTCACAGCAGAGTCACAACCTCAGGACGACTTCAGGGACATAACTCTTTATTCTAGCTGCTGCAAACAACAACATTATCAAGAGATCTGTCCTTGTCCTTTAGTTTGAGTCGCTCTGAGATGTGTTCCAGTGAACACCTTTAAAGACCGGATCTGATGGTGTTTGTGGCACTGCTGAGGCGTGATCCCTTGGTAATGTTGTTTCTGAGCAGGCCTAGCTAACCTGAGGCAGAGGCAGTGCCGCTTCAGCTGTGAACTCCTGAGCAGACTGAGTTGTGGTCGACATCCAGCCGCCTCCATGCCGCTGGTCGACCGACTGTCTTAATTCCACCTCTACAGCCTCCACCTCCTCCTGTTCAGCTCCGCCCTCGACATGCACGGGCTGACGGACACGAGCCAGGTCGACGGCGGCGACCACGGTGGCCACCGCCCCGGCTCTTTTCCCTCCCCCAGCCTGGAGACACAACGAGCTGCACTTAGACCTCAGGGCATCCACGGTACAGAGACAGGCAGGTTTTAGTATTAGCTTCAGTTTCCTCTCAGGAGCAGTGAGATGAGAAGTTTGTAGTTGTTAGCCTAGCTTAGCATAAAGACTGTTAGGTCAGGTGGAAACGGCTAGCATAGCGGACACCTATCAACACCCTCGATGTAGTGATACCTGTCTGCTTAATGAAGCAGATGTAGCTTGGCTAGGTAAGCTAGTTGCTTCCAGGCTTCATGCTAAGCTAGGTTGCTCTCAGGTGTCCACTGATTGTAGAGCAAAGATTTAAAGATTTATATTAAAGTAATTTAACATCAAAGACATTTTTAGAGCCTTTGACACAAAACTACTCTTTGTCATCTCGGTCTCCACCCGTCTCGGCTGTCCAAGCGTCTCAGAGTCTCCAGCTCCTCTCCTTCTTTCATCTGAGACTCTACGATGTGTAAATGATTCTGATGATTACATGTACATGATCTGCAGCATCAAAGATCAGGATCAGAACTTCATCCTGTTTGATCCACACTTAGGATCTGAAGTGATTTGAAATCCTAGACAGGATCCTGGTGTCAATGTTAACGTGGCTAATCTGAGGTGAACACATGAAAAAAGAAGTGACAACCACACTCTCAACAGAACCATAGACGATGTGCTCAAAAAAGATGGTGGAGCAAAAGTGAGGTGTCCACTTCAGACAGAGGATCAGATACCTGGAGCAGAGGTGGACAGACGTCCTGGAACAAGTCATGAAAACTGAAGGTATCGATGCAGACCTTATCTCTGCCAACACCTTCATCATTGTTAAAGACAAAAAACAAATCTTCACAACATTTCTCTTCTGCTTCTTCAAAGTGTCCAGGGATTCTCTGTCTGTGATGGAGGACATCATATAAGGTGTGGTCCCACCCCTCCACACTCAGGATAAAACGCTGGTGGCGTGTTTGAAGCTGACGACCAGACAAAGATGTCGGGAGATGACCAGAGGAAATGAAAAAAGAGACGCACAATAATAACGACGTCAGAGAGGCAGGAGGACGGAAGAGACGTCAGGACATTACCGTCTCTGGTTGATGTCAACGTGCAGATGAGAGGATTTGTTGAGGACGGATGACAGAGACGATGACAGTGGTGGACATGCAGCAGCTACATTGAGCTGTTAGATGAAGAGCTGCAGCCTCTCAGCCAGGAACCAACGTTCAGTGACAGGATGATGGAAGAAGAGCAACTGTAGAGTTAAACCTCTGAGATGCCTCTTTAATACGCCTTTAAATACGTGTCCCTCATCATGTCACTTGTTTGAGGATGGCTATTGATACGGACTGCCCCCTCCCCCACCCTCACCCCCACCCTCACCTCTTTGACCAGGACTCCCTGCTGGACAACGCTGACCTCAATATCACCCTGCTTCCAGGGTGGGAGGACATCAACACCGGTGACCACCTCCTTCCGTGAGGTGATGGGGGACTTGACGGGCCTGAGCGGGGAGACAGAGAGTGTCACCAGCTTTTTGATGAAGGCTTGTTATTGGCTGGTTTAAATTAGAGGCTCCACCCACCTGACAGGTGTAGGTGTAGGCGCCTTCACGTGTCTGACGGGTGACGGTGACTGTTGGCGTCCTGTGGCCATCTTGGCAACCAGCGAGGCCTGAGTCGGCGACTTGGACGCTGGTTTGGGAGGAACTCTGGGTGGAGTCTTGTGAGCCAACAGCTGAGTCATCTCACCGCCCTCCACCTGCATCTGCATCTGCATCATGGTGGTGGCCTGGAAACCGGCCTCCACCCTCTGAGAAGATGAAACCAACATATCAAATGAGATTGAACAAGAAGACGTAATCATCTGAATTAAATAATAAAAATGTTTTGTACCTTTTCCACTCTTGTCTGTCTAGTTTGGGTTTGTGAAATCACTGTCTTGGTTTTCTTTGCTGGAACGGGTTCTTCACCTGAACACACGGTAACTTTAGTTTAAACCACTAAGTCAGTCACAATAAAAGGACGTCTCTGCAGAAAGGAGCGTCTCTCACCTTGGACCAGCAGCTCAGCGGTGGACGTGGCCCGTCCGCTGCTGTTGGTGGCCGTCACAGAATACGTCCCAGAATCCTCTGGGAAGGCCTCAGCGATCAGCAGACTGTACAGGTCTCCGTCCTGGAGGATCCTGAAGTCGGCCGAGCTCTGGATCTCGGCTCCCTCTCTGTAGAATTTCACCACAGGTGTCGGGATTCCTGTCACTCGGACGTCCAGCCTCACCTGGCCGCCCTGTCTCACCGTCTGGCTCTGCAGTCTCTGAAGGAAGTTTGGAGGCGCCGTCTCAGCTGAGGAGGGACGGAGAAGCATTGGTGTCCAGATTCATGACCTGCACTCGTGACCTAAGGTCTACCTGTGCGGAGGTCTACCTGTGCGGAGGTCTACCTGTGCGGAGGTCTACCTGTGCGGAGGTCTACCTGTGCGGAGGTCTACCTGTGCGGAGGTCTACCTGTATGGAGGTCTACCTGTGCAGAGGTCTACCTGTATGGAGGTCTACCTGTATGGAGGTCTACCTGTGCAGAAGTCTACCTGTATGGAGGTCTACCTGTGCAGAGGTCTACCTGCATGGAGGTCTACCTGCATGGAGGTCTACCTGTATGGAGGTCTACCTGCATGGAGGTCTACCTGTATGGAGGTCTACCTGCATGGAGGTCTACCTGTATGGAGGTCTACCTGTATGGAGGTCTACCTGTGCCTCACCTGTAACGAGGAGCTCAGCGGTGCTCGTGGCTTGTCCAGCGCCGTTGGTGGCTCTGACAGAAAATCTTCCGCTGTGTGCGGCGGTCACAGCAGGGATCCTCAGAACAGCGCGGCCGTCGCTGAACGAGATCTGAACGCCGGGCAAAGCGGCAGTAGAAAGAACCTGGCCATCACGGAACCAGCTCACCTCAGGAACTGGAGAACCTGCACAGCAGAACCAGGAACACCAGGTACCACGTATCAGTCAGACAGTTTATAACTGCTTCAAACACTAAAGATGTCTCCGAAAAAAATTAAACAAAAAAATTAAACATGAAATTAAACAAATTAAAGATGGAAATAAAATGGTAAATGTTCTTGCTTTTATGTAGCGCTTTTACAGTCAGAGACACATCTACACATTCACACACCAGTGCCACGCACTGGGAGCAACTGGGGGTTCAGTGTCTTGCTCAAGGACACTTCGACATGTGGCACATTCCGGGGATCGAACCGCTAACCCTCTGGTTCGTGGACAACCCACTCTACCTACTGAGCCACAGTCGGTAGAAGTTTTTCCCTGAAAATGTAAAACATTTAAACTTTAAACTTTGATTTATTTATATAACTTATTTCTAAATGCCACATGTCAGACTAGAGACTGAGTCTGATTAAAGATATCTCCCTTTGATTTAGACCAAAATTAACAGAGCTCATATGTCTGATTGTTCCTGAAAGCAGCGGATTTTCAAACTCTGAGATTTTAACAGAAATTAAAGAACAGAAATTAAATGATATTCTTTATTGAGTCACGTTGACTCTGTCCAGATAAATCAGTCTGAGGTTTCCTTACCACTAACTTGAGCCTCGAACGTCGCAGCACTACCCTCTAGTGCCACGACGCTCTGCAGCGGCTGAATGAACGTCGGCGCCTGTGTTGACATGTTGATCGGCACCCTGCAACAGAAATATCAGAAACATTCAGAGTCTAAATATGTCAAGGTCAAAGTGAGAATTAAACAGTGATTATATTCTTTGGACCTGCAGAGCCACTCACATCACGTTTTAATGTTCCAGCTAAAAATAAAGCCAGTGGATGGAAATAGATCCGTCACAGCAGCTGATAGCAGCTCAGAGCTCAGCTGGAGCACAAACGCCACATGACTTTAGTCTCTGCAGGATTTATAATATAACACCAATAAAAACGGACAATGTCAAGAAGACATGATGTTTTAGTGGAGAAACACTGTCAACGGGTCGACTCTGACAGAACCGACCAAGAACCATTAGAACCATTAGAACCAACAGAACCAACAGAACATGATGATTAACACGTCAATAAACACGTCATTGCTCATAGTTATAAACAGAAACAGGACGTACCAAACAGCAGCCTGTGTAAAAGCCCAGTGTTTTATTAGCCCATCAATCCACCCCAGTGTCTCCCTTCAGTACGCTCACGACTGTCGACCACTAGAGGTCGTAACTCTGGCTCAGATCAAGGAGTCATCTCAAACCACAAGAACTCGCTAAACGCTAACACTAACCAGGAATTAGTGTCCTCTTAAAAACAGGAAGGATGCATCTGATTAAAGAACCAGACTGAGAAGAACCTGCCCAGGTTTACATGTTGATAAAAGCAGTTGGATGAAAATGTGCTGAGTCTTCTGGAGGTTTGAGTTTCAGCTCCATGAGACAGGTGAGACTGACGGAGGCTATAAATGTCTGACGGACGGCGACAGCTGGACAGAGGAGACAGGAAGACACAGAGGGACAGGAAACAAAGCCTCAGAACCTGGCTTACATTAAAAATAAGAAAACCTGCAGCTGATCATCGTCAATAACCTCAGACCTCTCAGTGTTTTATGTCAGCAACAATTAATAAGAATTCATCTGTTCATACAACTCAGCACAAACTTCATTTATTTTAACTTAAGACGGACTGAACTTTATCTTTATTCAGACTGTAAACTACATTTAAATCATCAATAATCACGGTTTGGTTCTTCATCAGAGAAAAGCTTCACATATATCACATTTGATTTATTTTAGTTTTACTCAATAAAAGACTCATTTACAGTTAAACATTAGTTTATCCTCCAATCACATTCAACCTCAGATCTATAAACACACACCAACAGTCCTGGGGTTGGCCCCCAGTGATCGGGCCCCAGGGCCCCCAGTGATCTAGGTCGACTCTGACAGAACTGACCTAGAACCATTAGAACCAACAGAACCAACAGAACCAACAGAACATGATGCCCCAGTGATCGGGTCCCCAGTGATCGGGCCCCCAGTGATCAGGACCCCAGTGATCGGGCCCCCAGTGATCGGGCCCCCAGTGATCAGGCCCCCAGTGATCAGGTCCCCAGTGATCAGGACCCCAGTGATCGGGCCCCCAGTGATCAGGCCCCCAGTGATCGGGCCCCCAGTGATCAGGCCCCCAGTGATCAGGACCCCAGTGATCGGGCCCCAGAGCCCCCAGTGATCGGGCCCCCGGTGATCAGGACCCCAGTGATTGGCCCCCAGAGCCCCCAGTGATCGGGCCCCCAGTGATTGGGCCCCAGAGCCCCCAGTGATCGGGCCCCCAGTGATCAGGACCCCAGTGATCGGGCCCCCAGTGATTGGGCCCCCAGTGATCAGGACCCCAGTGATCGGGCCCCCAGTGATCAGGACCCCAGTGATCGGGCCCCCAGTGATCGGGCCCCCAGTGATTGGGCCCCAGAGCCCCAGTGACTGGTGCTAGATTCACACCAGAGGAGACTTTTATTTTGACAGACTGTCAGACGATGACACTCACCAGATTTAACTGGAGCCATTTGGTGCGTTCATGGTCATAAATCAGAGTCGTAAAAAACGTCACTCTCCCTGTGAACGACTACTGAGTTTCTGTCACATTCGGTTGTTTGATGGAGAATCTAAGACATTTATAAAAGTTATTGACGGTTAAACTTTAAAAAGTAACTCCTCAGATAAACGTTTAGTCGAGTTTAATTATTCATCTCATTTAAACTAACTTTAACTAAAATGGATCTGACGAGTGTCTGATCTCTGAACAAACATCTTCATGAAGCTGAGATTAAACATTTACATTTCTAACGATGATGATGATGATGATGATGAAGCTGCAGCTGTTCACATCTCTGATGATGAGACGGCAGCAGCTGCAGGTTTCAGGTTTATTAAAAACTCTGAGAAGAGAATCAGACGATTCCTCCGACAGGAACGTTCAGGGATTTATTTGAAATTTTTAAAAGTTGAATCAAATGAAAAATGTGACGTTTCAGACCTGAAAGGATTAAAATATAGAAATATGAAACTAAAGGATTGTGTCATGAGTTTAAATAAAAGATAAACGTCTTCATGTGAAACCATCACCAGGAATTAAACCCAGCACACGGGGTGAGTCTAAAGGATCAGCAGCTGATCATCAGCTGATCATCAATAACCTGACTGATGAGAGAATTATTTATTCCCACTCTGTGGACGTGACCCTGAACACCTCGTCTGGTCTGATCAGAACCGATCGATGGCCGATCAATCAGAGCTGGTATTTCCACAGTGTCCCCACAGCGACAGATATGGCAGTGGCCATAAATAGCCCCCCATCCCCCACCCACCCTGGCCCCCACCCTGGCCCCCACCCTGACCCCTGCTCTGTGATTGACAGCCACCATGTGCAGCCACTGATAGCTCTGCAGCTGATTCCCTTAAAAAGCCATCAGGCCTCTGTGATGGCCTCAGCAGCTATTCTTGGCCTCCTCTGATCCTGCAGTCTGCAGCACGCGGCCAAAACACTGAAACCACCACAAAACCAGCTGAGAGCAGAACCAGGCCCAGTTCTGATCCAACAACTCTCCAGGGGCGAGGGACATAAGTACTCACTTGTATCCACAAGGGTGCCTGGAGTGGTGGGACGGAGCCCAGCGGACTCTGGAGCAGTCTCCTTATCCACAGAAGGTTTTCCACAAAAATCCAAGGAGAACGGTCGAGCCTCCAACGTCCCACAAACAAAACTACAGCGAGATGGTGTAGTTCTGTTTCCTCCTCACAATCCCTCCACCCGAGGCGAGGCTGGGGGCTCCAACTGCTCAGGAGGGCCCCGATGGAGGTCCAGGGTTTTATACCGCAGGGACCGCCCCCATCATCACCTCAGCCACGCTCCCCATTGGCTGCTGGGATGCTCAGGAGGGGGTGGGAGTGGGGTGGGGGGCACCACGGGACAGGGCAGACATTAATAAAACCTCCACCCTGTTGGTAGGTCGGGCCCTGGAGGTCCAGGTCCAGATCAGATCAGATCAGATCAGATCAGATCCGATCAGAAAAAGTTTGAACAACGATTCAAAGACGAGAAAGAGTCACTGAGGACGAGTTGGACAACAGGAGGCTCCCAAGGCTGCCCCTGTCAGTCACACCCCCACCACCGCCCCCACCCACCCCCCGTTACAACACACACACCACTGCCGTTACAACACATCACCCCCATCACCCCCACCACCCCCACCACCGTTACAACACCAACAAACTCTGTCTGTCTACTGAGGCTCAACATGAACCTTCAAACATCTGATTGGTTCTGATTGGTCCTTATTGGTTCTGAATGGTTCTGATTGGTCCTTATTGGTTGTGATTGGTCCTGATTGGTTCTGATTCGCTGTGATTGGTTCTGATTGGTTCTGATTGGTCCTGATTGGTCCTGATTGGTTCTGATTGGTTCTGATTCGCTGTGATTGGTCCTGATTGGTCCTGATTTGTTCTGATTGGTTGTGATTGGTCCTGGTTTTTTCCTGGTTGGTTCTGATTGGTCCTGGTTGGTTCTGATTGGTCCTGGTTGGTTCTGATTGGTCCTGGTTGGCTCTGATTGGTTCTGATTGGTCCTGATTGGGTGTGATTGGTCCTGATTGATTGTGATTGGTCCTGATTGGTCCTGATTGGTTCTGATTGGTTCTGATTAGTCCTGATTGGTTGTGATTGGTCCTGATTGGTCCTGATTGGTCCTGATTGGTCCTGATTGGTCCTGGTGGGTTGTGATTGGTCCTGATTGGTTGTGTTTGGTCCTGATTGGTCCTGATTGGTCCTGATTGGTCCTGATTGGTCCTGGTGGGTTGTGATTGGTCCTGATTGATTGTGATTGGTTCTGATTGGTCCTGATTGGTCCTGATTGGTTGTGATTGGTCCTGATTGGTCCTGATTGGTCCTGATTGGTCCTGATTGGTCCTGGTGGGTTGTGATTGGTCCTGATTGGTTGTGATTGGTCCTGATTGGTTCTGATTGGTCCTAATTGGTCCTGATTGGTCCTGGTGGGTTGTGATTGGTTGTGATTGGTTGTGATTGGTTGTGATTGGTTCTGATTGGTTCTGATTGGTTCTGATTGGTTCTGATTGGTATCCTTCGTGTGTTCTGCTGGTCAACCAGTGACAGAACTGGATCCAGTTTGAAGCAGACGTGCATTAAATGATCATGTCTCATTCAAAGACTCTGACATGTTTCAGAACACGTTGACCAGGCTTCATTTAAATATTTTATACTTTAATATTGACCAACGTAGCGCTAACATCAGGATCTAAACATTTACACAGAGCCAATCATCCAGATTATCTTTTACATATATTAGATACTTACATATATTTCCATATTTCCATGTGCTTAAGGAGCAGATTTGTGTTGATGCTAGTGGAGGATCAATAGAGATTCCATCTATTTATCTACTCGAACAACATCATCTGAGACTGGAACAAAGAACCGCACCTGAACACAGGAACCAATGAGAGACAAACAGGAAGTAAAAAGACACACAGGTGATTCTGGCTGTGGTCGCTGCTGCTCAGTAACTCATCAATGCTGACGTCTGTCAGTCTCAAAAACAGCCTAAAGAGACTCCTCCTCCTCCTCCCCCTCCTCCTCCTCCTCCTCCCCCTCCTCCTCCTCCTCCTCCTCTACTAGAGAAATATTCACTTCCAGGTGAAGAGGAAACCATGTGACCATCGTCTTCTCTGATTGGCTGGAAGGATGAATCTCCCAATAAATTTGAGATTACAAATTTAAAATGAATTAAACTGAAACTGATTTCAACTTGAAATGAAACAGATCTGATAACCAGCCTAAACTCTCATACGCACAGATTTAATGTCCATTATATCGTCCTCAGAGTCCTGCAGTGACACTGAGAGATCACTAGGGGACTAGAGGGATGTCTCTGTCTCTGGGTTTAGTAACTGTCTTCAGGGAACAGCTGAGAGGAGCCCAAGGCGCCCCCTCCAGGTACAGACGGAAACTGCAGCAGGACTCCACAGAGCAGACTTCCTGTTTGTGTTCATAAGCAGGAACATCAAGAAGCTCATGAACAAGCTCTGACCATGAACCTTTCTGTGGAGATTCGTCTCTTCACTTCCTGCTTGTGTTTGAACTCAACCAAGAACAAGATAAAAGCTGTAAACTCCTTTAATCCTCCTTCTGCTAGAGACTGGGTCAGGTTTTAAAGCTGACAGTGAAGTTTCATGATGTGACATGAATCAGTGTCACAGTTTGAATCCAGTCCAGATGTTTACAGTTCTTCTCAGTCGCTTTGGTGCATTTCTCAGAACAATTAGTTCAAACTGTAAAACCTAGTGGATAACCTGCAAAAGTGCGTCACTTGCTCAAAATGAATAGTTGATCCCTCAAAAGCAAGTTTTCATGTTAATGAAACTGTCTGTGTCATCAGAATAATAAGTCCTGACACCATTGTTTATGAACAAGACAGTCAAATGGCTTTGTCATGTTTTCATTGTGACATATTTACTGCATATGCTCTTTGCAATTCTACAGCACAAAGACACTTATTTAGAACAAACATAAGAAACACAATTATGGTAGAACTGTGCACAAATGTAACAATATAAGAATATAACATATTATTGTAAACTGAACATAAATTATTCCTGGACATCCACATGTTCCTTCTGTCTGGCCACATATTTTCATCTACATCACAGCAGATGTTTTCCTTTGCAAGGCAACGAGTAAAGTTTCTCCTTGAGTGGTGAATCCACCCTCTGCAGGACTCCACTGTGATGTCATCACATGCAGCATCCATGGCTGCTAGCAGGGACATGTGGACATGTGGACACCGGTCATTAACCTTCCACCTCCAGGCAGAAAAAAACTCTTCTATTGGATTAAGGAATGAGGAGTAGGGGGAGAGATGTTCAACCACCATCCTGCCATGTGCTACAAACCATGCTGCGTGTTGTAAGGACCAGAAACTGAATGATGGAGTTCACAGTGGTTCTCCCTACATTTGGTTGCACTCGTCGAGCAGCCTCAGCCGTAGTGAGGCCGTGATTCACAACATGGTCCACAAGTGTAGCCCTGATTTCATCAGGACTTTGCCTATGTGCTTCACCTCTTCTTCCTCTGTCCCTGTTTTGTCCCCTTCCTCCTCACCCCTCCTCCACGACGCTGACGTTCCATTTTTGTGTCAGAATTGTAGAAATGGTTTCACACTACCTGCTTGGTTCATATATGTTTGCCACGTGAGGATTCATGGGATTCAGCTCTGAGTGACTGTGGACAAGTGTCTTGTCACTGGTTACAACTAATGCTTCACACATGAGTGAAAGCTGAAGTTCATCTGAGAGACATTGTTGAATTTAGGAAAAACATGATAAAGGAATGAATGAAATTAACTTGATAGATTTAGACAACTAGTTCAACAGTTTTATATGTAATGACTCAAGCAATGAAATGAGGACTATTAGTTTTATAGGGAATGACTATTCAGCATCATAAGGATGTTTCATTTTGACTGACATGACATAAGCAAATGATAATGTTATAAAACAGCAGAGAATTGTATGAAAGTAACTGATACATGTCTAAAAGCATTTGATCAAAGGAATGAGAAACTGCTACGATGATGAGCACAAATGACTCAATGTTGTGGAGGTTGAACTAATAGTTGTGAGAACTTTCATTCTGATCTGAGAAAAGCACCAAAGAGACTGAGAGCAACTGTAAATCCTGTGACTCAGTTCATGTTTGTCTTTGTGTCTATGAAGCAGCTTCAGTCTGAAGCAGTGACTCCTGGTGGCAGCTGGAGGAAGTGCACCTGGAAACAGCTGCTGTGCTCCAGGAAATACACAGAGCCGCATTAACAACTGACAATACTACTACTACTACTAATAATAATAATAATAATAATAGTAATAATAGGCGAGGATAGGGGAGTCCACATCAGCCTCACTGATCCTCAACACAGGCTCAAGCCTGCCCTCTTCATCCTCTTTATCTTCTTCACCCTCTTCACACCTGGTGGTGAAGAATCTTCTTCACCAGCAACAGCTCCTCTTTGTCAGGACGTTGAAGGCGAGTGGACTCTGGTCACAGCTGCTCATTAACTCCTACAGAGACACCAGTGAGAGCATCCTGTCCCTCAGTGAGACAGCACACACCAGGAAGGACTTGGCTCAGGTGGGGAGGACATCACAGGGGATTGTGGGCTGTCGTCTACCAGATCTGGACTCCCCACCCCCCCACCCGTCCGTCTGTCCGTCCGTCTGTCCGGGCCATGGACTGTTTGTACCTCCTCCTCCAGGGAAAAGGTCCAGAAACATCAGAACCAACAGACTGAGAGACGGCTTCTTCCCCAGAGCTGTGAAGTCAACCACCACAGGGTTAGACACACAGCTGTAGTGTTACTGTTTGTCTCATTTTATTCTCAAAGTTGGTAGAACAGTGGTGTTAGGGTTAGGTTCTAGGTTCTAGTTCCTTTCTGTGTGTAGTCTGCATGTTCTCCCTGTGTCTGTGTGGGTTCTCTCCAGGTTCTCCAGCTTCCTCCCACCGTCCAAAGACATGCTGCTTAGGTTCATTGGTGATTCTGTCTCTCTGTGTTAGTCCTGTGATAGACTGGAGACCTGTCCAGGGTGGACCCCCCTCTAGACCAATCACAGCTGGGATAGACTGGAGACCTGTCCAGGGTGGACCCCCCCCTCTAGACCAATCACAGCTGGGATAGACTGGAGACCCCCATGAGCCTTCACAGGATGAATGAATGAATATTCTCATAGTGTTGTCTGTTCTATTATATTACACCATTTAAACCAGGAAGTTCTGCACAAAATGTCATAATGTTCTCACATAATTAAAGGGTTCCTGATACACAGGTCTGACTGTAATGATGATGTTACATCATCATTACAGTTGTTCTCAGTCTCTTTGGTGCTTTTCTCAGATCAGAATGAAAGTTCTCACAACTATTAGTTCAACCTCCACAACATTGAGTCATTTGTGCTCATCATCGTATCAGTTTCTCATTCCTTTGATCAAATGCTTTTAGACATGTATCAGTTACTTTCATACAATTCTCTGCTGTTTTATAACATTATCATTTGCTTATGTCATGTCAGTCAAAATGAAACATCCTTATGATGCTGAATAGTCATCCCTATAAAACTAATAGTCCTCATTTCATTGCTTGAGTCATTACATATAAAATTGTTGAACTAGTTGTCTAAATCTATCAAGTTAATTTCATTCATTCCTTTATCATGTTTTTCCTAAATTCAACAATGTCTCTCAGATGAACTTCAGCTTTCACTCATGTGTGAAGCATTAGTTGTAACCAGTGACAAGACACTTGTCCACAGTCACTCAGAGCTGAATCCCATGAATCCTCACGTGGCAAACATATATGAACCAAGCAGGTAGTGTGAAACCATTTCTACAATTCTGACACAAAAATGAAACGTCAGCGTCGTGGAGGAGGGGTGAGGAGGAAGGGGACAAAACAGGGACAGAGGAAGAAGAGGTGAAGCACATAGGCAAAGTCCTGATGAAATCAGGGCTACACTTGTGGACCATGTTGTGAATCACGGCCTCACTATGGCTGAGGCTGCTCGACGAGTGCAACCAAATGTAGGGAGAACCACTGTGAACTCCATCATTCAGTTTCTGGTCCTTACAACACGCAGCATGGTTTGTAGCACATGGCAGGATGGTGGTTGAACATCTACCCCCCTACTCCTCATTCCTTAATCCAATAGAAGAGTTTTTTTCTGCCTGGAGGTGGAAGGTTTATGACCGGTGTCCACATGTCCACATGTCCACATGTCCACATGTCCCTGCTAGCAGCCATGGATGCTGCATGTGATGACATCACAGTGGAGTCCTGCAGAGGGTGGATTCACCACTCAAGGAGAAACTTTACTCGTTGCCTTGCAAAGGAAAACATCTGCTGTGATGTAGATGAAAATATGTGGCCAGACAGAAGGAACATGTGGATGTCCAGGAATCATTTATGTTCAGTTTACAGTAATAAGTTATATTGTTTACATTTGTGCACAGTTCTACCATAATTGTGTTTCTTATGTTTGTTCTAAATAAGTGTCTTTGTGCTGTAGAATTGCAAAGAGCATATGCAGTAAATATGTCACAATGAAAACATGACAAAGCCATTTGACTGTCTTGTTCATAAACAATGGTGTCAGGACTTATTATTCTGATGACACAGACAGTTTCATTACAGTTTTTCTCTGTTGGTTTGGCTCATTTCTTGAAACAGAAATTACATTCTTAAAACTATAAGACCATTTGGCCAAACAGTCTTACAGTTCTGCACAACATTACAGCTCACTAGCAAAAGCGCATATATCTCCCAAAACTGTTCACACATGCTTCAAAACTAGATTCCTTTACCATGTAAAGTGTCAGTACCATCAAAATGGCAAAGATCTTTCTCAATTGCTTTTGGCTCATTTGCATTCACTTAGTGCTTTTACCAAAAATAAACTGGATGGTTCAGCATAACACCATGGATGAGCTGCAGAACCTCATATCTCTCCCAAAACAGTTTACTTTTGTGTCAAAACCAAACTTCTTTCTCATGTAAGTAGTCAGTGCCCCCAAAATGCATCATCCCTGTGGCATTCTGTGAGCACTGAAAGTCAAAATGCTTAGATGTTTTGTCACTATGGCAGAGATGTATAAAACCTAAGAAAAGGACTTTACAGTAAGAGCAGCCTCCAAAGTTTGACATCACACACACTGCACTCATATTGCCAAGGAAATTGTAACCATTTTTATTCACATATAGCCTACATAAAGTAACTCAAGATTATGTACTGTAAAAACAAAATGTATAGGCCTACAGTTCTCTGTACATGTATGAAATATGAACACAAAAAAACAGAAAAAATATACCAAGCCTATAGTGCAGTAAACAAAGTTTCACGAGTAGAGACATTTTCACTGGTCATCACTGTCATCACCCTCTGTCTCCTGGCCACCATCTTCATCCTCCTGACCATCCATACGCTGCGCTCTGATTGGCCACATATTTTCATCAACATCACAGCGGATATTTTCCCTCGCGATGCAGCGAGGGAAAAAGCGGCGTGAATGACGCAACCATCCCCTACACTGATCCCCTGTAATGTCATCACACGCAGCATCCATGGCATGGAGCAGGGACCTCTGGTCTTGAGCACGATGCTCATACACTCTCCACCTCCATGCGGAAAAAAACTCCTCAATTGGATTCAGGAAGGGAGAGTATGGAGGTAGGAGCTGCATGAGCATCCTTGGATGCCTGGTGAACCAGGCCCTGATGAGCGGGCCTCGGTGGAAATTGACATTGTCCCACACTATCACATAGTGTGGGAGGTGAGGCCCTTCCAGTCCTCTCTCATTTTCTTGGCCAGGTACCTCCATGTTTATACTGCAAAAGGTACAGGCCCTAGCCAAGCTCTATATATACGCGTTTGGCAGCATTCACAATCATAGACAGCACCAGTCAGGTGGCTAAATAGCTGATTGATTGGTCATCTGAGATGTAGGAACTCCTCCTTCGTTAGTCAAGTTCTAATTTCACCTGACTGTCAATTACTGTCATGAATTTATGAAATGCTGCAAGAAATTCATATGGTTTTCATGGTATTAGCCTACAGTATGTTGACTAATTTTGACAGTTGAACAGACTATTGTGCATATGATGATTTACACAGTGAAATCATGCTGACATGTTTTGGAGAGAGCAACCATTAGACTGAGAATCAACTAATCAGCTTAGATCAGCAAGATCTATTCATTTGGAAAATGTGCTAAATGTATGCTCATTGTGCTAACTCTAGGGTACTTGTACATAACCATTTGCAAAGATGCACTAAGACACTTGAGACATGTACTAAGACATTTGCAATTTGATGAAAGCAATGAGAAATGCCATTCTGTTGTGAACATTTGCAAGGTGGTTTGGAGATTTGTCCATGTTATTTTGAGAATGTAATTTCTGTTTCAAGAATTGAGCCAAACCAATAGAGAAAAACTGTAACATGAAAACTTGCTTTTGAGGGATCAACTATTCATTTTGAGCAAGTGACGCACTTTTGCAGGTTATCCACTAGGTTGTGCAAATGTTATTAGTGATGTGAGAAATGCACCAAAGTGTCTTCAGCTGATTCATCACAATGAGTTTCAGCTGCAGTGTCTCTGAGTCACCAGCAGGAGGCAGAACATCACCATGGAAACACCTCAACTTCCATCAGAGTCACGTGATGATGGACTGGTTCTGGTTAAAGACACCTTCACACACCTTTTTCTGTCATTAACTAATAATGAACAAACATTGATCAGTAATTAATCATATCCATCACTAAAATGAGCTCCAGCAGTAATTAGAGTAGAGACACATCACTGCAGAGCTCTTATTGTGAAGGAACCAATGGAGCAGAGCTCTTATTTTGAAGGAACCAATGGAGCAGAGCTCTTATTGTGAAGGAGCCCATGGAGCAGAGCTCTTATTGTGAAGGAACCCATGGAGCAGAGCTCTTATTGTGAAGGAGCCAATGGAGCAGAGCTCTTATTGTGAAGGAACCAATGGAGCAGAGCTCTTATTGTGAAGGAACCAATGGAGCAGAGCTCTTATTGTGAAGGAGCCAATGGAGCAGAGCTCTTATTGTGAAGGAACCAATGGAGCAGAGCTCTTATTGTGAAGGAACCAATGGAGCAGAGCTCTTATTGTGAAGGAGCCAATGGAGCAGAGCTCTTATTTTGAAGGAACCAATGGAGCAGAGCTCTTATTGTGAAGGAGCCCATGGACTGAAGTGATCACACCCCCAAACTTCATCTTTACATCCATTTTAAATTAACCTCTGCTGCTGCTAGCATTGTTAGCAAATGCTAAAATGTTTACCAGTTTAAGATTCAATAAAATCATGCTAACAGACTAGTACTACTACAGCAGCTAATGCTAACAGTTTCCAGGTCATACTAAAAAGACTTAAGGCTAATGCTAACAAATCATACTTAAACACTAAGGCTTATGTTAATAAATCCAATGCTAATGCTAATGTACTGAGGCTAATGCTAACATGCACTGCTAACAGACTATTCTGAACAGGTTCCAGGTCCTGCTAAAACACAGCAGCAAATGCTAAGAGATCCAAAGCCATGCTAACAGCTGAAGCTAACAGGTTCCAGTGAGTGTGGTCCACACTCATGTAAATGTGTCTCTCTGTGAGCTTGGTCTAATCGCTGAGTCACTCTGCTGTCAGCTGTCCTCCAGATTGATGGAGGGGGCTGTCCCCTGTCCTAGCAGTCCATATGGCTAAACCTCCGTCCTCAGAGACCTGCTCCATCCATCAGCACATCCATATACCACCCCCACCCTGACACCACCCACCACCACCACGCCATGTTGCTGCTTCCTGCCAGCGTCCTCCATCTCTATCCACTTGTCCCTGAGGACGTCTGACGGGACAATGTCCTGCTGCCCCCTAGTGATGATGAACCTGTGATGTCCTCTGAAGGGCCCCGAGCCTGATGTTGAGAACCAGTGAACTAATCATAGTGTGTAGAACCAGAGGACGCCATGACAGACGTCCCCCTGGTGGCTGGCTGCAGTATAGGTGATAAGCCCCGCCCCCTCCGTGTTAGTGGGGCAGGTAATGTTTGTTTAAGACATTTTTCTGTCTGTGGGACTAAAGTAAACTTTCAGAGAGATGAGACTAAATCAGAAGAAAACCTCACGAGGCTTTATAGCTTCACATGTTTAGATTTTTATTCGTAGCTCAGATGTTTTTCAGGAGCCATGCTGGTCCCTGAACGTGACGCTCCATCTGAGCCGTGGAGTCGGAGGGCCCCTGAACACATCACAGCTGCTTCACCTGCAGACAGTCAGCTCATCAGAACTGAACAACCAATCAGCTCTTTGATCAGGACAGGACACGTGAAGAGTGCTGTAGTATTCATTAGTATTCATTAGTAGTATTTATTAGTATTCAATATACTGTAGTATTCATTAGTATACTGTAGTATTCATTAGTATACTGTAGTATTCATTAGTTCACTGTAGTATTCATTAGTATACTGTAGTATTCATTAGTTCACTGTAGTATTCATTAGTACACTGTAGTATTCATTAGTATACTGTAGTATTCATTAGTTCACTGTAGTATTCATTAGTATACTGTAGTATTCATTAGTTCACTGTAGTATTCATTAGTACACTGTAGTATTCATTAGTATACTGTAGTATTCATTAGTTCACTGTAGTATTCATTAGTATACTGTAGTATTCATTAGTTCACTGTAGTATTCATTAGTACACTGTAGTATTCATTAGTAGTATTTATTAGTATTCAATATACTGTAGTATTCATTAGTATACTGTAGTATTCATTAGTTCACTGTAGTATTCATTAGTATACTGTAGTATTCATTAGTATACTGTAGTATTCATTAGTATACTGTAGTATACTAATGCAGGCAACCGGCTTCTAGACGCCGTCCTTTGTTCAGGGGTTCGCTGTGGTCGTGACGCGCTCCAAGTAAAAACAATCACTGTCTTTAAGTTATATACGGCATTTTTATTTGCGTCTGGTTCTCAGTCCACAAACATCCATACGAAGGAAAACAAACACAAACAAAAAGAAGAGCGGTCAAAAAACATTATCGCTCTCCCCTGTCTCATCTGAGACACCTGTGCCACTCTCCCCTTTTGTCCTCATTTCCTGGGAGGCGGCATCCCAACCACAAATAGTCAAAACAATCCAATAAGATTATAGACTTCATCTAAACAAGTTAGGATCCAGTTCAAATGATAATAATAATCAAAACAAATATACAAAAATGGCTCTAATAGTATTCATTAGTATTTATTAGTATTCATTAGTATTCATTAGTATTTATTAGTATTTATTAGTATTCATTAGTATTTATTAGTATTCATTAGTATTTATTAGTATTCATTAGTATTCATTAGTATTTATTAGTATTCATTAGTAGTCATTAGTATGTATTAGTATTCATTAGTATTTATTAGTATACTGTAGTATTCATTAGTATTTATTAGTATTCATTAGTATCCATTAGTATTTATTAGTATACTGTAGTATTCATTAGTATTCATTAGTATTCATTAGTATGTATTAGTATTTATTAGTATTTATTAGTATTTATTAGTATTCATTAGTATTTATTAGTATACTGTAGTATTCATTAGTATTCATTAGTATTTATTAGTATTTATTAGTATTTATTAGTATTCATTAGTATTCATTAGTATTCATTAGTATACTGTAGTATTCATTAGTATTTATTAGTATTTATTAGTATGCATTAGTATACTGTAGTATTCATTAGTATTTATTAGTATTCATTAGTATTCATTAGTATACTGTAGTATTCATTAGTATTTATTAGTATTCATTAGTATACTGTAGTATTTATTAGTATTCATTAGTATTCATTAGTATTTATTAGTATTCATTAGTATACTGTAGTATTTATTAGTATTCATTAGTATTTATTAGTATTCATTAGTATTTATTAGTATACTGTAGTATTCATTAGTATTTATTAGTATTCATTAGTATTTATTAGTATTCATTAGTATTTATTAGTATTCATTAGTATTCATTAGTATACTGTAGTATTCATTAGTATTTATTAGTATTCATTAGTATACTGTAGTATTTATTAGTATTCATTAGTATTTATTAGTATTTATTAGTATTCATTAGTATTTATTAGTATTCAATATACTTTAGTATTCATTAGTATTAATTAGTATTTATTAGTATTTATTAGTATTCATTAGTATTTATTAGTATTCATTAGTATACTGTAGTATTTATTAGTATTCATTAGTATTTATTAGTATTTATTAGTATTCATTAGTATTTATTAGTATTCAATATACTTTAGTATTCATTAGTATTAATTAGTATTTATTAGTATTTATTAGTATTCATTAGTATTCATTAGTATACTGTAGTATTCATTAGTATTTATTAGTATTCATTAGTATACTGTAGTATTCATTAGTATACTGTAGTATTCATTAGTATTTATTGGTATTTATTAGTATTCATTAGTATTCATTAGTATACTGTAGTATTCATTAGTATTTATTAGTATTTATTAGTATTCATTAGTATTCATTAGTATTTATTAGTATTTATTAGTATTCATTAGTATTTATTAGTATTTATTAGTATTCATTAGTATTCATTAGTATTTATTAGTATTCATTAGTATACTGTAGTATTCATTAGTATTTATTAGTATTCATTAGTATTTATTAGTATTTATTAGTATTTATTAGTATTCATTAGTATTCATTAGTATTCATTAGTATACTGTAGTATTCATTAGTATTTATTAGTATTCATTAGTATTCATTAGTATTTATTAGTATTTATTAGTATTCATTAGTATTCATTAGTATTTATTAGTATTCATTAGTATACTGTAGTATTCATTAGTATTTATTAGTATTCATTAGTATTTATTAGTATTTATTAGTATTCGTTAGTATTCATTAGTATTCATTAGTATTCATTAGTATTCATTAGTATTCATTAGTATACTGTAGTATTCATTAGTATTTATTAGTATTCATTAGTATTTATTAGTATTCATTAGTATTTATTAGTATTTATTAGTATTTATTAGTATTCATTAGTATTCATTAGTATTCATTAGTATACTGTAGTATTCATTAGTATTTATTAGTATTCATTAGTATTCATTAGTATTCATTAGTATTTATTAGTATTCATTAGTATTTATTAGTATTCATTAGTATACTGTAGTATTCATTAGTATTCATTAGTATTTATTAGTATTCATTAGTATTTATTAGTATTTATTAGTATTCATTAGTATTCATTAGTATTCATTAGTATACTGTAGTATTCATTAGTATTCATTAGTATACTGTAGTATTCATTAATTCAATTCAATTCAGTTTTATTTATATAGCGTCAATAACAATACAAATCGTCTCAAGACGCTTTACAAGACCCGGCCTGAAACCCCCAGAGCAGCCTGAAGGAGACGGTGGCAGGAAAAACTCCCTTTTAACAGGAAGAAACCTTGAGCAGAACCAGAACCAGAACCAGCTCATATGGAGGGACCCATCTGCCTAAGGCCAGCCGGGTACAGACAGAGAAAGAGAACAGCAAGATAAACATACATCTGTCATAAATACACACATCTGACTAAAGCATACAGGTGGGATGCTATGATACAAACTAATGATGTTACATGACAGTTAGAAAATATAAGAGGAATCATCAGCAGGTTGGAGAATTGTTCATTCAGGTAGGAGTGGATAACAGCAGGATTCCATGGAGACTGGGCAGAATGATGAGACCACGACAACAGATGTAGTATGGAGCTCCACAGGAAACACTCAACTCCAGGCCAGAGATACTCGGAAGAAGGGAGAGCAGCAGTAAACATTCTACATAGTAATAGCACAGAATGTCATGACTAGTAGCAGATAGGAATTTAGAGGGAGGAGCTCTGTGCCAGAGAAAAAGAAAGTGTAGGACACGAGAGTGGAGAGAGAAGAAAGAAGGAGAACATGTGTTTGGTGCATTGTCCCCCAGCAGCCTAGGCCTATAGCAGCATAACTAAGGGATGGTTTAGTCCAGCCCTAACTATAAGCTTGATCAAAAAGGAAAGTCTTAAGCCTGACCTTAAAAATAGAGAGAGTGTCTGCTTCCCGAACCCAAACTGGGAGCTGGTTCCACAGGAGAGGAGCCTGATAGCTGAAAGCTCTACCTCCCATTCTACTCTTTGAAATTCTAGGAACCACAAGTAGGCCTGCACTTTCAGACCGAAGTGATCTGTTGGGATGATATGGTACAATGAGGTCTTTAAGATATGATGGTATTTATTAGTATTCATTAGTATACTGTAGTATTTATTAGTATTCATTAGTATTTATTAGTATTCATTAGTATTTATTAGTATTCATTAGTATTTATTAGTATTCAATATACTGTAGTATTCATTAGTATTCATTAGTATTCATTAGTATTCATTAGTATTTATTAGTATTCATTAGTATTCATTAGTATTCATTAGTATTTATTAGTATACTGTAGTATTTATTAGTATTTATTAGTATTCATTAGTATTTATTAGTATTTATTAGTATTTATTAGTATTCATTAGTATTCATTAGTATTCATTAGTATTTATTAGTATTCATTAGTATACTGTAGTATTCATTAGTATTTATTAGTATTCATTAGTATTTATTAGTATTTATTAGTATTCATTAGTATTCATTAGTATTTATTAGTATTCATTAGTATTCATTAGTATTTATTAGTATACTGTAGTATTTATTAGTATTTATTAGTATTCATTAGTATTTATTACTATACTGTAGTATTCATTAGTATTTATTAGTATTCATTAGCATACTGTAGTATTCTGTAGTATCCTGTAGTATCCTGTAGTATTCTGTAGTATCATGTAGTATCCTGTAGTATTCTGTAGTATCCTGTAGTATTCTGTAGTATTCTGTAGTATCCTGTAGTATTCTGTAGTATCCTGTAGTATCCTGTAGTATTCTGTAGTATTCTGTAGTATTCTGTAGTATTCTGTAGTATCCTGTAGTATTCTGTAGTATCCTGTAGTATTCTGTAGTATTCTGTAGTATCCTGTAGTATTCTGTAGTATCCTGTAGTATTCTGTAGTATCCTGTAGTATTCTGTAGTATTCTGTAGTATTCTGTAGTATCCTGTAGTATCCTGTAGTATTCTGTAGTATCATGTAGTATCCTGTAGTATTCTGTAGTATCCTGTAGTATTCTGTAGTATTCTGTAGTATCCTGTAGTATTCTGTAGTATTCTGTAGTATTCTGTAGTATTCTGTAGTATTCTGTAGTATTCTGTAGTATTCTGTAGTATCCTGTAGTATTCTGTAGTATTCTGTAGTATCCTGTAGTATTCTGTAGTATCCTGTAGTATTCTGTAGTATCCTGTAGTATTCTGTAGTATTCTGTAGTATTCTGTAGTATCCTGTAGTATCCTGTAGTATTCTGTAGTATTCTGTAGTATTCTGTAGTATCCTGTAGTATTCTGTAGTATCCATTTGTATTGATCAGACTGAATAAAACGGCTCAGTGTTAAACGATGGTCGTTTCTGTCTGTACATGAATCAGATGCACTGAAGGACCAATCAGAGGGAGTCTGGATGTTAGTCATGTGATCTGTGGTCAACACAAGACAACCCAACAAGACAAGGACCAGAGACAGAGACAGAGACACTCAGAGAGCCAGTAAACCACATGGTTTCATCCTTTGACTTCCTGTCCTGAGTTTTGTCTCCAGGTTCTGTACATACTAGTGCTGTCACTACTACTAGTAGTAGTAGTAGTGACAGGCTCCTAATATTAATACTAACTGCAGTAGTAGTAGTAGTAGTAATCCTTCAGGTTGTGATTGGTGGAAACAGCAGGAGCTCTGACTGACCCAGAGACTGTGACAGAGCTAACACGAGCTAATGCTAACTGTACCTGTAACTGATGCTAATGAAGCTAACACTAAACCATAGAGGTGGGCTGTCACTCTGTAGGTTAGCGCAAACAGAACCAACAAGATGAAATGCTAACAGAGAGAAGAGTTAGCCGTTAGCAGAGTAACTGAGGACGAGGAGGAGAAGGATGAAGACGAGATCTAAACCTGTTCTCCATGTCTGCAGCATGAGGACACAATGAGGACATAGTCCCAGAGCTGTAGGTTTTCTTCCAGCTCCATTAACGTCCTCAGGTCAAACGTCAGCTTATTGCTAATCATCTAAAGAGCTGGTTCTGACCCACATGTCCTGGCTGTAAATATTCATTATGGACTCCTAAAGACACAGCATCCACGCTAAGCGTCCACGCTGAGCGTCCTTAAAGACACAGCGTCCACCCTGAGCGTCCTTAAAGACACAGCGTCCACCCTGAGCGTCCTTAAAGGTTTGAGATCAGAGGCAGACATTCTTCAGAACCTCTAATAGTCTGAGAACATGTTGGATCTTAAACTAACATTTAAAAAAGACAAAGACAGTCCGGGCTGTCCACCAACAGAAGGAGGAGGTTAGTTCTGGATCTGGTCCAGGAGAACCTGCTCCTCAGAGAACCTCCCAGGAAGCTACAGCACGTCTTTAATTGGCTGAGTTAATGAAGGCTAATTTCTATGCTAATGTTTACCTGGTGGAGACGACCTGGAGCAATCAGGGACCATCTCTCAGAAATTAGCTGAGACAACCAGAGGGAATTCTGGGAAATATTCACACACTCTGAGATGAATGAGGTGTGAGCATAGACATATATACATAGACGCCTCATTGAGCAGGTTGGCCCGCTGCTGCGATACGTCAACGTCGCCGCCATATTGGGGGAGGCAACTCTGCCCCGCAAACCAATACGAGTCAATGGAGAGAACTTTATTAAGTGTCTGCTACAAGGTGCTATAAATTAATTCCTCTCATTTACACATTTACATACGAACGTATATATTCAGAAAACTGTTAGGAACCTAAAATAACGTCTGTAATGGTCTCTGATGATTATAAACGTGAACTATTCTTGATATGTTCAGTGTACAGGTCGGCATCATTTAGCTGTTACTGTGATGATACAAAATACTGAATCTGTGTCTATAATAACCACCTGACATGGAAATGAGACATCTGTATTAATAAACAGCCCCAGCATTTACATGCTACTGATTTGGATTAATCGTTTTTATATTATAACGACTAATATTGACAATCATTGGGACAAAAAAATAACAAAATGAACAAAGTCTGCAAATCATAATAAAATAAAATGAAATAACATTAATGACATAAAATACTGCGATTGCCTGGTCTTAACCATAATCTGATTTATTTATTTATTTTTAGAAGGAAACAGATTAAAGAACATATATACAAACTTATTTTTATACAGCAGTATGTGCAAGGAAACAGATTAAAGAACATATATTAATCCAGCTTTATTCATTTATTTTCTATAGCCAGTTATTCCTGTTAGCCACATGCTAAATAAAAGGATAACATATTGTAATGATCTCAGAGTGTAATACATCAGAGTCCTTTTATTATCACTGAACAAGTTTACATCTAAAGAGTATTACAACATAAATAGAGTAAAAAGTACAAGTTCCGTTCTGTCAAAGTCCTCTGGACTAAAATGCAGAGCCTGGATGACGGGCTAGCAGAAAACCCTTCCACCACTTTCTCAGCTCTTCATCTTTGAGAAACCTACATAGTATGAGAAACGTTCACTAATCAACTTTAAACACTCTGAGTAGTTAGTTCAGGACGATTTAGTTAAATACGATTAACTTCTTGGTTGGTTGAAGGCTGGTTTTAACGCGGGACTTCATAGTATTATGCTCAGGACTTGTAGTAACAACAAAAGTAGATTCTGATCTCAAAATGATGTTGATCAAATACAATCAAAAGTAGTTGTTCTGTCTTACTTGTGAAAAGTAATCATCGCTTGTCATTCGACTGAAACGTTTCCAAGCAGCATAAGAATGAAGCATCTTTCACCAGGTGATAGCTGCAGTTTGCCTCCCCCAATATGGCGGCGACACAGAGCTCAATGAGGCGTCTATGTATATATGTCTATGGGTGTGAGTAGGTGCCAATTCATTCATTCATTCATTCATTCATTCATTCATTCATTCATTTATTCATTCATTCATTCATTCATTCATTCATTCATTCATTCATTCATTCATTCATTCATTCATTCATTCATTCATTCATTCATTCATTTATTCATTCATTCATTCATTCATTCATTCATTCATTCATTCATTCATTCATTCATTCATTCATTCATTCATTCATTCATTCATTCATTCATTCATTCATTCATTCATTCATTCATTCATTCATTCATTCAGTCATTCATTAATCCATTCAGTAATCCATTCATTCATTCAGTGATCCAGTCATTCATTCAGTGATCCAGTCATTCATTCATCCATTCATTCATTCAGTAATCCATTCATTCATTCAGTGATCCAGTCATTTATTCATCTATTCATTCATTAATTCAGTCATTCATTCATTAATTCAGTCATTCATTCAGTGATCCAGTCATTCATTCATTCAGTCATTCATCCATTCATTCATTCAGTAATTCATTCATTCATTCATCCATTCATTCATCCATTCAGTCATTCATTCATCCATTCATTCATTCATTCATTCAGTGATCCAGTCATTCAGTCATCCATTCATTCATTCAGTCAGTCAGTCATCCATTCATTCATTCAGCCAGTCAGTCAGTCAGTCAGTCATCCATTCATTCATTCAGTCATCCATTCATTCATTCATTCAGCCAGTCAGTCAGTCAGTCAGTCACCCATTCATTCATTCATTCAGTCATCCATTGATTCATTCAGTCATCCATTCATTCATTCATTCAGTCATCCAGTCAGTCACCAGAGGCGATTGCTCTAGACTACAGGGGAAGCTCAGCCTCCCCTAAAATATCGCCAAATACTACGAATTTACATTACTACTCAAACTAAAATGTGCTAGAACATGATCGACTTCATGGCTACTTCTTATAATAACACAATCATTAATAAGTTTTATTCGTTCGTCTATTGTGATTTTTTTCTCATATTGCTGTAATGGTACGGTCCATTTAAAAACCCACTGAGGCTCGGCTTCAATGGACTTTCAATGGAGCTTCAGAATGGGCCGATCTCAGGACAAAAAAGCTGGACGTTTATTGGACAAACGCTCCAAAATCGTCACTTCCAGGGAAGCCGGGCGTCTCTGGGAGTCAATGGGCAGTGGGATGTACCTGGACGCCGAGCTTCTCTATGATGATTGGATGAACTGTTAACGTGGCTGGAGCTCGTCGTGATTGACAGCGCTTTAAGACTATAGAGAGTGAGGAGTTGTCGTCATGCTACAGCTTCTCCAAATACCGCTGTTTTGCTGTTTTATGTAAGCTTGTCCCTGTAAGGTAATCATCTCCCTTTACTGATAACCCTCTCTCTCTCTCTCTCTCTCTCTCTCTCCCTCTCTCTCTCTCTCTCTCCCTCTCTCTCTCTCTCTCTCTCTCTCTCGATCTCTCTCTCTCTCTCTCTCTCTCTCTCCCCAATCACCATTACCGTCACTGCTAGCTACTAACTAAACTTCTTCCCCGGAGTTCTCTGTGCTTTGTCGTCCAGCAGGTTCTCATGGATCGTGGCTGCTGCTGTGGTCTACTGCTGACATCCACCATATAAAGCATTACTGTCATTATTGTTACCATATCTCCACTTCAGTTAGTTCATGATTTACTGCTGCTGTGCATTTGTGTCTCTCTATCACAGGTTCCACTGCTACTGTAATCATTCTATCATTCATTGTAATTCATTGTCATTTCATCTTTCATTGTAATTGTACAATATGTCTGTGTTGATTTGTACATGTGACATCCATTGCACGTCTGTCCGTCCTGGGAGAGGGATCCCTTCTCTGTGGCTCTCCCTGAGGTTTCTTCCACATTTTTTCCCTGTTAATAGGGTTTTTTGTGGGCAAGTTTTTCCTCACTCGAACCGAGGGTCTAAGGACAGAGGGTGTCACTCCCTGTACAGATTGTAAAGCCCTCTGAGGCAAAACATGTTTTGTGAATTTGGGCTATACAAATAAAATTTGATTTGATTTGATTTGAAGGTCCATTTTCTTTCCCCTTAACTTTCTCCATTGCTTTACTTTCTTACTTTTCTTGTATCTGTCCCGCCGAAATAATAAACGCGCAAAAAATAATGTTTCGTCGCTCCTCCGTTAAATTCTGAGGGCGTTGCCCCTGGCAACCGATAGCGTCTCCTATCATCGTGGCCAACCGGCTCAGACCCCGTCCAAATCAACCCAGATCGGCACGTGACAAGCTCGGATGAGTGGCGAAACGTCTTCTCGAAAAATCTACAAGTCCAGTTTCCTTTTTTGAAACTTTTTGGATTACCATGACCTGGATGACTGAGAACCTTCACAGACATAAATTTAATGATGTAATAATTGGCCAATTTTACAAAACTGGGCTTCCCCTATTTGAAAGACCAGCAGCCGCCACTGTCAGTCACCCATTCATCCATTCATTCATTCAGTCATCCAGTCAGTCACCCATTCATCCATTCATTCATTCATCCATCCATTCATTCAGTCATCCATTCATTCATTCATTCAGTCAGTCATCCATTCATCCAGTCAGTCACCCATTCATCCATTCATTCATTCAGTCATCCATTCATTCAGTCATCCATTCATTCATTCATTCAGTCAGTCATCCATTCATCCAGTCAGTCACCCATTCATCCATTCATTCATTCAGTCATCCATTCAGTCAGTCATCCATTCATCCATTCATTCATTCATCCATCCATTCATTCAGTCATCCATTCATTCATTCATTCATTCAGTCATCCATTCATCCATTCATTCAGTCATCCATTCATCCATTCATTCATTCAGTCATCCATCCATCCATTCATTCATTCAGTCATCCATTCATTCATTCAGTCATCCATTCATTCAGTCATCCATTCATCCATCCATTCATCCATTCATTCATTCAGTCATCCATTCATTCAGTCATCCATTCATCCATTCATTCATTCAGTCACCCATTCATCCATTCATTCATTCAGTCATCCAGTCAGTCACCCATTCAGTCATCCATTCATTCATCCATCCATTCATTCAGTCATCCATTCATTCATTCATTCAGTCAGTCATCCATTCATCCAGTCAGTCACCCATTCATCCATTCATTCATTCAGTCATCCAGTCAGTCATCCATTCATCCATTCATCCATCCATTCATTCAGTCATCCATTCATTCATTCATTCATCCATTCATCCAGTCAGTCACCCATTCATCCATTCATTCATTCGGTCATCCAGTCAGTCATCCATTCATCCATTCATTCATTCATCCATCCATTCATTCAGTCATCCATTCATTCATTCATTCATCCATTCATTCATTCAGTCATCCATTCATTCATTCATTCAGTCATCCATTCATTCATTCAGTCATCCATTCATTCATTCATTCAGTCATCCATTCATTCATTCATTCATTCATTCATTCATTCATTCATTCATTCATTCATTCATTCATTCATTCATTCATTCATTCATTCATTCATTCATTCATTCATTCATTCATTCATTCATTCATTCATTCATTCATTTATTCATTCATTCATTCATTCATTCATTCATTCATTCATTCATTCATTCATTCATTCATTCATTCATTCAGTCATTCATTCATTCATTCATTCATTCATTCATTCATTCAGTCATCCATTCATCCATTCATTCAGTCATCCAGTCAGTCACCCATTCATTCATTCATTCATTCATACAGCCACTCACAATGTCGGCATTGTAGTTCTTATTTTGACCTGATGGTGGTGGTGAAGCACCAGCTTCAGTATTAGCAAATCCTGACCTGTTAGCATTAGCCTCAGTATGTAATCATATTGTGAGCCGTTAGCATTAGCCTCAGTATGTTATCATATTGTGAGCTGTTAGCATTAGCCTCAGTATGTTATCATATTGTGAGCTGTTAGCATTAGCCTCAGTATGTAATCATATTGTGAGCCGTTAGCATTAGCCTCAGTATGTTATCATATTGTGAGCTGTTAGCATTAGCCTCAGTATGCTATCGTATTGTGAGCCGTTAGCATTAGCCTCAGCATGCTATCATATTGTGACCTGTTAGCATTAGCCTCAGTATGTTATCGTATTGTGAGCTGTTAGCAGTTAGCCTCAGTATATAATCATATTGTGAGCTGTTAGCATTAGCCTCAGTATGTTATCGTATTGTGACCGTTAGCATTAGCCTCAGTATGTTATCATATTGTGACCTGTTAGCATTAGCCTCAGTATGCTATCATATTGTGAGCTGTTAGCATTGGCCTCAGTATGCTATCATATTGTGAGCTGTTAGCATTGGCCTCAGTATGCTATCATATTGTGAGCTGTTAGCATTGGCCTCAGTATGCTATCATATTGTGACCTGTTAGCATTAGCCTCAGTATGCTATCATATTGTGAGCTGTTAGCATTGGCCTCAGTATGCTATCATATTGAGACCCGTTAGCATTAGCCTTAGTATGTAATTAAGCTAGCTTAATGCTAACATAAGCGTAAGTAACTGTTTATGAAGCTCAAGATTAAATTTCTCATCCTCATTAATTATTCATGATTCCTCCACATGACTGTGTTTTTATTGGTCATTACTGATCATGTGATTGATCATCTGTTGAGCCCAGAGCTGTGTCTGTCAGGCTGAACATCAAAGATGGCCCACTATTGTTTATAAGGGGTGAGGGTTCCCCTCCCTCCTCCTCCCCCGTCTCCCCCAGCGCTGGGCTGATAAGAGAGAGGAGCAGGGGAGGGGGGAGGGGGGAGGAGAATCTCCCTCCTGCAGGAATTCAAAGCTGGATTTAATTTGCATCCAGGGAGCGATAGCGAGACGGCAGTTGGAGCGCGCTCAGTGAGGCGGCGTGCCCGGTGGCTCTGCCAGGGAGGACAGTCTGGGGGCCACCTGCCCCTCGCTTTAATCCACAACTTCTTCATTTAGAGCAACGTCCTCTGCCTTTGAAGTGCGTTTGTCCCGTGGACACAACATTAAAGAGTCTTCTCCAGCGGGGGCAAATTCAAACAGCGTTACCTTCTTCCAAGGATTGCAAATGTGCTTAAATATGCCCTTTAATGGTGTATTTGCCTCCAACCGTGAGCTCTATAAATTAGTTCCCCCTGTGAGGAGCAGGCTCGGCGCTCAGAGCCTCTGATTGGCCGCTGAGACGCTCGGCTGTGTTTATCTGTCATTCTCTGACGGAGGAAAGGAAACGGATCAGAACCTCAGTAAGAACCAGAACTCAGACCAGAGTCATGTCACTGAAAACATTTAGCAGCATCTACCAGGAGCAGCGCTATGCTCAAAGCGTCCGAGTCACCGAGCAGCCAAGTCTTCACTCCAGGGGTCAATAAAGGTTATTGAAGGAGACGGGACGGCAGGATTAGCATAACTGCTGCCTGACATATGTGGACATGATGCTAATTAGCGTGAGCCGCGGCCCATCGATAATAGATTTAGGCTTTTATCACAGGACGTTCCCCAAAACATCAAGACATGACAGAACATCTCTTCAACATGTGACCCTGAACGCCTCGTGTGCTCTATGATTATGCTAATTACAGGGCCAACAATTAGCATGTCATTAGCATATTATGGTATTGGGTTATGTCATATAACGTTAGCGGCTGCTAACCAGCTAATTAGCTGGTTGTCAATCCTTTATTGTCTGTTAGCTCATTATGTTAGCATTAGCATTTATTGGCATTAACAGTTTAGTATCCCGGCCTGATCGATGGGGTGGGAGGGTGCTTTCCTGGGCTTGCTGCAGTGCATCATGGGAGGTCATTGTTCTTGTCTGAAGGATTCTTAGACACTGATGATGAAGAGGAGGATGGTGAAGGAGGAAGAGCAGCGTTGGTCACTTCATGTTCATCTGAAATCCTCTTACATCTTAAAGATGATGATTAAACTCAGCGCTGCTTCTTTCCCGCCTCAAACTTTAATCGCTCCTCACATCCAGATTAGATCCTTTATTCACTCCTAATCACGGCGGCGCTAAGCCCCGGTCACATGACCTCAGCACGCCACCACAACACGTTAGCAGCATGCTAGCAATAGGTTCGTCCAGCGTGGTCAGACATGAATCTCCTGAATGTTTCCTGCTTTTCTCTGTGACAGTGAACTCATCGTCAGAGTCTTTACTTCCCAGCATGCAGCGTGCTTCCAGACTGACTGAGTCACGACGCTGAATATTTAATGAGCGTCTTAAAGAAACATTAACCTCGTTAACCAGAAGCATCAACATTTCATCAGAGCTACATCAGCTGGTTGTCTTGACAACGCATCTGTTCACCGATGTTTGTCAGCAGGTGAAAGGATGTGATTTAAAGTGTCTGTGGCGACACTGTGTTAACGAACAGTCAGATGTTGAACAGCTGTGGAGGTTCCTTCAGAATAAAAGCCTCTAAAGCAATCTGTCAGTAAATCCTGTTTCTATCAAGAACCAAATTAAAGTCGACCAAAGATCAGCAGCTAAAGCTGGAGATTAACTTCCTGTTGCAGGATTTCATCTGGAAAGGTGACGACACCCAGAACTGTCCCTCTGTCCTCACCCTGTCCACTGCCACCCTCACCCTGTCCTCATCCGTCCTCACAGTCTTCTGTCCACTGATCTGTCTGAGCTACAAACACAGGTTCTTCCTACAGGTCCAACCTGAACCAGGTTCTGGTCTTGTTGGATCAGGTGGTGGTGCTGTAGTTCTGATGAAAGTCGTTTCCACGGCGACTCTGCTGCTGCAAACCGGTCTGAACCTCCAGCTCCTCATTTCCACGGGAACATTTTTCCCATCAGCCCTGTTAACCTGAGAGTCTGAGGAAAGCTGGGACGTGATCTGAGGTCAGGCGGCTCTCAGAGCTCCTGTTTCTGTCACTGTTTGTGTTGGTGCCCACAGCCAGGAGGGGCCCCGGGGCCCTGAGGCCCTCAGGTGTCACAGAGAAATCTGAGCAACGCAGGAAGTTGCCGTTGATTCAGGAGTCTGAGACGAGGAAACGAGAGGAAGGACAGCAGCTGAGTAAACAGCCTCGTTTCCCATCAGCCACCTCTGCAGGCGAGGACGCAGAACCTGATCAGATCCGAAACCGTCAACAGAACATCCAGAACATCCAGAACATCTGCCACTGTCCCGACAAAACAAACAGGACACATGTCACGCAACGTCTCAGTGCTGCGTCTGATCTAACGGGGCTAACGGGGCTAACGGTGCTAACAGCGCTAACATCAACTGCCTCGTTATTTCTATCGCCTCGTTAATGACGTTCAACAAGGAACCTGACTCTCTGGACAGGAAGTGACTCTGCTGCCGTTGCCGTGACCAAGGCGCAACAGGAAGTGGTGTCAGATGACAGCTGATGACCACCTGCTCCATCATCCTGTTTGTCTTGTTCTGTTGTCACAGCACTGAGTGTTACCTGAACGCATCGTCTTTGGTTCCCTCCTTCCTGTCCAGGCCTGGCTGTGGACATTAATCAGTGACGTGAGGAGTTTCCAGCAGATTCATCAGCTCTGCAGCTCAAATTAACAGCAGGTTTTGGTGCTAATTTGAAGAGTAATCCGGGTGTTGATTGACCGTGTGGTCAGACGTCAGAATCACTCTTCTGTGGGATTATTTCAGATTAACTTGTAATTCCTCTTTAATCTGCTGCCTGAAGATTGCAGCCGCACTCTGAGATGAAGTGTGGAAAGCGTCTGATGAGAAGAGAAATCCTCGTCATGATCAGGAGATTATCTGCCCAGGAACACTACACTACCCACGATGCTCTGCTGCCAGGCTCCACGGTGCGGCCTCAGGTGAGTCCAGGTAACGCTGTGCTGAGAAGGAGCCATGTCAGGCCTCCCGTCACTTCCTGATTAAAAAACAAGACAATTTATTCTGCCTGCTTTTGTTTTGAAAAACCAAAGAGGTCAGGAGATGGAGGTTTAGTTCTTTATGCTAACCACTGCTAACTAACCACAGCCACATGCTAGGCTAACATTAATGATCAAAGTGATTCATTGTGACAAACTAGAAATGAATTAATGAACCGGACCCTTCACCCTCAAGGCTCCTCCTCCTCCTCCTCCTCAAGGACTCATTGATCCTGATTGAATTAGCGGAGGCCTCCAGTCAGAGGCCGTTATCACTGGTTCTAACCACAACTAATCAACTATGGCAGCTTCAGCCTCAGAGGAACCACATCAGTCCAGCTGCAGCTACTGAGCATGCTCAGAGCTGACCCTGAGCCCTGGTTCTGACCCAGGATGTCTCAGAACCAGCTCATCACTGTTGGGGCTGATGAGTGTCTGAGGTTTTCCAGCTCCCTTCTGGAAAACACTGTCTCTTTCCAAATGCTGAACGGAAGCAGCTTCTAAATGGTCTCATGTTGGAGCCTCAGATTTCAGCCGCCCGCCATGCTGCAGCACGTCGTCATGGAAACAATCTTTATAAATATTATGAAGCTGTTGTTCCTGTCAGGACGGAGCGTCCTGCTCAGACCGTCCCATGAACGCAAGGCGATGCTGCCTTGATGATGTTCAGGTTTGATTCCTGGATAAATTTAACATGAAACTGTTCAGATGTTGAAGCTAATCTTAGCTAACACTGCGCCAACACGGCTATGCTAGCAGCATAAACACCAACACAAAGCTAGCATATAATGATAACAATCCACTAGCACAAGAGATTTTGTTATTATGAGCAGAACTCCAAGCTAACAAGGCAAGTTACAGATCAAAGTAAGTTAACTGCTAAATAGAAGCATTAGCAGAATAACGCTACCACTGACAGGAAATAAAAGTGTTACAATATTTTAGCAAGCTAAGCTAAAAGCTAATAGACACACACAAAACTAACAAGGATCAAATCTATCATTGCACGTAGCTAAAGATAACAGGACACTGACTGAGCTATGCTGTGTTAGCAAACTGAATTATTGTTAATCTATTTGATAACAAGCTAACAATCTTCTGCTAACATCATGCTAGCATGGTTAAGCTATGAGCATCTGAAAAGATGGAACAGCTTTCTTATTCAGCCGTGTGAAACATCAATATGTCAATCAGGACATGGAGCTAATTCAAATGCTAACGTAGCACAGAGCTAACATCGACTAATGCCAGCTACCAGCTATGTGGCTAACGTATTCATATGCTAATTCTTCACAGACAATGTGAACGTGTGTTATCTACTCACCTGAAACAACTACAGGTCTGTAGCTAATGCTAGCTGCTACATCATTACAGATGCTAATGATCTGAGTAAAAGACATTAAACCAACCATGAGATAAAATGAATACATGTCATGTGACCATTAGCAGGTGGACCTCTGCAGCATGTTCATGGATGCTAACTGCAGAGGCGATTGCTCTAGACTACAGGGGAAGCTCAGCCTCCCCTAAAATATCGCCAAATACTACGAATTTACATTACTACTCAAACTAAAATGTGCTAGAACATGATCGACTTCATGGCTACTTCTTATAATAACATAATCATTAATAAGTTTTATCCGTTCATCTATCGTGATTTTTTTCTCATATTGCTGTAATGGCACGGTCCATTTAAAAACCCACTGATGCTCGGCTTCAATGGACTTTCAATGGAGCTTCAGAATGGGCCGATCTCAGGACAAAAAAGCTGGACGTTTATTGGATAAACGCTCCAAAATCGTCACTTCCAGGGAAGCCGGGCGTCTCTGGGAGTCAATGGGCAGTGGGATGTACCTGGACGCCGAACTTCTCTATGATGATTGGATGAACTGTTAACGTGGCTGGAGCTCGTCGCGATTGACAGCGCTTTAAGACTAGAGAGAGTGAGGAGTTGTCGTCATGCTACAGCTTCTCCAAATACCGCTGTTTTGCTGTTTTATGAAAGCTTGTCCCTGTAAGGTCCATTTTCAAAAAAATTAATGTTTCGTCGCTCCTCCGTTAAATTCTGAGGGCGTTGCCCCTGGCAACCGATAGCGTCTCCTATCATCGTGGCCGACCGGCTCAGACCCCGTCCAAATCAACCCAGATCGGCACGTGACAAGCTCGGATGAGTGGCGAAACGTCTTCTCGAAAAATCTACAAGTCCAGTTTCCTTTTTTGAAACTTTTTGGATTACCATGACCTGGATGACTGAGAACCTTCACAGACATAAATTTAATGATGTAATAATTGGCCAATTTTACAAAACTGGGCTTCCCCTATTTGAAAGACCAGCAGCCGCCACTGGCTAACTGGTTACTGCCGGTCTACTACACGGTCATGGCAGGGGCAGCGTGAGGCGTTCAGGGTCAGTGCAGCGTAAGGCGTTCATGGTCAGTGCATGGCAGCGTGAGGCGTTCAGGGTCAGTGCAGCGTAAGGCGTTCATGGTCAGTGCATGGCAGCGTGAGGCGTTCATGGTCAGTGCATGCGTGAGGCGTTCATGGTCATGGCAGCGTGAGGCGTTCATGGTCATGGCAGCGTGAGGTGTTCAGGGTCAGTGCATGGCAGCGTGAGGCGTTCATGGTCAGTGCATGGCAGCGTGAGGCGTTCATGGTCAATGCATGGCAGCGTGAGGCGTTCATGGTCAGGGCATGGCAGCGTGAGGCGTTCAGGGTCATGGCAGCGTGAGGCGTTCAGGGTCATGGCAGCGTGAGGCGTTCATGGTCAATGCATGGCAGCGTGAGGCGTTCAGGGTCATGGCAGCGTGAGGCGTTCATGGTCAGTGCATGGCAGCGTGAGGCGTTCATGATCAGTGCATGGCAGCGTGAGGCGTTCAGGGTCATGGCAGCGTGAGGCGTTCAGGATCAGTGCATGGCAGCGTGAGGCGTTCATGGTCAGTGCATGGCAGCGTGAGGCGTTCATGGTCAGGGCATGGCAGCGTGAGGCGTTCAGGGTCATGGCAGTGTGAGGCGTTCAGGGTCATGGCAGCGTGAGGCGTTCAGGGTCATGGCAGCGTGAGGCGTTCAGGGTCATGGCAGCGTGAGGTGTTCAGGGTCAGTGCATGGCAGCGTGAGGCGTTCATGGTCAGTGCATGGCAGCGTGAGGCGTTCATGGTCAGTGCATGGCAGTGTGAGGCGTTCATGGTCAGGGTCATGGCAGCGTGAGGCGTTCAGGGTCAGGGCATGGCAGCGTGAGGCGTTCATGGTCAATGCATGGCAGCGTGAGGCGTTCAGGGTCATGGCAGCGTGAGGCGTTCAGGGTCAGTGCATGGCAGCGTGAGGCGTTCATGGTCGGTGCATGGCAGCGTGAGGCGTTCATGGTCCTGGTGGAGTCACAGACTCAGTAATAGACAGGTCAGCAGTATAAAAGCCTTTTATTTAAATGAATAAATACAGAAACGTTTTTTATCTCGTATGTTGGACGTTTACTCTCTGAGAGACTCGTCTGGTTTCTGTCCGTGTATCAGTCCAGTGATTATTGGACCTGACCCTCAGACCCCAAACACCACAGAGTCCGTTGACCCGGTCCAGACCAGCTATAAACTCCTGACGTCAACCCCAGTCCAGCGGTGGTGCATTCAGGGACGCTCGTCTGTCAGAAGAGTCTGGAACCGCTGCTTGAGAGATGACCAGGAGAAGGAGGAGATATCTACCTGCAGAACCAGAACCAGGACCAGAACCAGGACCAGATCAACACTAACATGAGTATAACTGATGAATTAAACCTTTATCAGTACTGTAAAGGAAGCCATCTCATCTACAGGCTAACGCTAAGCTAGCTAAACAGCTAACAGTCCTAGAAACTAATGCTAAGAAAACATGGAAGCTAACACTAAGCTAACTACAGGAGCATTGCTGGGATGTATTCCAGTGTGTCTTTACCACGACGACGTGTCTCCGAGCAACGTCAGGTGTCCGGCAGAAACCCACCAGCCTCTTACAGAGCTGTTCAGGTGTGGAGTACAGGTACTGTGCTGCATTAGAGACAGTAGAAGAAGAAGTAGGACTGAAGCTGGTCCAGGTAGAGACAGTAGAAAAAGAAGTAGGACTGAAGCTGGTCCAGGCAGAGACAGTGTGACATGACTTTACCTGGAAAGATCTCAGGATACACCAGCGCCTTGGGACACAGAGGAAAACATCCACAGTGGACGGCCTCCAGCCTGAAACACAGTCCACAGAGTGTCTTTAGTGGTGACGGGTGACTCCTCCCACCTACTGAGACCTGACTCCTCCCACTGACTCAGACTTGACTCCTCCCACCTACTGAGACCTGACTCCTCCCACTGACTCAGACTCGACTCCTCCCACCTACTGAGTCCTGACTCCTCCCACTGACTCAGATTTGAAGTATTTTCAGTCTCATGTTCCTGAGGAGCAGATGAAGGAACACTGACCTGAGGACCAGCAGACCTCAGGGGTCTAGCCATGTACGGGGGTTGGGGGTACAGGGGTGGAGGTACAGGGGTGGAGACCAAAATCCTCTTCTCTGCTATAATTAGCTTCTTATCATTAGCACGGCGGCAACACACATACTTTATTCACGTTATTGTTGTTAGCTCCTGTCTACTAGCTTCTGTTAGCTAAGCCTTCATCACATGCTAAGCTAATCTACCTATTGGTACTCAAAGTACTTAACAGGCACAGACACAAGCACCTCACACTGGGAACAACTGGGGGAACCTCAGTGTCTTCCTTAAGGATCGAACTGCCAACCCTCTGGGTCGTGGACAACCCTCTGGGTCGTGGACAACCCTCTGGGTCGTGGACAACCCTCGGGTTTTTGTGGACAACCCTCTGGGTCGTGGACAACCCTCTGGTGTTTGTGGACAACCCTCTGGTGTTTGTGGACAACCCTCTGGTTTTTGTGGACAACCCTCTGGGTCGTGGACAACACTCTGGTTTTTGTGGACAACCCTCTGGTTCGTGGACAACCCTCTGGTTTTTGTGGACAACCCTCTGGTTTTTGTGGACAACCCTCTGGTTCGTGGACAACCCTCTGGTTTTTCGTGGACAACCCTCTGGTTTTTCGTGGACAACCCTCTGGTTTTTCATGGACAACCCTCTGGTTTTTCGTGGACAACCCTCTGGTTTTTCGTGGACAACCCTCTGGTTTTTTGTGGACAACCCTCTGGGTCGTGGACAACCCTCTGGTTTTTCGTGGACAACCCTCTGGGTCGTGGACAACCCTCTGGGTCGTGGACAACCCTCTGTTTTTTTGTGGACAACCCTCTGGTTCGTGGACAACCCTCTGGGTCGTGGACAACCCTCTGGTTCGTGGACAACCCTCTGGTTCGTGGACAACCCTCTGGTTTTTGTGGACAACCCTCTGGTTTTTGTCCCTACTGAGCCACAGCCGACCAATATAAGACTCTGACTGAAGGTGAACTCGTTAGATAGAGCTCAGCGTCCAGAGGACTACAAACAGACATGAATCAGGTGAAGATCAAATAGACTGTGATTGGTTGAGGCTCTGGAAGCAGCCGTCTGATTGGCTGCCTGCAGCTGAAGTCCTGGTGAAGCTGATCAGAGACGGAGCTGCAGAGTTCAGATGACTGAAGTCTCACCTGAAGGACTCAAGAGTTCAAAGAGTCTCTGATGTGAAGAGACGTCCTCAATGAGACCTTTCATGACGGCCTAAGACACGAGGACGACAGGTCTGTCTCTGATGGCAGACACGAGGACGACACTTCTGTCTCTGATGGCAGACACGAGGACGACAGGTCTGTCTCTGATGGCAGACACGAGGACGACACGTCTGTCTCTGATGGCAGACACGAGGACGACACTTCTGTCTCTGATGGCAGACACGAGGACGACACTTCTGTCTCTGATGGCAGACACGAGGACGACACTTCTGTCTCTGATGGCAGACACGAGGACGACAGGTCTGTCTCTGATGGCAGACACGAGGACGACACGTCTGTCTCTGATGGCAGACACGAGGACGACAGGTCTGTCTCTGATGGCAGACACGAGGACGACAGGTCTGTCTCTGATGGCAGACACGAGGACGACACTTCTGTCTCTGATGGCAGACACGAGGACGACAGGTCTGTCTCTGATGGCAGACACGAGGACGACACGTCTGTCTCTGATGGCAGACACGAGGACGACACGTCTGTCTCTGATGGCAGACACGAGGACGACAGGTTTGTCTCTGATGGCAGACACGAGGACGACAGGTCTGTCTCTGATGCCAGACACGAGGACGACACGAGGACGACACGTCTGTCTCTGATGGCAGACACGAGGACAACACTTCTGTCTCTGATGGCAGACACGAGGACGACACTTCTGTCTCTGATGGCAGACACGAGGACGACACTTCTGTCTCTGATGGCAGACACGAGGACGACACGAGGACGACACTTCTGTCTCTGATGGCAGACACGAGGACGACACGAGGACGACACTTCTGTCTCTGATGGCAGACACGAGGACGACACGTCTGTCTCTGATGGCAGACACGAGGACGACAGGTCTGTCTCTGATGGCAGACACGAGGACGACAGGTTTGTCTCTGATGGCAGACACGAGGACGACAGGTCTGTCTCTGATGCCAGACACGAGGACGACACGAGGACGACAGGTCTGTCTCTGATGGCAGACACGAGGACGACACTTCTGTCTCTGATGGCAGATACGAGGACGACACTTCTGACTCTGATGGCAGACACGAGGACGACACGAGGACGACACTTCTGTCTCTGATGGCAGACACGAGGACGACACGAGGACGACACTTCTGTCTCTGATGGCAGACACGAGGACGACACTTCTGTCTCTGATGGCAGACACGAGGACGACACTTCTGTCTCTGATGGCAGACACGAGGACGACAGGTCTGTCTCTGATGCCAGACACGAGGACGACACGAGGACGACACGTCTGTCTCTGATGGCAGACACGAGGACGACACTTCTGTCTCTGATGGCAGACACGAGGACGACAGGTCTGTCTCTGATGGCAGACACGAGGACGACACGTCTGTCTCTGATGGCAGACACGAGGACGACACTTCTGTCTCTGATGGCAGACACGAGGACGACACTTCTGTCTCTGATGGCAGACACGAGGACGACACTTCTGTCTCTGATGGCAGGCAGACACGAGGACGACAGGTCTGTCTCTGATGCCAGACACGAGGACGACACGAGGACGACACTTCTGTCTCTGATGGCAGACACGAGGACGACACTTCTGTCTCTGATGGCAGACACGAGGACGACAGGTCTGTCTCTGATGGCAGACACGAGGACGACACGTCTGTCTCTGATGGCAGACACGAGGACGACACTTCTGTCTCTGATGGCAGACACGAGGACGACAGGTCTGTCTCTGATGCCAGACACGAGGACGACACGAGGACGACACGTCTGTCTCTGATGGCAGACACGAGGACGACACGTCTGTCTCTGATGGCAGACACGAGGACGACACGTCTGTCTCTGATGCCAGACACGAGGACGACACGAGGACGACACGTCTGTCTCTGATGGCAGACACGAGGACGACACTTCTGTCTCTGATGGCAGACACGAGGACGACAGGTCTGTCTCTGATGGCAGACACGAGGACGACAGGTCTGTCTCTGATGGCAGACACGAGGACGACACTTCTGTCTCTGATGGCAGACACGAGGACGACACTTCTGTCTCTGATGGCAGACACGAGGACGACACTTCTGTCTCTGATGGCAGACACGAGGACGACAGGTCTGTCTCTGATGGCAGACACGAGGACGACACGTCTGTCTCTGATGGCAGACACGAGGACGACACGTCTGTCTCTGATGGCAGACACGAGGACGACACGTCTGTCTCTGATGGCAGACACGAGGACGACACTTCTGTCTCTGATGCCAGACACGAGGACGACAGGTCTGTCTCTGATGCCAGACACGAGGACGACACGAGGACGACACGTCTGTCTCTGATGGCAGACACGAGGACGACACGTCTGTCTCTGATGGCAGACACGAGGACGACACGTCTGTCTCTGATGGCAGACACGAGGACGACACTTCTGTCTCTGATGGCAGACACGAGGACGACACTTCTGTCTCTGATGGCAGACACGAGGACGACACGTCTGTCTCTGATGGCAGACACGAGGACGACACTTCTGTCTCTGATGGCAGACACGAGGACGACACTTCTGTCTCTGATGGCAGACACGAGGACGACACGTCTGTCTCTGATGGCAGACACGAGGACGACACTTCTGTCTCTGATGGCAGACACGAGGACGACACTTCTGTCTCTGATGCCAGACACGAGGACGACAGGTCTGTCTCTGATGCCAGACACGAGGACGACACGAGGACGACACGTCTGTCTCTGATGGCAGACACGAGGACGACACTTCTGTCTCTGATGGCAGACACGAGGACGACACGTCTGTCTCTGATGGCAGACACGAGGACGACACTTCTGTCTCTGATGGCAGACACGAGGACGACACGTCTGTCTCTGATGGCAGACACGAGGACGACACGTCTGTCTCTGATGGCAGACACGAGGACGACACGTCTGTCTCTGATGGCAGACACGAGGACGACACTTCTGTCTCTGATGGCAGACACGAGGACGACACTTCTGTCTCTGATGGCAGACACGAGGACGACACTTCTGTCTCTGATGCCAGACACGAGGACGACAGGTCTGTCTCTGATGCCAGACACGAGGACGACACGAGGACGACACGTCTGTCTCTGATGGCAGACACGAGGACGACACGTCTGTCTCTGATGGCAGACACGAGGACGACACTTCTGTCTCTGATGGCAGACACGAGGACGACACTTCTGTCTCTGATGGCAGACACGAGGACGACACGTCTGTCTCTGATGGCAGACACGAGGACGACACTTCTGTCTCTGATGGCAGACACGAGGACGACACTTCTGTCTCTGATGGCAGACACGAGGACGACACGTCTGTCTCTGATGGCAGACACGAGGACGACACGTCTGTCTCTGATGGCAGACACGAGGACGACACTTCTGTCTCTGATGGCAGACACGAGGACGACACTTCTGTCTCTGATGGCAGACACGAGGACGACACGTCTGTCTCTGATGGCAGACACGAGGACGACACGTCTGTCTCTGATGGCAGACACGAGGACGACACTTCTGTCTCTGATGGCAGACACGAGGACGACACTTCTGTCTCTGATGGCAGACACGAGGACGACACGTCTGTCTCTGATGGCAGACACGAGGACGACACGTCTGTCTCTGATGGCAGACACGAGGACGACACTTCTGTCTCTGATGCCAGACACGAGGACGACAGGTCTGTCTCTGATGCCAGACACGAGGACGACACGAGGACGACACGTCTGTCTCTGATGGCAGACACGAGGACGACACTTCTGTCTCTGATGGCAGACACGAGGACGACACTTCTGTCTCTGATGGCAGACACGAGGACGACACGTCTGTCTCTGATGGCAGACACGAGGACGACACGTCTGTCTCTGATGGCAGACACGAGGACGACACTTCTGTCTCTGATGGCAGACACGAGGACGACACTTCTGTCTCTGATGGCAGACACGAGGACGACACGTCTGTCTCTGATGGCAGACACGAGGACGACACTTCTGTCTCTGATGGCAGACACGAGGACGACACTTCTGTCTCTGATGGCAGACACGAGGACGACACTTCTGTCTCTGATGCCAGACACGAGGACGACAGGTCTGTCTCTGATGCCAGACACGAGGACGACACGAGGACGACACGTCTGTCTCTGATGGCAGACACGAGGACGACACGTCTGTCTCTGATGGCAGACACGAGGACGACACTTCTGTCTCTGATGGCAGACACGAGGACGACACTTCTGTCTCTGATGGCAGACACGAGGACGACACTTCTGTCTCTGATGGCAGACACGAGGACGACACGTCCGTCTCTGATGGCATGTCTGCCATGCCATGCTAGTTAGCCTGTTGGTTAGCTTCAATGTGGATGTTTATGATTCATTTATGAGAAATTACTAGCTGTGCTAATGCTAACATGAAATGCTAACATACAAAGCAGGTGTTTTTCTGCCCCGGTGTTTGTGACCAATAAAATCAACTGGACTGACTCACATGGCGACGCCAAAGAACTCGTGTTTGGACGTGGAGACGACGACGTCAGCCTGACACAACACCCCCAGGTACTCCTCTTTACTGGACAGGTAACCCCAGGTCAGGATGTGGGAGTCCAGCAGACGTCTGGCCTCTGAGAAGATGTCTGGAGGAGGAGGAAGAGGAAGAGTTAAGTGTTGGTGCTAGCTGACATTGTTTGCTGTGATCTCTGTGTCTTTAATTAAAGGGCCGGTACGAGGAGGAGCTGCTGCTGCTGCTGCTGCTGCTGCTGCTGATGATGATGATGATGATGATGATGATGGTGCAGACGCTGTGGTTTGATGCAGCTGCAGGTTTACGAGCAGCAGGTGAGAGGTGAACAGGATCGATACTCTGAGCCTATTAACTAAATCAACGTTGATTAAATGGTCCTAATGGGATTGCCTTCCCGCTCTCATCAGGCTGATTTACAGTCGCTGTTTGTGCTGCAGTAAAAGTTTACGCCTCAATATCTCAGAGTGTGTTGGATCATTACTCTAAAACACACAGACGTTCATGAACGCATCATCTCATCATGAGACCATCTATTAAACATCTAGCGTTGATCTGACCTCCAGAGGATGAATCACCAGTGACCAGGGGACCAGACCACCACCATAAGAACCTCTGAGGCCCCACAGGCTTGGACCAGACCAGACTAGAGCCAAGAGCCCATAACAAAATCTAAGCATGTCTACATGTTTATCTTTGTTTGTTAGGCTTTGTTCACATGTCAGGCTCAGATGCTGACTGACCCTCTGGTTCTGATCCAGACATCAGATCACGCTTCTTGTGTTCGCTGTGGCCCAAACCACGTCCACAAACAGTGGTAGAATAACACCACTCACTAAGGTGAGAACCTGTTCAGCTTTGGTTCTAGGGTCAAGGTTAGGGTGAGGGTCTTAGCAGTGATGGTCATGGTTTGGGGACATTCTGTCCTCACAGAGATACAAAGTTTGTGTTTACCTGGTACATCAGTGAACGTCTCTCCAAGAACCGACACATGGAACGAGAGCTGTTTCTCCTTCAGTCTCAGCAGAGTGTTGAAGAACAACTCTGGATTTTTATCGTGTTCCCTTCAGAAAGACAAAGAGACAATGTTACAGCACGCTAAACAAAACAACAGTCTGAAACCAAGACCGAAACAACAACAGTCTGAAACCAAGACCGAAACAACAACAGTCTGAAACCAAGACCGAAAACAACAACAGTCTGAAACCAAGACCGAAAACAACAACAGTCTGAAACCAAGACCGAAAACAACAACAGTCTGAAACCAAGACCGAAAACAACAACAGTCTGAAACCAAGACCGAAAACAACAACAGTCTGAAACCAAGACCGAAACAACAACAGTCTGAAACCAAGACCGAAACAACAACAGTCTGAAACCAAGACCGAAGACAACAACAGTCTGAAACCAAGACCGAAAACAACAACAGTCTGAAACCAAGACCGAAAACAACAACAGTCTGAAACCAAGACCGAAACAACAACAGTCTGAAACCAAGACCGAAACAACAACAGTCTGAAACCAAGACCGAAGACAACAACAGTCTGAAACCAAGACCGAAAACAACAACAGTCTGAAACCAAGACCGAAAACAACAACAGTCTGACTTACTATAAAACACTGTCTACACTGTAAAACACTGACTACACTGTAAAACACTGACTACACTGTAAAACACTGACTTAATATAAAACACTGACTACACTGTAAACACTGACTTAATATAAAACACTGACTACACTGTAAAACACTGACTACACTATAAAACACTGACTACACTGTAAAACACTGACTTACTATAAAACACTGTCTACACTGTAAAACACTGACTACACTGTAAAACACTGACTACACTGTAAAACACTGACTACACTGTAAAACACTGACTACACTGTAAAACACTGACTACACTGTAAAACACTGACTTACTATAAAACACTGACTACACTATAAAACACTGACTTAATATAAAACACTGTCTACACTGTAAACACTGACTTAATATAAAACACTGACTACACTGTAAAACACTGACTACACTGTAAAACACTGACTACACTGTAAAACACTGACTTACTATAAAACACTGACTTACTATAAAACACTGACTACACTATAAAACACTGACTTAATATAAAACACTGTCTACACTGTAAACACTGACTTAATATAAAACACTGACTACACTGTAAAACACTGACTACACTGTAAAACACTGACTACACTGTAAAACACTGACTTACTATAAAACACTGTCTACACTGTAAAACACTGACTACACTGTAAAACACTGTCTACACTGTAAAACACTGACTTAATATAAAACACTGACTACACTGTAAAACACTGTCTACACTGTAAAACACTGTCTACACTGTAAAACACTGACTTAATATAAAACACTGTCTACACTGTAAAACACTGACTTACTGTAAAACACTGACTACACTGTAAACACTGACTTAATATAAAACACTGACTACACTGTAAAACACTGACTACACTATAAAACACTGACTACACTGTAAAACACTGACTTACTATAAAACACTGTCTACACTGCAAAACACTGACTTAATATAAAACACTGTCTACACTGTAAAACACTGACTACACTATAAAACACTGACTACACTGTAAAACACTGACTACACTGTAAAACACTGTCTACACTGTAAAACACTGACTTACTATAAAACACTTACTTACTATAAAACACTGACTACACTATAAAACACTGACTTACTATAAAACACTGACTACACTGTAAAACACTGACTACACTATAAAACACTGACTACACTGTAAAACACTGCCTACACTGTAAAACACTGCCTACACTGTAAAACACTGACTTACTATAAAACACTGACTTACTATAAAACACTGACTACACTATAAAACACTGACTACACTACAAAATACTGACTTACTATAAAACACTGACTACACTGTAAAACACTGACCATACTGTAAAACACTGACTTAATATAAAACACTGTCTACACTGCAAAACACTGACTTACTATAAAACACTGACTACACTGTAAAACACTGACTTACTATAAAACACTGACTTACTATAAAACACTGACTACACTGTAAAACACTGACCATACTGTAAAACACTGACTTAATATAAAACACTGACTACACTGTAAAACACTGTCTACACTGTAAAACACTGACTACACTGTAAAACACTGTCTACACTGTAAAACACTGACTACACTGTAAAACACTGTCTACACTGTAAAACACTGTCTACACTGTAAAACACTGTCTACACTGTAAAACAATGTCCACACTGTAAAACACTGACTTACTATAAAACACTGACTACACTATAAAACACTGACTACACTGTAAAACACTGACTACACTATAAAACACTTACTACACTGTAAAACACTTGCTACACTGTAAAACACTTGCTACACTGTACAACACTGACTACACTGTACAACACTGTCTACACTGTAAAACACTGACTTACTATAAAACACTGACTTACTATAAAACACTGACTACACTGTAAAACACTGACTTACTATAAAACACTGACTACACTGTAAAACACTGACTTACTATAAAACACTGACTACACTATAAAACACTGACTACACTGTAAAACACTGACTACACTATAAAACACTGACTACACTGTAAAACACTTGCTACACTGTAAAACACTTGCTACACTGTACAACACTGACTACACTGTACAACACTGTCTACACTGTAAAACACTGACTTACTATAAAACACTGACTACACTGTAAAACACTGACTACACTGTAAAACACTGACTTACTATAAAACACTGACTACACTGTAAAACACTGACCACACTATAAAACTCTGGGGGCTGAGTCTGTTTTCAGTGAATGTATTTATAGTTTCAGGTCAGCAGCTGTTTTCACATCTGAGTGTTTGTTTGTTGTGGTCAGATTCAGTCCTCCAGAGGTATCAGCTGATCCTGCAGCGTCTTCACCTGGAACATCTGTCCAGCAGCAGCAGCAGTAAGACAGCTGTAATCTGAGGATCCAGGCCAGCTGCAGATTAAAGCCCAAACCAATCAGAGATTAACGGGAGCCTCTGTGGAAATCCTCATTTTAGCAGCAGAATCACGGCCGGCTGCTGGTGGCTGCAATAATCCATCTGTGTTTGTCAGTTAACAACAGATTACAGCACGCTGCTTTGTTACTGATACAACATGAGGTGAGGAGGTGGCTGCACCAGCACATAATCTGGATCCCTGAACCACGATCTGCTGACACCCTGGACCAGCATGTGAGACCCCGGACCAGGCTATGAGACCCTGGACTCAACCTGAGACCCTGGACCACAATCTGCGACCCTGGACCAGCATGTGAGACCCTGGACCACAATCTGCTGAGACCCTGGACCAGGCTATGAGACCCTGGACTCAATCTGAGACCCTGGACCGGGCTATGAGACCCTGGACCGGGCTATGAGACCCTGGACTCAATCTGAGACCCTGGACCAGGCTATGAGACCCTGGACCACAATCTGAGACCCTGGACCGGGCTATGAGACCCTGGACTCAACCTGAGACCCTAGACCAGCATGTGAGACCCTATGAGACCCTGGACCAGCATGTAAGACCTTGGACTTGAGACCCTGATGTCGTCCAGAGACCGTGGTCCTCAAACAGTTTCTGTAAGGTGAGGATTCAGACTGCAGGTATCAGATGATTGTAACTCACCACCGATGAGGCCACACGATGTGCAGAGGCTTCACCTGGTTGCCCTGAGTGACAGGTGTCAGGTGAGCAGAGGGTCCAGACTGATGAGGACCCTCACACCTGTTACAAACATTTATGTGTCATCAGCTAATGGAAGATGAAGCTGTTCATATCTCACAGTCAGTAAAACATATACCGAGTCTCTTCATCACCACTGCTGGTGATCTGCTGCTCCGGCGCCTTGATGATGTCATCAACACGAGACAGCTCTGCAGTCCGGCGCAGGAGTTTGTGTTCAGGCAGTAGTCTGAAAAACATAAACATGAAGAAACAGAAGAAGCTTCAAACATGGCTCATGACCCTCAGTGTTCTCCGTGATCTTCATCTTCCTGATGGTTCCTCGTGGTGTTCTGTGCGAACAGACACAGTGTGGAAAGACAGATGTGGACAGATGTGGACAGACAGGCGTGTAACAGACGTCAACAGCATCTGACAGATTCAGTCTCTGGCTGCCGTCCTGCCTCCGAGGCTGCTGGGAAATCTTGGCTCAATAATCCATTTCATAAATGAGCAGTTTGACTGGAGGCAGTAAAAACATGGAGGCCGTGTCGTTGATGAATGAGCAGAGGACGATGACCTCACTGAGTCAAGAGACGAAGGTCAAACATATTTTTTCATTTCCTTTAGTGGCCCTAACACAGAGCAGCTCCATGACTACCAGGGTGTCCAGCCTCTGGACCAGGATGTCCAACCACTGGACCAGGATGTCCAGCCTCTGGACCAGGATGTCCATTCACACACTGTGGCTTTACATATAAATGAGGCAGACTGGATTCTGGTGAGTCGTTACGAGGACGCGTGAATCCAAACTGCTTCTCTTCAGAAGAGGTTTAACAACATTAAGAACATCTTAATGTTGTTAAACCTCTGATCTGAACTGAACATGTGGGACTGGCTGAGACAGACTGATGGGGTTAGGGATAGGGCTTGTATGTGGACACTGATCAGTGGTCCAGTTTATTAGGAACATCTCTCTTCGTCCTGAGTCGTGTCTTTGTTTGGTCGATGTCAATGAGTCTTTGACGTCTTAACCCAGATACAGAGTTTGAACTGTTTACTCTTGTTTAAACCTTTAATCAGAGCAGACCTGAATCTGCCACTTTAAAACCTCAGCAGCAACCGCCAGCTGCAGTAGAAGCAGACACCTGCTGATGGCGTCCTCATTGACGGCGTCCCGCCGCTGGGCCGTGATGGATGTCACGTCTTTGTGTCCTGCTGCTGGTTCCTGTAGCCTCGGGTCAATCACTATTCAATTACACCAGCCCACCACTCAAAGGCCGATTGATAGATGGATACCGCCAACACGCCGACCACAAAGAGCCCAAAGAGGCCCACCACAAAGACACAAAAAGACCGCACTTGTTTTCGTCTACTGGGACGGCAGCTTTTCCTGCTGCTCCATCGTTTCACAGGAAGAAAAGAGTTTAAGTCGGAGCCGTCTCCTCCTTCCACTGAGACGAGAACATTCATCTGCTTCTATCACCAGTCCAGCTACTGAAGCATGAACTCAGTAAATGCACTGGTCTGACTGAGTCTGTCCATCCTGTTCCTAAATGTGGATCATGTCTCCAAGTCACCAAGCAGCTGTTGATGGTTCTGATCCAGTGGTAGGTAGAGATCCATTAATATTCTACTGACCACATGATGGCGCTGCTGCTCATTTACAGACACACACACTGAGATCACATCTACAGAGCTGACTGGGGACGCATGTGGAGACACATTTATATTAAGACCAGGTGGATGGACAGGTGAGACCAGGTGAGACCAGGGGAGACCAGGTGAGACCAGGTGGATGGACAGGTGAGACCAGGTGGATGGACAGGTGAGACCAGGTGGATGGACAGGTGAGACCAGGTGAGACCAGGTGAGACCAGGTGGATGGACAGGTGAGACCAGGTGAGACCAGGTGGATGGACAGGTGAGACCAGGTGAGACCAGGTGTTGAAGATCTGGACTCGAGATTCAAAGGAGGTCTCAGTATTTGGCTGCAGCTTGTTGCCGTGGTAACACTGATGAGTCTGATTTTCTGCATACAGCTGACTTTGTACATGAAGTGATATTCTAACTAATGACTGTTCACACTCTTCCAGAACCAGAACCAGAACCAGACCGACCTGCTGACGTCAGGGAGCTGCAGCGGGAAGCTCAGGACCACACACTTGGGACGGATGAGCTGGTCCAAGTCTCTGGGTCGGTGGTCTGGGATCTTCTTCATGAAGGACGGGATGGAGGACAGGAAGGATTCCATGTTGAAGAGCGAGTTGAAGACCACCACATCTGACACCAGGCTGCAGACACAACAATGACAACCAGGAAGTGATGTCAGTCCGTCCAATCAGACACCCCCTAATGGTCCCTGACCAATGACAACCACACCTGTCAGACAATCAACCAATCACACGTCAGCTGAGTGGCTGGTTACCATGAGAGCACCTGGTTGTATCCATACTGGAAGTCTCGGTCCTGGTCTCTGCGGACCGGATACACCAGCTGGTTTTCATGGAAGTACAGGACCTTCTTGAGCCGGGCCAGGTCGGGTCGCAGAGCCACCAGCTCACAAAGGTTGAGGACGGAGCTGCTGAACAGGACCCTGAGGATGAGGAGACAGACCATGAGACATCAGAGTCAGGACAGACGAAGTAGGACGTTAGCATTACTTCAGAGCGGTTAGCTTAGCGGTTAGCATGGCTCAGGCAGCTCTGGGTGTGGAGGTGAGAGGTTCAGGATGAAGCACATATTAATCAGCACCTTCAGACCTCAGCAAGCTCCGCCTCCACCTTCACCACCGGTCGCCAGACAGGAAATGAGAGGTTTCTGACACAGCAATAAATAAATATACAAGTGTTACCTGAACATGTACCAGTCTCACCTGTATGACTGACAGGTGGGGATGGTCTGGCTGAAGTACAGCGCTGCCGTTCTTGCCCTCCAGTGCCACTTCTTGGCGGGCAGAGTGAAGACGGAGCAGCCGGTGATATCTGCCTTCAGAAGGTCGATCAGCTGTTTGTGAGAGCCGCCGTAAAACGCCTCCACCAGCAGGACGCTGGAGGATGGAGTCACCTGTCAGGGATCAATCAGAGATCAGATCAGAGATCAATCAGATCAGAGATCAATCAATCAGAGATCAATCAATCAGAGATCAGATCAGAGATCAATCAGATCAGAGATCAATCAATCAGAGATCAATCAGATCAGAGATCAATCAGATCAGACTGATCAATCAATCACAGACTGATCAATCAATCACAGATCAGACTGATCAATCAGAGATCAATCAGACTGATCAATCAATCACAGAACAATCAGAGATCAATCAGAGATCAATCAATCAGAGATCAATCACAGAACAATCAGAGATAAATCAATCAGAGATCAATCACAGAACAATCAGATCAATCAGAGAACAATCAGAGATCAATCAATCAGATCAGTCAGAGATCAGTCAGAGATCAATCACAGAACAATCAGATCAGTCAATCAGAGATGAATCAGAGATGAATCAGAGATCAATCAATCAGATATCAATCAGAGATCAGTCAGAGATCAATCAATCAGATATCAATCAGAGATCAGTCAGAGATCAATCACAGAACAATCAGAGATCAATCAATCAGAGATCAATCAATCAGAGATCAATCAGATCAGAGATCAATCAATCAGAGATCAATCAATCAGAGATCAATCAATCAGAGATCAATCAATCAGAGATCAATCAGATCAGAGATCAATCAATCAGAGATCAATCACAGAACAATCAGAGATCAGTCAATCAGAGATGAATCAGATCAGAGATCAATCAATCAGAGATCAATCAATCAGAGATCAATCAATCAGAGATCAATCAATCAGAGATCAATCACAGAACAATCAATCACAGAACAATCAGAGATCAATCAGAGATCAATCAATCAGAGATCAATCACAGAACAATCAGAGATAAATCAATCAGAGATCAATCAGAGATCAATCACAGAACAATCAGATCAATCAGAGATCAATCAGAGGTCAATCAGAGAACAATCAGAGATCAATCAATCAGAGATCAGTCAGAGATCAATCACAGAACAATCAGAGATCAGTCAATCAGAGATGAATCAGATATCAATCAGAGATCAATCAATCAGATATCAATCAGAGATCAGTCAGAGATCAATCACAGAACAATCAGAGATCAATCAATCAGAGATCAATCAATCAGAGATCAATCAGAGATCAGTCAGAGATCAATCACAGAACAATCAGAGATCAATCAATCAGAGATCAATCAATCAGAGATCAGTCCATCCGTACACTCCTGCCCGGTGCCTCAGGTCAGCTGATCAGCTGCTCCTGGAGGTACCAATGGCCAAATGGAGGCTCAGAGGGGATAGAGCCTTTTCTGTTGCCGGTCCTAAATTATGGAACGATCTCCCCCTATACATCAGACAAGCCTCTTCGCTGTCCATTTTTAAAACACATCTTTAGACCCATTATTATTCTCTGGCTTTTAACCCAGAATGAGACCCTGTTTTCTGTTCTGTTTTATCATTATTTTAATACTGTTTATCATTTATTATTGTTGTTATATTGTCTCTTATGCTTGATGTCTTATGTTTTAGGTTGTATTTTATGTATAGCACTTTGTGTCAGCCACAGCTGTTTTAAAGGGCTTTATAAATAAAGTTGAGTTGAGAAATCAATCAGAGATCAGTCAGAGATCAGTCAGAGATCAATCAGAGATCAATCAGAGATCAATCAGAGATCAGAGATCAATCAGAGATCAATCAGAGATCAATCAGAGATCAGTCAGAGATCAGAGATCAATCAGAGATCAGTCAGAGATCAATCAGAGATCAGTCAGAGCTCAGTAATGAGAC